>WAAD01039684.1:260618-364263 GCA_013389945.1 Fregata magnificens
TGCACTTTAGTGAACTTTTCATGTTTTATGTACAGTCTGTTTTCTCAAGCACCAGCTAGAGAGGACCGGCACTGTCCATGCAGCCAGCCAGGACTGAGCCTGATACATCCATGCAGACATTACTGATGTAAGGCACCAACGGGAACAGGCTGAGCGGCATAGCTAAATATTCAAAGTAAATGTGTTCTACATAGACTAAAACCTTCTAGTCAACACCTTCATAAATACACACCAAGCTGCAAGCTCTATTTAAGCCCAACTCCATAAACATCCTGGCACTCTGTGTCCTTTTCAACAGTTCATTAATTAAAGACAGATGACATTTGGTTTTGATCATTATTTATTTTTCATGATTTGATGCAGTCAACGACAAGGCATAAAAAGCCATCCTTTTTTAACAAACACAACGGAGGTACCAGAGGGAGATATACGAGTGAATGAAATTCTTTGTTAAGCTTTTTTTTAAGGTATTCCTGTGGGGCTTGAAATCTAGTTTGGAGAAGCAGTAAATTATTTCAACTGAGGTGCTGGCTCCAAAATTCAGACTGTTTAGGTAGCAAAAAACTGCATTAAAGTACCAAGCAGCTTTCATCCAGGTATTTTTCAGAGGTCTGGGTGGGAGGTTCACTTGGGCTTGCTGGACACAGGTGTGGTCAGTGGGACCAAATTATTTCTAGGACATCAACAGCATGTACAAAAAAAATGGCCGCTTTGGACAAACTGTGTCCATACTGATGGGATTTCTGTGAAATGCAGAGGTGATGCACTGCAAGCAAGAGATGCCGAATAGCAGGGGGGTGCGTTCCATCGATTGAATCAAACTGCACGATCACAAGGTGATCTGGGATCAGGAATCGGGGAACTCCAACACAACCACCACCAGATTCAACAAGGTCAGGAGGGGCCCTGGCTCTGCTGGACCAGAAAATCAAGCTTCAGGACAGCCATGAGGTTCCCAGATGTGACAAAGTCACTCAAAGAAACCATGAGGCACAGCAAGCAGGGCTGACTTTCTGTATGCGTGGAAAACCCGGCTTAGCAGAGCTATCAACTTTCAAGTCTTACTAAGGCTGGGTGTTTTGCACATTTCCTTGGCTGGGCAACCAGTAAGAAAACGGATTTTTCGAGCGTGATATAAACAAAACCCAAGGAAAGCTGTCCTGAACAGTCCATCTGGTGTCTTTTTTGGTGCCTTCCTATTGTATCAGCCAGCACTGGTATGAATACAGGTTCTGTGTGGGGAAAGTAAGGATGATCTGGGCAGGAAAAAGCTTTATTTGCCCTTGATTTTGCACACTTTACTGTCCTGTCTGCAGAGTTCAGGCAGGGATGTGTACAGGTCTGGAGTGTTGACCTCAGCCAACTTAATGCTTTGCTTTATTGTATCAGCTTTGGCAGAAACAGACTATCTGAGGCACTTCAGCCTACTCCCGGTCAAAAACCGTGCACAGCAGATCAAAGCGGGACAGACATTATTGCTTGCCAAGAAGGCCAGGTGGCAGAAAGCTTCTCACATGTCAGCAGGCACTAGGAGAAGTTCGGGAAATGTTTATAGGCAGCTGACGTTTTCGTGGAGATCTCAGGCTGCAGCTTCAAGAGTTCACAGCACCTTCAAGCACAGCTGCCAAGGAGTCAGCGTGCATGCAGCTGGGTGGGATACAGGTCTGAGCAGCGGTGCACAAGTTTTCTTGGAGTGGACCACGCAGAGATGACAACCAAGGGCCGGTTGGGAGAAAAGGCAGATGCAAGACAGAAATATGAGTCCTTGTACCCATAATAATCAGCTTTGTCTTTCTTCAAATCACAAACAAGTGTTTAATGTGAAACTCGTCCTCTGCTCTGGGTTGCTTTGGTGGTCTGGAATAGACTCCAGGAATTGCATCCAGTCAGCTGTCTGTTCCTACGCTCAGATTGCATGTAGATGATGCCCCAAATCTTAGTGGAATTTAAATGGAAAAAGGGCAAAAAGGCTAATCTAGGGAGGGAGCCAGGAAGACATTTAGAAGCGGGAACATGTTAATGCAAAATTACTGTTCCCAACAGCACTTCCAGTCTCCTCCCTAGGACCAAGTATTAAATGGGACAGAGAGCTGCTGTGATTTGGCTTCTGCTCTTCATATGTTGAATTTTATTTTCCTATTTCATTTTTTATTGTCTTTTTTTTCTTTTTCATTTGGGAAGTGACCCAAGAAACTGTGTTTCCCACATAGCCATTTCAAAGGAAATTTGATGCTGCAACAAGGGCCTTGGGGGAAATACTTTGGGAAAACAGCACCAGCTCTGTCCTTCCTCTCTTTTTTTTCTTAGGAAGGGAAAAAAAAAAAAAAGGGAGAGGAGAGGAGCCCTCAGTGTGGGGAGATGTGAAGCTGGGGGAGATTGGGTTTCAGAAAAGCAGGCGGTGTGGCTGCTTCATCCTGTTTCTTAACCCAAGGACTCTCAGCTTCTGCTCAGCCAGAGAAATACCTCACCCTTCAAAGCTGATACTTTTGTGATCCCTTTTTTGTCTCTTTACCTTGCTGTCCCCACTGGAAGACTCCATAAAACCTCTCCTGATTTGGCTCAGCCTGCCACAAGGGTTTCTGGACATTTGAAGACAGAGACACGAATCCTTCTAGCCTTCCCTAGGGGATGAGCACTTTGGTGGGGAGAAACTCCTGCTCCATGGTGTGGTCAGGCGACCCTTGGCAGCCTCCTGGAGGTCCAGAAACCAGGCTGTTCATGCCAGGGGCTGACACTTGCAGGCTAAGTATCCTCATGCACCCCACACCTCTAACTTCTTCTCCCAGAGCAAAGATCTGTTTTCCAGGGTTGCAGAGTGATTGCCCAACACAGCAGCAACAGGGACCGAGAGGATATTTCAGGGCCTGATCTAAACATTCAGTATCCTGAAGAGAAGGATCCCCCTCCCCAAAGAGCCTCAGTTTGCAGTATGATCTCTCCCAGCCATGCTGGAGTTGGCTGAGCTTGGAGAAAGGAGAAAAGAGCCTTTCCCCAGCAGGAGCATGTCCAGCTGTTTCCCTTGCCTTGGATAACTAAACAAGGGCTTTGATCAAAGCCGCTTGGCATGAGCATCTGTCCCTGCCTCTGAAATGCAGCTTTGCCTTGTTGGCTTGGAGAGACAAAATGCTGGAGGCTGGAAGGAGCCAGCACAGTGTGTGAGGCACGTCCTGCCCCTCACGCTGGCTAGGTGAGCAGAAGGCTGGGCACCAGGAGTCTGCACCTGAGCTGCTCGAGCCACTGCAGCTCCTGGGCAGGCTGAGCTCAGACAGCTCCAGGGTTGCCAGCTTGAGTGGTGGCAGGAGGGGCAGTGGGTACTGACCTCAGGAGGCTGCAGGGACAGAGGCTGTCTTACACCCTGCAAAGAGCTCTGACCCTGCGAGTCAAGCAGAACTGGAGAAATGCTAGCATCTCCCCAGCCATCTCTCTGCCATTCTGCTTTGTGGAACGGGGATTGGAACAGTGGCCATGCTGCCCTGGGTGATACACAAATGCCCTGAAGCACGCAACAGTTGCCAAAATATTCATCTTCACATTCCTCTTCCCCTATCCTTCACACTCATGGTGACGCATAGAGTGCTGCTGACTGATGCTGCGAGCCTGGTTGGATTTAGTGCCTCCAGGCAATGAAGGCAAAAGCCCATTTGTCCCATCTTCATGCCCCTGGATGCATTTGCTGTCTGCCTGTCCATGTGCTGCTTCCCCAGGGCTGGGAGCTGTCTGGCAGAAGGACAATGGGAATCAGCTCCCAGATCAGTACAGCTCCAGTCCTCATCCTCTCACACAGCATAAACTGAGAAGAGCTGCAACAAGAACATGGGTGTCCCACAAGTCACTTGCAGCAGCAGCCTCAGGTCCCAGGGGGTCACTGAGCGGGAAGGGCTCCGGGTGCCTGCTCCCTAGCTGTCCCTCAACAAACCGTGATGGTATGGCACACAAGGGTGCGCAGATCCACCACTCACACAGCCTTGCAGGTCACAGGGACATCAGAGCAGGTGGGCAGCTGAGCCCTGATCCTGTGGAAAGGACCTGCTGACCAAGTACCTAATAAAACAGGCAAAACAGTTCTTCCCCATTAGCTCTCCACTTGTCATCCAGGCCTCACTTCACACAGTGGTAAAGAGCCCGTGTAACCCCTCACTAGCCCCTCAAGGTATAGTCAGACTCTGAAATTCCCCCAGGCTGGCAGTCTGCCCCTATATACTGCAGAGCACTGAAAGGCTTTAGCTGCTCTCCTCTAGCTGAGCAGCCTGCTCATTTCCCACGGCAAGGCACACTTCCCTGGGGAAAAGGGCTGCAGTGAAAGGCTGCTGGGTTAGAGAGGCTGGTGCTAAAGCACCAGCCCTCTCTTCCACCACCCATGTTGGTGCCCAGAAGATTTGACTGTGCTGGAAATTTCCACATTTCCACTGATCCCCTCAGCTTGAGCCTGGCTGAGCATCCCATGCAGGAGGCTGGAGCTGGCAGAACAGGGGGCTGCAGGGCCCATGCTCATGGCCACAGAGACATGGGATGTTTCCTCTGTCAGCATGAGGTTGTCCTGCATGTGCATGTACACAGGGGGAAATCCATTGTTTATGCTGGGAGTCATCTCAGCCACACCAAGAAGTGCAGCCCAACAAGCTCCATCTGCCACCTGGATGGTGAACCCCAACCCTGCCCCAGAGCAAGGGACATCTTTCAGAACAGGAGAAGACTCGTCAGCATCCAGCACACTCTCATGCCCTCAGCTAGGACTCTAGGCAAAGGATTTTAGATAAGATCAGCATTTTTTTCCCATGTAGAGATTCGTTCATCGAGGATGGACAGAGATCCATGAGACTCATTTCATGGATGGCTCCGAACAGCTGTGACACAGAAACAACTTTCAAGTGCTCTCAGCCTGGCTGCATCTGAGCAAGTGTCCTGGAGGCCTGATTTACTTTCTAATCCATCTACCTAGGTATTTCAAATGCATTGCCACTGCAGCATCTCAGTCTCAGTTTATCTCCATATCCTATTGCATATTCCCAGAAGATGTTGAATAATGTGTCTCCGATATTACTTTTTAAGTAACCTTAATTGTCTGATTTTGATTTGTGTTTAAATTGCACTTTTCCCTGCAACCTGAGAGGCATCAGAATTCTGCACGTAGCATTTCGCTGGGAAGTATTTTCGTGTGCTCATTTGGCGAGCACTCCTGTTGGAGGGCGTATGCACGAGGGGGCAGAGTTAAAGCTTCTGGGGGAAGATCAACTTCTGAATTTCCTGAGGTTTATGAGATTAAAACCTCACATTTAATGTTGCATTAAAAGAGAGCTGTCAGGTTCTATTTCACAGAAGATGTTGTTTTTGTGAAAAGCGCTTTTTACAAAACATATGACCAAGGTAATTGTTTGGGTTTGGGAGGGGGGAAGAGAGAGTTATTCCGGGGAAAGCGTGTCTTTTGAACAGCTCTGGCCTGAAGAATTTGGAGCCCTCAGTTAATGCATGACAATGAAGCTGACTTCACAGAGCTGCGATGTTGAGTCTCCTGTTCTCTTTGCCGGGAGGGAAGGAAGCAAAGGGAAGCAGGCTGCTCAGAGGGGAGCGCGATGCGGTACCTCAGTACGAGCCTTAGACACCTCTCATGGCTCCAGACTCACCTGAAGCTGGCTGAAACACCACAACCTGACTGGCGGAGGTCTGTTTGCACATGGATGTGTTTAATGAGCAACACACTTTGTTCATTACATGCTTTCACTTTAAATCATAAAAGATTTCATGAAGGCTTTTCCTTTCCAAACATATGTAGATTGGTCGCTCCCCTTTAAGGTGGCTTTTGTGTTCACAGTGGAGAGAAATGCTCAGCCAGGCTGAAGCTCAGGGCTGACATCAGTGGGAGCTTTTGTTAATTGAATTACTGTTTTGTGGCAGAATGTTTTAAAAATAAGCGGAAATGTCCCACATACTTTTTTGGCTGAGAGATCAAATGTATCCAAAGGAATTCAATAATATTCCTACATCTGTGAGTCCTGCCTGTCCCTGGAGAAAAAAAGTCAAATTCAGTCTCCACCATTGTTTGTGTTCATTATATTCCCTTATCGTCTTTTTGGCTCAGGGGCAGCGGGGGGGAACTAGCAGAGTTCCTCAGGCCTCAAATGGAAACATATAGAGTCATATGCATATCACAAGAGCAGGAAGGACAGTATCAGAAAAAAAGACTTGTCCACTATTCATCTGAATAAGAGCCATGATTTGCTTTGAAGGCATTCGACTTCCCCATTGCTTGCTTTTCTTGTGAATACTTGTTGCAGCAGAATCCAGGCTGAAAAGGTGTAGGTAAAAAAGGAAAGCACGAGGTGAGATTCTTTGAACCTGCATTTGCATGCAGAGCTGCATGTGGATATGAATTTCCAGGCAAGTGTATCTTCAGATATGTATTGGCAGGCAAATCCCAAAGCAAGTACTTGCACTTATATGAACTGATGAGGATTTATCTAAAAATTTGCTGGCAGAAGAATACTCATGTGAGCACTTATTCAGAGATACCATAGCAGGGAAATACTTGTTCACAGGCTTGTCCACAAATGCATTAGCTGCAAGTTCATATGTAAATACTGGTGCTACAATCCCTCCATGTATGCCTGGGTGATTGAATGTGTGTGCATGTATAGCTGAGCAACACAAGCAACAAGCAAATAAGAAGGCAACTATGAAGTGGGAGGAAGATGGTGTTTGATACTCATGCAAACTAAGTCGGGTACTCATGCAATGGCTGTGTGAGTGTGCGACCTGGTGTGATCACACATGCAAACATATTCGGACAGGGGTTTCCAGTGACAGATGCTCATGCATATTGGCAATGCAGTCAAACATGAATGCATATCTATTTTCCTGGCCAATGTTCAGGCAATCAGGTATTAACTGGTGATTTTATGGTGGCACAGGAAAACAAGAACTGGAAGGGTTGGGGTGACCAATCCTTGGCTGGCTGCTTGGGAATCTTTCTTCTTGAGGGAAGGAGGAGCAAAGTCACACAGCTCACACCCAGAAGAGAAACAGCCTTAGATC
This sequence comes from Fregata magnificens, assembly GCA_013389945.1. Taxonomy (NCBI): domain Eukaryota; kingdom Metazoa; phylum Chordata; class Aves; order Suliformes; family Fregatidae; genus Fregata; species Fregata magnificens. Next base: position 267,648 of record WAAD01039684.1, read on the forward strand.
TACACTAAACTCATAGGGAAAGAATCCAGGTGGAACCAGCTTGCCAAGTCCTGATGCTGAGATGTCAAAGCAGAAAACAGGAATGGTATCGAATCCCTCTGGATACATTTGATCTTCTCCACCAGAAAAATTGTGTTGGACATTTCAGCTTATTTTTAAAACATTCTGCCACTAAACAGTAATTTGAAGAGCTAAATCTCCCTCTGACATCAGCTCTCAGCTTCAGCGTCAGGTCAAGTTTTACTTAAGCTGCCTTAAATGGACATTGCCAAGCTGGAAAGAAAAATAATTCTATAAAACATCTGATACTTAAAAAGCAAAGAGTTATTTCTGACAGAGGCAGTACTCACCCCATCCCCCAAGAGCAGACTCTCCTGCACCACTCTCTCGCAGGGTGGGTTTTATCAAGGGAAGGAGGTGAATCCCCTCTGTCAGAAGGCTCCATTGCAGGAAGACCACACTAGCCAGTGCCAGGCATTCCACTGATCATAACGGGCTTCAGGCAGTTGCAAATAATTCAGCACTGGGCACTATTTGTTGCTGTTTTAAAGCCTATTACATCCTGTGTACCTACAGAGGGAAGTGAGTCATAAAGCTGCAGAAGAACCAGCATGGTCCTGAGACACATCCTCCATGATGTCTCCATGCTCCTGCTGTTAAGCCCATGGAAAATAATGCAATTACCACTCTAAAGTAAAGTGTGTTTGAAAAGTGCATTTGATTAGACATGTGCCCTGACGGATTGAGTTTGTGTAACTCTGGCTGTGTGCACTTGCCTGTGCTCCCTCATTAACAAGAGCCATGCTCTACCAGATTAATGATCTCCTGATAGGCACTGGAGAGATACTTTAGCTTAGATTTATCCCACTTAAGCTGTAGAGACTTCACCAAGGCAGATAAATGGGGAGCAGAATTGCCAGTGCAATGGGACTTAGACCTCCAGGTGGGCAGCAGGTCTTTGCAAGGCTGCATCCCTGGGCAGAGTAACAAACTCACATAGCAAAAGGAGCTTTCAGGGTCAGCTTCTAGCAGAGACACATAAAAGCGGGTAATGAAGGGTTTGGCTGCAAGTGCCTCATTCCAGCTGGATTTCTGAACCTGAGTCCCTCAGAGATGGGATTCCCACTACTGTCAACACTGCTGCCTGACTGCTTCTTCTACCTGCTGATTCCCGTTAAGGCAGGTGCTGGCTCATGGCTGGGGTGGGCTCCCACTTTTCTCTGTGAGCAGGTGAGCCGGCTCAGAGCTGTGCACAGGCTCCCTGGTTTCTCTCCAGCTACCTTTTCGTCTTCAAGACATGAGTGAGTGGAAGTCTCTGTGCTGCCAGGAGGTACTGAAATAGCAGGGTGTGAATTGCACCTCCTGCCCTGCTCTCATCAAACAATTCCTCTAATCCTGCTCACCTGGGCAGTTCTTATGCAATTCTTACTCTCTAAGACAGACCTCTCAGATGAGTAGGAAAATGTCTCTGATGTGGGCCTAAAGATGTTGTAACAATCCATTACCTGTGTTACAACAGCAGGGTCTTTTACATTGTGGTCTTAATATCCCAAAGCCCAGTTTCCTTTGCAAAGGAGTTGTTGATTCCACTATCCTGGTTTTATAAGTAGGGAAAACAGGACACAAAGGGGGAAAGAAAAGCTTTTGTTCAGCACAGTGCAGCAAGTCAGCAGCAGACCGAAGGAGAGACACAGCTCTCCGAGCACTAAGTGCTACTCCCACTTTGGTTTGCTAGGTGTGTGTGGCTAATGCCAAATGAGTTTAATGGGGGTCATGGCTGCCTTGTCCATATGCTGTGCAAGCTCAAGGAAGGCATTCCCTCTGCCCATATTAGCTACCAGCTTCACTGCTTTCATGTCTGTGCCAGCATGGGGGAAAGCTCATCTCTGGAAGTGGGAAAGAACAAAGGTTAGCAGAGGGAGGACAGAAGGTTTCACTCTTACATCTTTGGAGAGAGCTTTGCATTGTTTGTACCACAGAACAGCTCACACTGCTTATCAGAAGAGCCTCTAGACTTGATCAGAGATCATAGCAAGCATCAGCAGTGTCCTGCTGCCATGCACCCATCAAAACCCCAGCAGGTCTGTGGATGACAGGTCTCACAGTGCCAAGTCCCCTGTGGCTTTTTCAAGTGAAGGTTCTCCACTGCCTTATGGTCTGGTTCATGAAGCAACTTCTCACCCATCTGGGACAGCAATATGTGCTGCTCATCCTTACAGAGTCACCTATTGCCACTAACCGTGTAGGAATCCAACATTTATACCTGCTTTATACCTGTGCCTGATTTGGGTAAAATTAGCAAAAGCATTTGAAAGACAAACAGACCCTGCCTTGTTTCCTTAGAAAATCAGTCTAAAAGCCCCATGCTAAACACATGTTTCTTTGAAGAATTGTTCCCTCTCTCCTCATACACACAGTCCATTTGCAGGTTGTCAGCCCTTATCATGCTTCAGGTTTGCCAGGGATTCAGTTGTGCAAATAGGAGCTGAAGAAAGTGAAGCCTGAAGCAAAGCAAGGAAGGAGTACAGAGAGCTTGTTTGAATGACTGCCTACCCCATCTAAGCTGTCTTACGTCTACAGACATCCAGTTCATTAATTAGGGCTCCCAGAGACAGGTAGATTTAGGATCTGAGTGGGATCCACTATGCAAAGTGCCCTCTGCGCAACAAGCACCCCCTTGCTCCTGACCTAATCCTGGGAACATCTGTCTGGGCATGTGCTGGGGTCTCTCATGGGTAGAGGATCCACCTTTCACCTCACCAACATTTAATAGATCACTTTCTTTCTTATACGAATTCATTGAGCTTTAACTTCCAACAGAGCTGCTTTCTTATGGCTTTCAGTGGTAGATTAAAGATCTCTTTGGTACTCGTAGCTTCTTCTGAAAGTGCTTAGACACTATTATCCAGTTACCTCTTCATCTTCTTTTTGATCCGCTGAATAGGTTTGGTGATTTAAATCTCTCACTCCGAGACATCTTTGTCCGTTGCTTAAATTATTTTTCACTGTTCTCTGTTCTCTTTCAATTTTTCCATGTCCTTTTTAAAATGTGGGCACCAGAACTGGGATTTAGAGACTCGGTTACAAATGGATGCAAAGCATTTTCCCTGTTTTGGGAAAACTGTTGAGATTGCGTCATGTTTTCCTGTCTGCACTGAGGAGAGAGATCAAAACCTTGATAAATGCGGCAACATCATGACCCCAGAAAAAATTGATTTGGAGCAAAGTAAATATTTTATATTGACCTTTTCTAAAACATTTTAGGAAACATTTTGGTTTTCAATTTCTTATTTTTTTATTTTTCTCTTGCTTGCTCAGTTTCTTGGATAGCAAAATAATTTTGAAGAAAAAAGAACTCCCAGCCCTGAAAAGGTTTTGGAAAAAACTGTTTTGACCATGCAGATTTTTATCTCCCCAATTTTTTTTCAAAATGACAAATGCACCACCTCACCACTCCCCTGCAAATGTTTTGCTTTTAATCAGCCACCATTCAGGAAATCACTCTCTTTGCTCCAGTTTCTCACATTTCCCTCATCAATACAGAGATGAGCTGCTCTAGCTGACCCTGCCTTCAGCCCAGGATTTGGACTAGGTGATCTCCAGACATCTCTTCCGACCTCAGCAATTCAGAGTTAGCAGGTCACTTTTAGCAGCCTAGAGCAAATCTCTTTTAATTATGGCCCATTACATTCACATTTCATGTAAACAGGCTCAGGGGAGATCAGGTCTTGCTTTAGTTTAGCCTAAGTCTGTTCCCAAACTGTGGAAGAGAAAGTGAACCATGGAGGCTTTTGGACTGGGTTGCAATGTGGGGACTTACAGTATGCCCAGGCTCATTGTGAATGGGGAAGGGTAAACTGGTGTCCACTTGCCCAGTTGGTGAGCAGAGACTGATTAAACTACAATGCACAAGCCCATGTCCTCATGTTTCCCCCACCCTCAGGCTCTTGCTCCCAACGGGAGCACTATCAGGAATTGGTGGATCGGTGAGTTGGAGGGGACCCTGGCCCTGGGGATGTCATTAACAGTGAAAAGGGAAGGGCTAAAAGAGATTTGATGCCGTGCACAGATTTGATAGCCTTTTCTCCAACGCATGTGCAGCACATGCATTTATCAAATGGGAGCTTTCACAGAAAACAAGTGGCATGGTTTGTATTCTCCTTTTCCCCGCATCTCACTAGGCCTCAAGTGCTTTATTGCTATCTTTGAATAGGATCATAAAAGTGGAAGGATTAGACCCCAGCCATCTGCTCTCATGCCAATAGCCTTGTTGAAGTCAAAGGGGCTGTTGGGTGATGGGGTCTCAGTGCAGACTGCTGGTCTCCGTGTCATGGAAAAATTCCAGCTGGATAATTGCATCCTGCCTCAATAAATTCTCCCTGGAAATCCACTTGGATGCAGCATCTTCACTCCCTGCCTCTCTCCAGCGATGGTGGGGAACGGATCTAGGCGGTGAAGCAGCTGCTTCATGCTGTCTCCGGAGGTGGCCGCATTCCAGTTGCAGGCAAATGATCCCTGTGCTCCTCAGGTTCGTCAAATTGCTAGGAGGGTTGCAGCAGTGAGGGATGTGAAAATAAGCACTACTGGGCAGAAGGGCTCTGAGATGACATAGAATCGCTCTGCTCTGTGCTGCTGCCCTGTTGCAGCCCTAGAGCCAGATCGCTCTGCCCTGGGACGAGCTTGAAATGCAAACAGGGAAGTGCAATGGGTTGACATTTGCATCACTCTCACCTGAGCCCTTCAGTGCAAGGCTAGTGATATTGATATCATCTTAGAACCACAGAAATGAGGCCTGGCAAAGGCGTACTGCATCATGTGCTCCCAGTACTGGGGCAGGATGGTTTCCTGCAGGAGCATTTCTCCAGGCTTTATCCACTCCTATTTCAAGATTCCACAGAACCATTTACCACAGGGAAGGATAGACATGTTGATGGGTTGGGTGTCTGGGGAGGCAGCCTAGCTGGAACACCTCTTGGAATAAAGCCTCAACCAAATGAGCAATTGATGCCTGAAGTATAGGATAATAACAAAATAATTTATCTTATGTCTTTTAACACTTATTTTTGCCCTGAGCCTGGTTTCTCAGTGCAATGTGACTTGGCATAAAACCAGGGCAGGGAGAAGACCAGTGCCTGAAGACAGACAGGTGGGTTATGTGGGGGACTGGACACTGCCACATCCCCGTGGGCACCCAGTCCTGCCAGAGTCCTGTGCTGCAGACTGTCCCCATGTCAGTCCTGTTTGCATGGAAAAGCTGCATGTAGTGGGACTGGCTGGAAGACGGAGAGGGCAGTGGGGAAAGGAAAGGGTGCTCCCTGGATCTGGCTTTGGAACAACCCTCCTCCTCACATGTTCTCTTCATCTATCTCCCTCCTTTTGTGCAGCTCTGCTTTCCATCTCTTTCCAGCACATGCATGCACATCATAAAGCAGCTCCTTCACCCACCTCGCCTTTCCCCACATGCCTGCAGGAGTGCAGACTGCAAACACACCTTTCCTATCATCAAACAGGGACGCGCACCCCCTCCACACACCCCATGCGAAAACAGCCGGCCAGGCTCCCCAAATGCGAGCTCAGGGAGTTATAAAAAGGTAGATGTGTTTTTCAGGAACACGAGCAGCCCAGCTGAGCAGAACTTCAAGGGGGCCACTTCTCGCTCCCTTTCGTTTCCACTCCAAAGAGCGCGTGAATGATGTCCAGTGGGAACGAGCTCGCCAAGAAAAATGCAGCTGAACTGCCATTGTAAGGGCTGTGTGCTTCGCGCCATAAAACCGGAGTGGAAGAGCCGTGTGAGAAGCTAAGACCCTCACGCACAGACCATAATGTTCTTTTCTGCTTTGAAGTGGATTTAGGGCTGGCTCAGCCTCTCTGGGGGCCGGAGGCTGCTGCTTATCCATGCAGCCTAGCAGCAGCAATAAGCAGCTGAATGTCCTCAAGCCTCCTCCGTACAGAGAGCAGAAAATGCTCCGCATCCCTCTTCCTCCAAAGTAGCAGCTGCAATCAAGGAATCACAGGATAGATTGTCACAACACATCCACTCCCCTCTGTCTGGCATGTTTTGGACCTGAACTCTCCCCCTCTGACGTCTGTTAGCACCTCCTCATTTTGACCCTATCTTCCTGGCAAGGAATGCCTTGCAGGGTACCCTGGATGGGACCTGGGTACTCCGTGGCCTCACCACAATCTGTCTCCAGGCAGAATTCTTCTGGACAGCATCCCCCAAGTTCTTGCTTACCTCTGAAGAAAGGTGGGTGCTGTCTGGTTCCCCTGTGATTTGCGAGCTTTACTTGTCTTATAATGTCCCTCCATTTTTTCTGTACGTAGATCAATCCTGGGCTTTTTCCTTCTCTTCCTTTCCCTTTTAAGAGACACGGGTGTTCAGCTGTGGAGGAACCCAGGCCAAGTCTTTTCTCCAAGATCCCAATCAGCAAGGTCCATCCCCAGTTGCCAGATGACCAGGCTTGTCCAGCTGCTCTGATGTCTCATGGCAGAGAGCAAGAGGTCTGGTCAGGGTAGGCGCTGCTCACAAGAACTGCTCCAAACTCTCCGCTCTAACCGTTGACCATCTTTGCCAGGCTAGTCCACAGGAGCTGGTCACAGGGCAAGAAACCCCAGCAGCTGGACACCATGGTAGAGCTTATCCCTTGGGACGTTTCTTCCTGACCCCTTATCTCTCCCCATCAGTGGCTGGTTATGCTTGACCAGGTTAGAGGTATCAACCCCATCTCATCTGAAAGCTCACCTATAGGGAAAGGAGATTTTGGAGGAAATGCAGCTCTGGGTGTTTGGGTTACCTGTTTCACTGCAAGCTACTGCTTCACAGCTGCCTCACATGGGATGGTCACCACAGCACACACTGATGATAGAAAAAGACCATCCAGGGCTCAGAAGCTAAATCCTGCTTTGCCCACAGAAGCCAGCCACATCTTCCTACAGCCCTCCTGGTGGGATGCAAGAACAAGTAGCTACCAATGTGTGACTTTTCTCCACCAGATGCAGCTACCTGAAAGCTCAGCATCTAATTTGCACTTGTCATCTGGGATATCTCTTGTTTGTGGAACACCTTTTGATGCAGATTCACCCTGTCTGTCTAACACCCTTGTATGAAGAAGGAATGATTTTCCTCATTCCCTGGAGGCACCTGTTTCTCTCCACTGGCTGTGAAAGGAACAGAGAACAGCCACAGTGTAGATCAGAACCATAGCATCAACACAGCCAAAAATAGGTGGGATGAGTCCTACCCTCTGTGTCAGATGGGAGGTCATCCCTGTATCATGCTGCGTGCCCTTTCTCACTGTTTGTCTATAAAAGGAGATTTCTGATGGTTCTGGTACAGTCAGATCTCAGGACTTACACTACTGTGTTTACAGTATAAACTCCCAGGTGCCTGGATGACAGAGAAAGAGGAGGCAAAACTGAGATTTTCAATAACCTTTCTAGGATACAAGGTTATTAAATTTGTGGTGGGTCTCAGAATTACCCAAATCCCCCACATCTGCCCTGATGATCCCTCCTGCAGTAGGGATGGCTGGATATGACTTGCACCCACCCTTCAGCCACTATGGTTTGCAGCCTATCATTTCATTAATGTCTACCCAGGCTCACTTCAGCTAGTAGCAAAGTATTTTACCTTTCCTATTATGGCTGAGGAGACCTCTGCAAAAATCTGCTTTAACCATTGAAGCTAAATCTGCTGCCAGTCTAGAGGAGTCACCATGCGTGCTTTGTGTTCTTTGCAACCAAAGTCCTGGTGCTCTGCTCAGCACAGCGAGCACAGACTGCCTGCAAACCAGGCAGCTGCAGCAAGAGTGCTGGCACTCATGCCCATGACCTTCTTCCCTCCCAATCATATCTGCTAGAGATTTTGTGCTTTGTTAATGAGAGCAGAGATTCTTGAGAACAATTAAAGGACTTGCCGTAGGCACAGACAGCGCATGTGAAGACATGTAGTGGTCCTTCAGGTACCGCGCAGAGATTAGGGAAAGGCTGATAAAGTCAATGCCCAGGAAACACTTTTTCACTCAATTACGGTATTTTAAAATAAGGTTGAAATCTTGGTTCACCACGATTCCCCAAATATACCTACCATAGTTCATGTCTCAAATGCATGTATTAGATACATTCAGATGGGCTGATAACAGACTTGGGGAATGACCTCAGGTTGAACTGCAGGGAAAAGAAATTGTTTCCCCATTAATATCTCCACAAAATAAATGTCAACTGGAAAAACAGTTTCTCTGTAATCAATCTTGGTTCATAGACACTGGGCTCTGACAATTCCTCTCATGGAAAGGAATATATTTCCCATAGATCTGTAGTGTTTCATACATTATAGCTTTCATAATAGCAAAAGCCAGTGCTTGGGTTACACTGAGCTTTTCTTTCTAACCTTTTGGTTTCACATGATCATAATTCTCTGAAAAATTTCTCTGTTCAGACTAAAACTTTCACACTATGTATAGGGCAAGAAATGATGATTTTTCTTTCACTGAAGAAAATCCTTTTAGCTATCTTAGATTTATTGGAATGTGTGTAGGGGAGAATTACTCTTTTATGGCTTTTTAAAATGTATTTTTCTTCTTGGCAACTAACAAGGCTAGAAGAGCCCTTTTCCTAACCTACTTGGCATTTTCCTTCCCAAGAAGCTGAGCTTTTTTCGGGTGGGCTGGGGAAATCATGTACAAGAAAAACAGCAATTGAAGGATCACCTCTGAGCACGCTTAGCTGAGCTATACTGGGATTTTAAGGAAAGGGGGAAGAGAAGTGTTTAGATCTATTTTTTGCAAGACAACATCATACACAGAATCTGCTGCTGAGCCTGGGGCTCATTTAGGTTGGTCACTGGGTTAAGGACAGGAATGTGTGGTTGAGTGACATCAAATGCAGAAGGAAGGTCCATTTCTACTCACAGTCTCACCAGGTTGTGTGATTTGGATTCTGAAGACATTCACTTTTGCTGGTTTTCTTCTAAAAAAGCTCCAGCTCTGAGGGTCAAATGATACAAAGGAATGATTTCTCCAATCTCACATCCTGAGACTGGTTCTCACCTTCCTGTTTGGCCTTTCCTGGCCACCCATGGCAGAGGCAAGTGGTTGCTAAATCACTGATCAAGTGGCTTTTGAGGAAGGGTCCTTCCCTGCTGCAACCCCATGCCACGGCTCCCCCAGCGTCACATGCCCTGAGCATGATGCTCTTGTCCCTGACCCACAGTGAGGGAGAGGTGAAATCAGGCACACTCAGAAGAAAACACCTGCAAGCCTGCAAAATATCAAGGTAAATGAAAGAACCTCAGGTTTTCAATAAAGAACTATTTTTAACCAGTGTCGTGTTGCCCATGCAGACTGGCCAATGCATTTGAGCACCAGACATTGCCAACTCCATGACCTTGCTCATTTCCAAGGGGCAGCAGAATAGAAGAGAAATGCAAACAGCTGCACAGTGCTTTCTTCTACTCTGATTTTCCCTTACTAACAGGAAGTAAGAAAATGTCATGCAAAATGACTCTGTTAATGCCACAGCAGTATTATATATCGAATCAGTGAAGGATGGCAGGAAGTTGAGAGGTTGATCCCATCGCAGCCTCATTAATTTGTAGCCTCTATTGGTTGTGCTACCTGCCTCCAGTCTAGGTGACTGTGGCAGCTAATTCTTGCAGAATTTCAGCAAAACTCTCGGAATCTTAGCTGAAAATCAAGTTTCTCACCACCTCTGGAATTTTTAAAGCACATAGGAACTTGAGCTCCACATATTATTGCCTTGCTTTCCAACCTGTGCAATGCAGGTTGTTCTGTTGATCTAGCCTTTTTTCCCATTTCTTATGTACCTTCTATGTGTTCCCTGCATCCATTCAGAGAGTGGACTCATCCTGCTACCTCAGAAGCTTTCCCTCTGAGATTTCGGTTTTCTATGCAAGAAAATTCTAGATGGCATTTGCAACCCATTGTAACTAGATCCAGGCACTGCCCTATTCAATGCAGTTGGCTACCCCACAGAGATCCCTTCACATCATAATGTTTGTCTTCAGAAATCTTAATTGTAGACCTGTTGTTATTGCCTACTGCTATTTGAATTTAAACCAAAGTTGGCGGCAACTGCTTGATCTCAGCCTGTTTTCTGCAACATGTTCTTTTACAAAATAATGTATTACTTACCAAAAATCAAACCTCAAACAGCATCATGCCACTAATATCTCAAAGTATGTTGGAGAAAAATCTGCCATCTGCCTGTTCTCAGCAATCTTGACTGGCTTCAATAATTGGGCTGGAAAAATCTATTAAAAGGATTAAGTGATGCGTTGCTCATGGGTTGTCAGTTGTATCCCTCCAGCCTTGAGACCATATATCACATTGACTCAAACTGCAGGGCAGTCTGGGATTATATGGCCGTTAGTAGACATTTTGGAGGAAGACATGAGACTACAGCTGGCAGATAAACCCTACAGTTTTCCCACTGATGCCTAAAGCACGAAGTGTAAAGACCTTCCCAAAATGTATTGTCCCTAAGATTGAAAACACTTGATGTTTTATTACCTGTACAAATAACCCTGGACAAGACCAAGAGCTCATAAGCCAGGCTTTGGATCCTGCTGAGCTGCTGCTTTCAGTGTCTTCTTTTGGCAGGGAGCTGCACAGCTTAATGTTATTGTCCTACAGCCCATGCAGCATCCGACCCTAAATCTGTGGGGCAATTCACAGGGTTACCTGCGAACTGACCTGGGACCGTACACTGTACATTTAAAATACAGCCAAAGAGACCGGTTGTCAGGAAATGTAGAGTCTACAGTCAGGTAGGAACATATTTTAGGACTATAACATAGTGTATTAAAAGTATATTTACAACATAATAAGCCAGGCTATATATTTCAAAGATCAATGAGAAGGGGCCAGTTTTGATGACGTTTGAAGTCTATCTCCTGGGCTGTCACATATATTTGAAGAATGCCTGCTATACATTTAGATCAACCCCCATCCCAAATGGAGGGGAACGCAGCTCTCTCCCCATATGGGGCTAATCTCCGGGAAGGCGGTGTGAGCACATGGTACCAATTCCTGCACACTTTGGTGCCTTAACTCAGTCCTGAAGGCAGGGAGCTGAGATGGGGGCAGGGGTAAAAGTCTGGTGTCACCCATTTATCTTTCCAGAGAGGGGTGCCTGCTGTTCACGGGTGATCAGTGTTGCTTTGCTCCTGTAGCAGGGGAGAAATACGAGGGGACTAATCGCAGGGAGTGATGCCTTGGGACAGGAATGGCTCCTGATGGAAATGCAGAAATTGTAGCTCCCTCCCACTTTCTGGGGCAACGGTGAAAAGACAAATTGAACCCAGAATGAGCTGCCACCTCTGTCCACAGCTCTTTTGCAGCTGCGTCCTGCAAACCCAACTGGATGGCTAAATAAATATGTTGCATACAAACAGCAAGTTAGCAGGGAGAAGTCTGACTTGGGGGCAGCAGGTCACCTACCATCAGAGGTGCCCTTTCAGCCTCAGAGGGGCTGGACTGAGCCCACGGGAGCCAGCCGCAGTGGTACCCTGCACGCACAGGCTGCAAGTGTGAGAAGCAGCTGGTTACTGCTTGTGCTAGAGGATGAGTAAAGAAATGTCCCTATGACAGGAGGGAAACTGCAGTGGTGATTGCACTGGGAGACCTGGCTGAGAACAGAAAACATTTTGAGGGGGAGAAAAATTCAAACTTTTCACCAACACATTATTTCCTTGAAGTTTCCAAAAGTTGTTACAACATTTTTTCTTTGCGGTGCCACATTAATAAAGTAAATTCCAGTTTAGCCAGTCTTGAAATTTTTTCAGTTTCCTCATCTCCTTTTCTTTCATGTGGAAGAAAAAAGTAGAAAGAGGGAAAGAGTAACAATGTGAGGGGGGTAGGGCAAGAAGAAGTAATGTTGATGCCCTCAAACTTGGAAAACCACCATTTTCAAGGGAACTTAAAAACTAGGGGAGTGGGTGGGATGAGGATCTCCTGCTTAAAATTTTGAAACAATAAATACTGATATCTATAAATTTTTTTTTCAAACTGTTGATTTTTACTCTTCCAGTTGCATTAGAGAAAAACAGTTTCTAGGAAAATCCATGATGAGGTGAGAGAGAGTCGGAGCAGCGAAGTGTAGGAGAACTGCTCACCTTCCTTAAGACACGTACACACAGACATTGTCTAAGCCAATTGCATGAGGATCCTGTACTGGTTGTGTTCATCTCACTCTGCACAGACTGATCCATGCCCTCTGATGCTCTGTGTAGAAATGTCTGTGCCTCCAGGCAAGAGGCTGGGATCTGCTGAGAGAAAATCAGCCCAATCCTCTTCTGCTACAACAGGGGGCTTTGCTGCAGGAGTGCACATTTTTGGTGCAGAGGTTTCTATTCATCTGAAGCATTCTACCCATGCATTTCAGAAGGAAATGAGTTAGCACTGCTAGATAGTCTCACCTCTCTTTAGACATTGAAAGTGAGTTGTCTTTCTTAGAGCTCATGTTTCTTACGCAGCAAGAGCAGAGATGTTGGCTTATTGAGACGACATCCCACCATTCTTGCAGGAGTTGGCTCTGCACTTGGAGGAGCTGCTGGACCCCAAATCTGGGTGACAGCTCACATTCGCACTGGCAATTTTTAGACACATAGCAGGAGAGAAGACTCCTATCCTGTGTTAATGGTGGCCATACAGTCTCAAGGATGTGGAATAAACTCTGGGTACCATTGTTGGTACCAACAAGGGATGCTCAGCTCATGTCCTTGTCTCTGTACAGCTCTGGAGAATCTCAGCTACCTTGGGATAGTCCTGTTTCTTAGGGCTTTCCATCCCTCCCGGAACCCATCAGCTTCCTGCAGTGACGCAGCCTCAAGCACAGGCTCCCTTCATCCCACTCCCTGTCCATGCCTCAGCAACTGCTGTCAGGCCTCAAACTCTTCAAGCAGCTTCATCAAACTTTAATTACGTGACTACAATCTGTCCAAGAATTTTATGACATTAATAAGAATGTTCCTAATTAGCATTTATTGTTTATATTATTGAAATTCCAAATTACACAACCAATTGATTTTTCCCCATTGCCCTCATTAAGTTGCAGTGAAATGCATTTTAAAATAGATTGGCATTTAATTCCTTCACAAAGCACTGATTAGATCAAGGGCCTGTTTCACTGCATTTGGTTGCATGAAGTCACGTTAGGTTTTAATTTCTCCTTGTTAGTAAGAAGCTGAGTCACTGACTGAGTTCCTCTTCCCCTGCCACACAGGCACCTACTGGAAAAATCACCCCCATGGCTTAGGCCAGGACTTTGGAATAAATGAAAGCAAAACAAATGTCTCCAGACAGCGGATTCGACGTGAGATGAAATCCAAAGCTCAGCTGGGTGTTTGAAAGTTTCAACTTGCTTCATGAGCTGACAGGATGGGGAAAGAAACCTGGAATTATTAAGGGGCGTTTTGCTAAATATACAGACTGTGGTCTTTTCCTGTCTTATTAAGGAAGGGTCTGTCCGTGCCTGCTGCCTGTCCCTTGTCCTCTCCTCCCCATCAGCTAGACACACATCTGGTCTGCCATGCAGAGCCATGAAAACTTAAGGCATGGACGGTGCTGAGGTCCACCAACCAGATCGTATCTCCAGTTGAGGCACAGGTTTCTCACACGGCTTCACCAAATCACTTGGTCCTCATTAATTTAAGTTTGCTCTCTATATAATGGCATAACAGTGTCTCCCCACCCCATATATTTGATAGGACTGAAAATATGGAGCGACATGAGGACGTTCATAGTTTCATAGATGTTAAAGTCAGCTTTCCCCAAAGCTTGTATGGTCTTGGGGATGTACCTTCTTGGCCTCCTTGCAGATCCCGAAATGTGGTCAGAGCAATGTCACAGGCTGCTGTATGAATTGCTCTTTCTCATCATATTTCCTGGGTGACACTCAGGTACCTCTGCAGGAGTGTCCAGCAGACTGAACACTGTGCTGCAGTGTGGAATGAAGAGATGCTGCAGTCTCCTGTCCTAGCTAGGACCTGGCCAGCAAGTCCACCAGGGTCCTCTCTATATATCGTGGGAGGAGTTTTCTTCCAGATCGTGAGTCTGATATCAGTGTAACTCTGAGCATCATGGCAAGGCATGTGCTTCGAAAAAGTCCCTCCTCTTTCATTGCCCTGTGTGTTCTCCTATATCCAATAAATCATACAAAGATAAGAGAAACAAATCAGAATTTATCCAGACAAGTCTGCTGAAGGAGGACAATCCTCTCCTGCCCAGCTGATGCTTGGAGTTTCTGCCCTAATTGTGCATTGCAATTAGCGCAGTCCTGCGCTGGGCTGTGGCGGCGGCTGTGCTGGAGTAGCTGTGTGCACAGGTTGGTGGCAGTGCTCTGCAGGGCACCGGGGTGGGCACATCCTCATAGACCTGGCATTGCATGAGGCAAAGAGACACCGTGGTACATCAGCTAGTAATGCCAAAGGAAGAAACGCGTGAGGATGAAAGCGGGTCTGCATGTGGATGGAGAGTGATGTTGCAGAACACCTTCCTTCCGTGCTCTGATTTACAGAATGGGACTTTGCTCCAAAGTGGGAGCATTGTGGGCACTTCCCAACCCCTCTTGCTCCTGCAAAGGGACACAATCCCTCCCTCAGGAGTGGCTCTTAAAGCTCCTTTCAGAGTTGTTGCAGGTTTTCCTTCCCATGTGCAGGGGTGATCCTCTACCTTCCCTTGTAAAACCCAAACTGAAATTTGCCAAAATGTCTTTTGGGGAATGCCACTTGCTGGGACCAGACTGTCTCTGTAACTGTGCATGTTGGGGCTGTGTGTGGGGCTGTGTGTGAGGGGATGGCAACGCAGAGTGCTGGTCCCAGGCTCATGCCACCATCTGCTCCATTAAAAGCGGTGCTGAGAACACAACTGGCAATAAAAACACCTCATGCTAGAGTTCCTCTCATGTTGGTTTTACATGTGAAGCTAGACAAAATACAGAGTTTACCTTCACTTTTATGTAAACTTTTTTTTTTTTTACAAAATCATAGAATCATTTAGGTTGGAAAAGACCTTTAAGATCATTGAGTCCAACCATTAACCTAGCGGTGCCAAGTCCACCACTAAACCGTGTCCCTAAGCACCACATCTGCACGTCTTTTCAATACCTCCAGGGATGCTGACTCAACCACTTCCCCAGGCAGCCTGTTCCAATGATTGACAGCCCTTTTGGTGAATAAATTTTTCCTAATATCCAATCTAAACCTCCCCTAGTGCAATTTGAGGCCATTTCCTCTCATCCTATTGCTTGTTACTTGGGAGAAGAGACCGACACCCACCTCGCTACAACCTCCTTTCAGGTAGTTGTAGAGAGCGATAAGGTCTCCCCTCAGCCTCCTTTTGTCCAGGCTAAACAGCTCCAGTTCCTTCAGCCGCTCATCAGACTTGTGCTCTAGACCCCTCACCAGCTTCATCACCCTTCTTTGTACACGCTCCAGCACCCCAATGTCTTTCTTGTAGCGAGGGGCTCAACACTGAACACAGTATTCAAGGTGCAGATGATTAATTATGCTAGGAAAAAAGGTTTATTTCCTATTTTGTCAGGGGTTTGTTTTCACCAAAATGTGCAGCTACTCCAAATAGGGTGGGGAACTGTCTCCTGAAAATTCTGCCAAAAGGAAAAAAAGTTTTGCTGTCCACCATATTTGCTCACATGGAAAGGAAACAGGACTCCCCAGCCCTCCATCAGTGGCACCTGGCCACCAGTGGAATCTGTGAGTAAAAGCAGAGTTCATCATGCACTTTCACTGTTTCCTTTTTTCACATTGGCAATGCCAGCAAAGCTGAAATCTTTTTCACCACCTAGTTTGCTAAAATCTGGGGAAGACCTGGCCTTAGAAGCTGGTGCTGCAGTGTCAGCTCACCTGTGTGAGCTGCTAATCCTGCATCTCCATCCCTGCCGCAGGCTGCATCCAGAGAGTCCTGGGTTTTACATGCACTGCTGGCCAAAATGGCTGTAACTCCTTGAGCACAGTTTTTGTACAGCACAAATTGACCAGAGAGCCTGGGCTCTGCCTTGGGCTGGGGCTGCAATGGTCAGTGCTGCAGAGGACATGCTGCAGTGGTTGGTTGGATGGAGGATGCAGGGGTGGTAACAGCACCAGGGACAATTTTTAGCTCTCTGATAGCACTTCAAGCCCTATCAAGGCACAGGAAAGGGTAGGTTTAAGATCTCACTTTGTAGAGGGGGAAACTGAGTCATGGAGCAATAGAGCATTTGCTCTGGAGCTTTGCCAGAGCTGGGAAGGAATCCAAGTACCCTGATTGTCGGAGCCCTTGACCCAGACACCACCCCACGCTGCCTCTTTATTAAGCATCCTCTAAGACGTCTTTAAAAAGTCTTACAAAAAGGCTCTCTTGTTCTCTTGCAAGTTCTATATTAGCATCTGAAACACCCGTCCTAAATTTGAGGAGGGAGGGGGAGGTGAAAACGCATGAGTAGCTACTTTGATTAGGTAATAAAGTATCAATTTATTTTTTATAAATACAGAGAAAATTCAAACCAGCTGGAATTTGCAGTACCTCTTTGCACGCCACATTTCTAGCAAAATTTCCTCCGATTCCCTGGAATCTACCCTACGTATTATCATGCCTGAGAGTGCACGGACACTCTCTTTGCTGTATCTCCACTGGTCAGCCAGCCACATACTAAGGCAAGGAGTTGCAAGACTTTTACAACTGTTTTCACTGAATTTTTCCCCTCTTGAATGCTAAGGGGATTTTCCACAAGGGCTGCACAGCCCATGGCACCTTGGGTTTTGAGAGAGCTGGTTATTTCTCTGACAGCTCAGGGATTTGTGTTGCTGCTGGCGCCGTGAGTGCTGGTGGCCTGCAAAACATGCTTTTGGAGAAAAAGGCTGGACTCAGTGAGCGCATGCTTGGAAGCATACAAGCGTGGGTGTGCAAGCCCATGTGCACGTATCTCTTGAGTGTCTGCTTCTCTCGTCATGTTTGTGTCTGAACGTCTACCTGTGTCACCCAACATGACCTATAGAGAGAAACAGAAAGCCTGGGGCTGTGAGGAAAAACAGGCTATATAGAGGCAGGAGAATAGTCCCGAGGCTGCAGGGAGGGTGGGAATGATCCATAGCCATTGGACAGGAAAGAAGAAACAGGTTTAAACTGCAGGAAGGGGATTTCAAGCAAGATACAAGTAAATCAAAGTGACAAGAATTAAGTGTTTGCTGACTGTCTGGAGAGAAGTAGGCTTGCTGTTTTGGGGAATCTTCGAGAATAACATGTCTGCCAGGAAGGGTTGGAGAAAGACTAGTTTTGGGGAGGGAAATGACTGATTGCTCTCTGTGTCCTTTTCAGCCCTCTCAGCTGTGACCCCATATCCCGTAAGCTACAGCAGGAACTGAGTTGCTGTAGTGCTGGTGGGAAGCAAAAATTCTGAGTGCAGCCTGAAGGCAATCCCCACTGTACCATTTCCCCAATGCCCCAGGGCTCGTGCTGGATTAGGCGAAAACTTGTTGAACTGAGATGTTCCAAACCCCCCAGATTCCAACCCAAAGAAATGGCATCTTCTGATAAAGCTTGTTTTAGTCATGACACCCAGGAGTGACTCCAGGTAAAGGACCATATAGTCTCCCATCTTCATGTTGACAAAAGCAAAGGTAGACTAGCACAGAGTGGAAAGACCCTGTTACTGGAGGGGGGTTCTGTTAGGGTCTCTGAGTGCTTGGGACTGATCCTACAGAGGGGACACAGACATGGGGCCCTGGTGCAGCACTGTGTTTCTCCAATCCATGCTGCACAGCACCTCGCATCCTTAAGATCCCATTCGGATCTTTCCCATTTTGCAGCTTTTTCTGATAGGAGAGCTATATTTTGCAACATGCTGAACTCCATGAACAAACCAGTATTCTATTTTAGACTCCAGATTGATGTATCCAACTGGCAAGGAAATTAGCATGAATTAATTAGAGGGAAGATGAAAGACTTCAGTAAGCAGCGTTACGAGCAACAGCCTTTATTAAAGCTCGACGATACATTCTCCTCTTATCGTAGGATATAGCATGCAATGAATACTAGATCTGAGCAAACCACTGACTGGGGCTGACAGGATGGTACCGGTGCTTAACTACCAGCTCCCATGGTTAGCAAACCTTGCACTTTGGTTGCCAGAGGCAGTTTCGTACCCTGACACCCTCCTCTAGCCATCCTCTCCTGCACGGCTCCATTTGGCTCTGCAGCCTCTCACACAACTTTAGCCTCATATAAACAAGCCCCTGTTCAGCTCAGCTGATAAAAAGGCTAACAAACAATCTGATAAGTAATAGCTTAGCTGGCAAAAAATTAATCACATCAACAAAAACGTTTAAGGGGGAGAAAAGGGGGGCAGCCAGCAAGCTGAAACTCTAGAGAGTTTAGCTGCTGTGAGCTGTTAGTAAGGCAACATGGGGAATTTGCCAGGGTATGTGCCTCTCCTCTTCATGCTCTTGTGCAGCGCAGACATTGGAGTCCCTGCTTCCCACAGTTTCAGCTCAGATTGGCAACCTGTGTCACTTCAGAGCTCTGATTTCTGGCTTTTTTTTCAGCACCCTGGAAGGGCACAAGGACACACCCGCTGAGTTAACGAAGTTTGGGGCAGTTAATTAGAGCAGAGCTCAGTGCCCTGTAACCCTGCCCTCAGCTCATCATGACATTTCTAGAAGATGGATAAAGCGTGTGTTACACTTGGGTCCTCCAGGACAGCAGCTGATTTTAATGAGAGATTATGTACTTTTACCCCTGTAGATTTAAAGGAATCACTTGGCTCCTCAGCAATGCCCTCCTTCGCCTCCTCTTCCTCCTATGGCTCTTTAATTGCTCCTTTCTACCCCCTGCTGCTCCCTCAGACCAATCAACTCCCTTCAGTCTTCTGATACATGTTATATATTTCTCGTTATTTGGGTTTATGCTGTTAACTATTTGCTCTTTGAATTCCCTCTTGGCCCTCAAGTTTCCACCATAAATGTGATAAGTTACAACATCTGTTCTGCCAGGGCTGGACTTCCACTCTCAAAAGATTGTTATTTTGCTTAAAAAAGCCCCAAAGGTCTGCAACTCATGGCTCTCGGTGCTTCTTCCTCCATTTTCATGGGAGCACCACAACCCCCTGCATGACACCTCTGTGGCCACAGGAATGCACAGAAATGGCCCCCTTTGGGTGAAACTTTCTGCAGTTTGGTGTGATGAGCACATTTTGACACCTTGCATCAATTTTGCAATTAATTTGGGTGAGAAAAGATGCTGCTTCAGTCAGAAATAAGCCCTTCTACAAGCACTAAAATTGCATTTTGACATTTTCCACATGAAAACTGGATTTTTTTTCTTTACAGAGGTTGCATTAGGAAATTTTGGGAAGCTCTAAAATGAAACAAGAGGCTTTCTTTGAGCCAGAAGAATGCTTTTCACCTTTTAAGTTCACCCAAAATTTTACTTCTGGGGCAAAAACGTTTTTCAACTGTATTGTTCAAGCAAGCTTAAAAAAGAAGAAAAAAATGTTTTGTTTGTCTAAGCCCAGTTCTGAGCCTAGCTTCTCTTAATCAATGATTTATTTGCTGGCAGGGATTTTGCATGTTAACCAGCAGCGCGGCCTCACTGGGTGAGGTGGTAGAGGACTTCCGTATGCTGGGAAACACCTCAAGGAACGAGGCAGGATGGAGTGAAAAACATTGCCTCAAAGGGCTCCCAAATGCTGTAGAAAAGATGAGGAGAGCAAACAAAACATCTTCCTTCAGTTCACAAAGCTGGATGGCAGCAAAAAGTGTGCTCCTTTGCCTGCCTGCCACCAGCACAGATGCAACCTGGTCAACCTGGGGCTTGGAAAAACGCGTTACCATTGTGCACAGGCTGATGGTGGAGAAACAAGTCTGAAGATCATGCCAGGAGTGATGGAGAGCTGGTCCCAGTGGGTGCCGGTGTCCTGGTGGGGTGGGCACATGTGGGGTCCCTGCTTGGTCCATGCGCTGCTCCCCAACATGCAGAGCTGGCACGGCTGCTATTGCCCACTGCATCTCCAATGGCAAACCTTGCCTTCAGGGAAATTCATGGCAGTGAAAGGCATTCCACTGGCAGCTGTGGAGCCCAGCATTTTCTCTTTCTGCCTAGTAAAGGATGGGCAAGTTTTGTACCAGCTCTCTGCCTTTTTTAGGAGAGCTCAGCATGGGCTAGGAGGATTACCTGGGGCAGCTGGAGAGTCAGAAGGTGACCTGGGTTCAATACCTTGGCTTCCCACCACAGAGGTCATCCCAAAGAGCAGGGAAGCTGTTGTGTGAGAACCTGGGGGAAGTTCAATGATTTTAAGAGGTTTTCCGTTCCAGAATGGAACAAAAGCCAGGGAGATTTAACTGTCTTCTTGAAGGAAAACAGCAGGGGAAAAAGAAAAGATGTGGGGATGACTCAAAGGGTTCTGCTTCAGTTTCTGCTTTTTTCATTTTTCATTTGGTTTTACTAAGCATTTCCCTTTTTGAAATGGGAAGAAGTCATCTTGAAACACTGCACTCCAGAAAGACCCAAATGAAGCATTTCAACCTTATCGAAGTGCTCATCCTCTTTTTTTTTCTTTCTCCCCCCCCCCCCCCCCCAAANGGCAACACTTTTAAATGAAACACTTTGCTTTGGATAAATTGACCTTTTCCACTGGAATATTGTTCCAGTGGAAGGAGGTTGCACAGTCTGGGAGGAGGTCTGGCATGCTGTCAGTGCCCGCACCACGGAGAAGGGGGGTCAGATACTTCCACAGTCCCTTCCTGCTGGATCAAAATCACCTGAGACAGTACCATGAGACTACAGTGAGTCATAAAAAAAATCCCTCTAAATAATCTGTCCTGGCACTACAAGGTCCTCAAGGGGTGTATCAAACCAGGATGAATGCATCATGATTTTTCCTGAGAACCGTCTTCAAGCTTGCAACAAAACACCACTCCAAGATTAAGCAGCTTTTGATGAATTATCCCTCTGTGAAATAATCCAGGTGTTTTCTGTAACTTTTACCACACACAACATCCTGTGGCGAGAAGTTACGCAGGTTAACGTTCATATATGAACAGCCAAATCCCTTTGCTTCTCTTGAACCTGCTTCCTTCTAGTTTTATGTGCTGCTGCCTTAGAAAAGGCAGAAAAGCATCCATCCCCAGTCATCTTTTCCATGTTGTTTTATACTTGCTGGACTCCTACCCTACACGTCTTTAATCATCACCCAGGCTTAACACAGACTGGAGTCCTAATCTGGTAGACCATGCAGCCCTGCTTCCACTTCTATGGGGTGGCTGTTCCTTTCCCCCAATTACTCTTTGGCTTGAAGAAGTCCCAATTAACCCTAGTCCTTGTATGTTTAAAAAAAAAAAAAAAAAAAGGAACCTGGAAGCTGCTCTATATTTCTGTACTTCTGATCCTGCTGGTACTTTTTCCTTCCTTCCTTATTTAGGAGAATGCATGTCTCCCAGAGTCTCTTACACAATGCCGAAATTGCCTCCATTCTGAGTTGAAGTAAGTGACGGGGGTTTTTTTGAATGAATGAATGAAACTTTTCCTTCTAAAAATACTCCTTGGGCTGATGGGGGTAGTTCTGATATTTTTATCAATTTTGCAAAATATCTTCAGTCTGAAAAGACACTGAAAAATATTTCTGAATGGTTGGAACATCTCAGTTTTGCATTTTCAAAATGAAATCTTTGGATTTTTCTTCAAAATCGTATTTTGCTTAAATTTAGAACGGAGAGCAAGTGATTTCCTATTTGCTTAGGGACAACATGCGTCTCCTTACCATGCAGAAGCAGTAATGTAAGAGACCTGCTCTTCTACGGCATTGGAGGGCATTTGTCAGGCTGGAGGAAAGAATCTGTATTCTGGGAGTGAAGAAATAGCCAATGTGATATAATTGGGCAACCAGTTTCAAATTGGCCAAACTGCCTGCACTGGACTTCTCTCTTTTCAAAGAAGAAAAGCCCCCCCCTCCCAACCTCAGTCTGACAGGCTAAAATCACTGAGCTCCCTGCAGGGTGCTGGTGACATCCCATACACTGCAGCTTTCAAATGGGTTCCCAGTTGGAAATCAGTGCTCTTAGGAGTGATCAGCCTGCGATTACAGGTTCTTTGATGAGTGCCCAACAAGCTGTTGGCTCTCCCCAAAAAATCAGACTATGAAATGCCGGCAGCCCTGTTTGGACTGGTCCTTCCTCAGAGGATGCGATGCTCCGACTCCAGCGCACTCCTGGCTGCAGCGCAGGCAGCAGAGTGAGGAGGTGAAGAGGGTGGGAAGAGGGGAGTGATTCTTGTTCCCAGCACTCCTGAGCCACTGCTTAAATCATTTAACGCCAAATAAATTATGGTGTAATTTAGCTGCATAGCATTTCATGCTCAATTAGTGCCACTTTAGAGGGAGGCAGTTCTCTATGGAGGGTGAAGCTCGAGAATTTCACTCTGCACTGGGGAGGAAAAAAATGTATCTCTTAAAGATAAAGGGGTAACCATGGCAACAACACAACTTGGGGAGAAGCGGGGAGGAGCGGAGCGGCTGCAAAGGAGGAAAAGGTAGATAAGAGACAGGCCACCAATAGGTCTTATTTGGGAAATAGATGAGTCTGCTGGAGAAATGGTGCTGCTGGCTGTTGCAGGCAGCGTTTCAGTAGGAACCCACCAGTTTGGTAAGGGTGGTCTGCCCTGGGGACACAGTCACTCCTGGCCAAAGCAAGCCCAAGAAGCTGGGCTGGCAAGCGAGGGAAGGTGAAGGAAGGGCAGGAAGCCCTACAGCCAACATCCTGCAGGAGAAACCTGATGGGGAATGCAGAGTGGCCTGGTGGTCACACCAGAGCTTGGAGACCACGGCTGGAGGTGGGTTCACACCCAAGGAGGTGCACCATCTAGCTGTGACCTCCCATCCATCATACCCACCACAATGCAGGGCTACTGGTGTGGACATCAGTGTAAGATGTCCAGGATCCCCGGGGAGCCCTCTTCCTCTTGCCAATCTCCCTCACCACTGGTATCTGAGCAGGCGAGATGACAGCCATCCAGGGGTCCACCCATGGGAGGAGGATGCAGCAGCTTGGCATTGAACACTGCGAGGAGGGTTCACCCCCCTCCCAGCCTGCGGAAGCAGACACCTCGGGGTCCCAGGGGTGCACAGAGCACCCAGCAGCACCTTCCGAATGACACCAACACACTGGGTGAGTGACAGTGGTGCTGGGACAGTCCTGATTTGGCACAGCTCCGAGACATTGACTCCTCAGCAGGACATTTCCCTTCGAGCTCGGAGGCCCGCCAAGTATGTCTTGAGCAACCATGTCCTCACCCCATGCCTAAGGAGGCAATTCCCCAGACTAATACATCTCTGTGACGGAAAGCATTTCCTGATGTTCAGACACAATTTTTCTTGCTTGATTTCATTCCCTTCCTCCCAGTGAAACCACGAGGGGACCCTTAATAACCTCCCCCCTCCTCCCAAGTTCTTGCAGGCAGGCAAGTCCTCCTTTTACTCCTCCTTCAGGGCCTTTCCCCACAGACCTTTCATCACTCCTGCCTGTTTCTGAAGTGCCTTCATGTTTCCGGCAACTTTATGGTGTCCAGGAAGTCACACAAGCACTGTCCCCAGGAGAGAGGTCTGATCCGGATGGGTCCTGTCTCCAGATGTGTCCTTACACAAGACCCTGTGTGCAAGCAGCAGCGCATTCAGCCACCTCCCTTAGTGGCAATATAAAGTGCAACGGCAGGGTCAAGCCTACCCGCACTCTTGGCCTTACCTTTGTTGTTAACTTAAATAATAGCAGCAAAACCAACCTTCAGCCTTTCTCCTCCACCTTGGCTTCTTCCCAGAGTCCCAGTCCCTAGAGTCCACTGCTTCCCCCTCCCACAGCTTTTGAGCCCTTACTGCAGTCTTAAGTCAAGGTGCATTTAGCTGTAGGTTGAGCCAGCAGGAGCCTCTCAGGAGCTGCATTCCATGCACCTGATACCAGGTTGTCTCAACTTAAGAGAAGATGAAGCTGTGCTGCTGAAAAGGATGCTAGCTTCACAACTGAAAAGACATTTAAAAAGCAGAGAGAAGAATAAAGCTTTCCTAAAAGGGAACATGGCATAAGTTTCCTTCTTTAACAGGCTCCTGCAGGTCTGGGAATAAAACAGGAGCTGTCCTATAGAGATCTTAACCACAGGTGTGGAAAATGTGTGGGGAGCAACAGGCTGTGCTTTGAAATGACAGAGAGCAGTGTGGGGTAAATGCAGACACTGGAATAGCAAACACAACAAAACCAAGTACTCCACGGTGTCTAGATAAGACAAAAGAAGAGGAATGCAGATCTGGAGTTAAGGCTGTAAAGAGGATGTAATAAACTGCTCGGTGGATATGCCAGCAGTTGTGGAATGAAAAGGAATGAGATGCAGCATAAGGTATTTAAACATCCTCTTTCAGCCAAGTAATTCTGGAAGAAAACCACAGGTCGTCTGTCATGACCCCCTTTACAGCACAGCCCTCTTGTGCGGAGCAGGGAGTTGCATCTGGTTTCTACTGAACGGCATCCAGCAACATGTATTTGACTGGAGCATCTTACAGAAAATCATCCCTTGCTTTAAAGATGTGAAGAAATTACCACGTCCCAGAAGTTACCACATCCTTGGGATTTTGACTGAATGTCTGGTCACATTTGCTGCTGCAAATCTGGGCCTTAAGTCTTACTGGAATTTGTCTGACCTTAATTTCCTGCTGTTGGCTCTTTTATTCCTTTTCCCATGTGATTGAAGAGCCTTTCGCACCTTGTATTTTCTTCCTGGGAAGGTACTTACAGACTGCAATCAGTTAAATCTCAATCTTCTTTTTGATGAGCTAAACAGATCAAGATTTTTCAGTCTCTCATTGCAAGGTTGTTTTTTGTCCAGCTCCACAGTCATTTTTGCAATTCTTTCCTGCACCGTCTCCACTTGTTCAACATTCAACGTTTCATTTTCCTGCCCTCATCTTCCTTTCCAACTGTTTCACTCATAATTCCCTTGAGATGTAGAAAATTAGTCTTTCTGAAACATTGAGTGTGCATGTATGTGTGTGTTTCCCCAGCCAGGACCGTCTTCCAAACGATGACATAGATGAAAAAAAAATGACAATTGCTGGTATCAAGCAATCACTGATTTTCAGAAGTGGTGATCTTACTGATCACTTCATGCTTACCTATCTATCCCTCTTACTGACACAGCATTCCTTAGCACCAGTGCAATACCTCTGGAGCTGGGAAAGGCAGCATCTCTAATTTTAAGCACTTGGCCTGAAGCTTCCTTGGAGGAGCACGACATCTTGAAGGCAGCATCTAGCTGTGGAGGCATAGCTGCTGATTTTTACAGCCTGTTGCATGTGCATGTAGTAGTCCTTCACGGAGCAAAACAAAGGCTCTCAGAGGGCTATGGCACAGGATTTGTCCCAAACTTGCTTTCCCTCAGTATCTCACAGCATTCACCTCATGTTTCCTGCCTGAGCTCCTCTTTTAGGCCCCTTCCCCCCCAATGGCCCCTCTCCCACGGCCAGTCCACAATTTATCCCTTGACCTTGATAACAAAAAGCAAGCAGCTTTGCAGGGTCAGCCCCTGCTCTGCAAATTCCTCCTCTTGGCTCTGTCTAGGGAATTGCGCTGTTTAGTATCATCTTGGGATGTTATTAATGTGTTGTTTACTTCTCCCTCCCTGTCATTAATAAAGATGTTAAACTAAACCAGCTCTAACATCGATCCCTGTGGCACCTTCTGGACACTTCCCTCCCCATGCGGTCCCCTGTAGTTTATCATGGCTCTGTGTTTACACACCTTAAGCCAATTTTCCATCAGGTGTCTCAGCTTGTATCCACTCCAATTGGAATTCATTTGCCAGGTACGATTTTGCAAGACACTGTATCAAATAGTTTATTAAAGGTGGCCTCTAGATACTTGCATTTTTCTTCTCTTAATACAAATGGCTCCATCTGAAGAGATAACACACAGGTTGGAAAACACATTTAGAAGAAGATAGGGCCATGTTTTGCGTACAGGCAGTGGTTATCAGCACAGAAGTTTAAGTTCAGGGCTGTTAAGGAATGCTAATTAAAATTGCCCATGCTCCTTGCAGCCAGGTGTTTGATTCTGGTCACCTTTACCCGGTGTAAATGTTTTTGTTTTGTTTTGTTTTGTTTTGTCTAAAATGCAACTGCTGTTTTTTAAGAACTTGCCACATGACACATCTGATGGGGGGGGTTTCCAAAGTGCTCAGTGACACTCAGCACAGGTGTATTTCCTGGAAAACCCCAAATTGCGGAAAAGCTCTGGTTTGAGGTGACTGATACCACTTGCAAATTTGGACCAAATATAGCAAAGAAGGGCTTGGGAGGGTGTGTCTGTCCAGGGCAGTGTTACATCCTGTCTGTTTTCAATGTGAAATGTTTGATTTCCAGGTCAGAGTTGCCCACCTGTGTGGGCAGTGGGAGAAAGCAAAGCGATGGACTTGCCATATGGATGGGTTTGAGACATCACCGTCTCTCCATGCCCTTCATCTGGGAGCAGGGAGCCCTGGTTCCTTCCCCTGGAGACAGTCCCAGCTGCGAGGGCTGGCTCCCAGCCCACACCAACCGTCTCTGTGCTGCTGGGGAAGGCTGGCAGCTCTTGCAGCCTACTGGCCTGGGAGAGGGTCTCCAAGTCCAGGTGACCTTCCCCCAGCCCTGCAGAGATCTGCCCTTTAGCGGATATGGGCTTCAGAGGGACTAGAGCCAGGACAAACCTTGACGTGCTGCAGGTGGGGTCTGCAGTCAGTAAGCATCATGGCAGGTCAGAGAGGGATCACATTCCCATTGCCCTACTTCATTTTTTCTTCCTTCTTCTAGCGAGGCTCTCCATTACAAAATGTATAAGTCAGGCACAACGGCCCATCTCCCCTCGTTTGTGTGTGCGTGCGTGTGTGTGTGTGTGTGTGTGTGCGCGCAATCATTTTTCTCCTCTGTCAGAAGGCAAAGCCAGCTTGTGAAGAAGCCATTAATCTGAGCCCATGCCTCGTGCTCCTTTTCTGCTGTGCAGGACTCCGGAGGACGTGCTAGAATGAGCCATTCTCCTGTGCTAATGCCTCCTAATCTTCCCCTCTACCCTGATAGTCTCCAGCAAAATCTCGCTGAGCTCTGGGGCTATACGTCTTCACGGCTGCTCACCAGGGGCATCATTAGGAAAGGGCTCTTAAATGGCTTGACATTCATGGCTTCCCAGAGGAATGGAGCCGCTGACAGATCTCTCCATTTGGAATATGAAATCTATTTGTTCAGATGCATAATGACCGATTTGTCTTCTCAGAGGAGCCGCTGCTGAGTCCTGGGACAGCTAGTTATGGTGCTACAGGACAGCAGCTGCGTGCTGAAACCACAGCAGGGCCAGCCCTAAGTGGCACTGATTAGAGGAGGAGGTAAAAAAATGGCCCTGGGGGGCAGAAGAAGGTGGGGAATTACAGGTCTTGTCCAGGGATGGAGAAGGTCTGGAGAAAAAGAGAGAGCCCCAAGGCACCAAGCAAGACAGTGTACTGCAGCCCACTGAAGCTAGATGAAACAAAAGGCAGCAGAGCGGGCCTGGAGGAGACATTGGGTCATGGTGCTATTTCCCATAAGAAACCTTGACCATACCCACATTTTCTTGTTTGCAAGCAGCACCTGGGCACTCATCCTGCACTCCACCAGTCCTGACACCAGGCAGCCATGGGCACTGCTAATTCCTTTGTTGCTGGTCAGAGCAATGCAGAGAGCAAGTTGGAACAGAAAATCTGCACAGTGCACTGCCAGGGGCACAGTGCTTCCACATCCCAGGCTTCACCAGGAAAGTTGTTGGGGGGGAGGCACCCCTGCCCCTCCCTATTTCATCCCACCCAACACCTTGAGCAGCAGCAGCGCAATGAAGGAGATGCTGTGGGCAGAGAGCCCTGCTGGGAAAGCAGAGAAGAGATATGGGACTCCAGAAAGAATGGAGGAGGAAGAGAAGGTCATTGTTCTTGGGGTGATGTGTAGTCAAGAGTAAAAGGAGGACACACAAAGGGCAGATGTCAGAAAAGCTTCATCTGAAAGCAGGAACATCTTTCTGAGCCCTGGAGAAGCAACCTGGAAATAGGGCTCATTCTCCAAGTGACCTGCATGGAGCCAGCATCCCAACTGACTGGTAGTGCCAGCGATGGGAGCTGCTGGCTGGTTGCAGGTTCTGTTTCCTGAGGGATAAGGGCATGAGATACCCCGGGCATTGAAAGCCTCCTCTCAGCCTTCGCTGAGGGGCCCAGCTACTTCATTGCAGGACCCCCATCCCCTGCCACCCTCCTGCCTCAGCCAAATCGAGGCACTGACCTCTCCCACCGAGACGTGGGATTTTCACTCCAAGGGGAATCCCAACATTTCAGTGTCTGCTCGTTTTTCCCCAAAAGGGATGGAACAGTTGCCGTTTCGAAATTTTCCACAGAGCGATAATTAAACAAACAAACAAACAAAATCAGAAACAATAGAAAATGTGGAGTGAAGCAAAATGTTTTGATGCCGTGAGAAGGTCTGATGGAGCTGGACTTGTGTGGTGTAGGAAAATGCAGGCTGGGGAGAATATGGGAAGCTAATGAAAAATTATTCTCAGGCCTGTGCTCCCCTCCAACCCCTTGGCATCATCAGGTCAGAAGAGCAAAAGGCATCTCAGGACAACGTCGTACCTGCTGCTTCAATGCCAAAGCATCTGTGTTTGGTCTGCCTCCCACCTTCCACCACGGATGAATTCATTTTCAAAGCAGAAAACAGCTGAAGAATGCCTGGACTTGTCCCGCACTAATGGGAGGGCTTCCCAGGCACACAGAGCCCTGACTGCTGCGAATGCTCCCCAGCCCTGCTGCCTGCTAAGTCAGAAACACGTTAATTGAATCAGAAGAACAGTAGGAAAGAGCCACTTCTCTGCTCTTCTGTGCTCCATCAACAGACCGGTTGGGTATGCTGGACCTATGGGGCTCTTTCAGGGAGCCCTTGGCAGCACTGATTACAGGATTGTTTGCCTCTGTAATTACGAACAACACCAAGGAGGTGCCCGATGAGCTCAGTGCCACCTTTCATACTGGAATTTCTCTGTTTGCATTGAGTTATCAGACTACCATGAATTTCTGGGTATGCGAATCAGGGCAGATGCTAGCTGGGGACCGGAGTGGGGGAGAGCTGCAGGGAATGTCAGGCTCCCTGAGGTTCCCAGCAGAGAAGCCCATGTCTAGCACTTGCCCTGGTCATCATGGCTGGATGAAGGGTCTGGTAGGCATCTGTGAGGTGGCTTTCCTGTAGCTCACTGAGGCACCACTGGGTGTACAGCCAGTGGGTGTGGAGCTGGAGGTGCTGAACATGCCTCCAGGGTTGGGGTAGTAGCTGTGTGATTTGGTTCAAAATCAAACCAGCCTGGAATATGTCACCTCCATTACTGTGTCCACAGCCCCACAGACCCAGCCTGTTTCCCCGGCTGCCACCTGGGCTTCTGCCTTGCTCCTTATCCTGCCGGGCAGGTTAAGAGGAGAATGGTGGTGTTACTTCACATGCAACATCCGTGCTGCCATGTTGCTGTGGAAACAGCCCAGGAGCATGCAACAAGATGCTGTGTGGCAGCTCCAGCAGTGAGGAGGAAGAGGAGGGAGCAGGCAGCAGAGCTCAGCCAGGGCACCCAAAATGTCTGTATCAATTGCAAACAGCTCTTGGGTGGGAAGGCTGTCAGGATGTGGAGATGCAACCAGCAAGCAGCCTGAGTGCTTGCTTTCCACCAGAGGGAAGGGAATAGGAGCTCTGCTCCAGCCAGAGGCAAACTCCGACTCACAGCTACATCTATTCCAAGCTGAGCCATGATGACCGTGATGCAGCTTAGCCTGGTCCATGTGGGCAGAGGTGTGCGTGAAATTCCCTTGCGATGTATTCATCCCTGCCTGAAAGCACATGTGCCAATGTTCACCAAAGCCCAGCTGATCCATGGGAACTTGGTACCCTGCAACCAGCCGCCCGCAAGTCTGAGTCCCCAGATAGAGTTTGGTCCAGGATTCAGCTGGGGCCCAAATAACTGGGAGAGGCACGAAAGTGGCTTTCTCAAACTGTATGGACAAGCATCACTCCTGATACAGTGGCAGAAATGTCAAGGCCCTTGGGACTGGAGCAGTGCCTGCCCATGTGGATCAATAAGGATGCAGCCTGGTGGTGCATCCTGGAGCTGATGGAGAAGCCCTGTGAGTGACAAACACAGTCTTCAGAGGAGGGACACTGTTATCTGGTGCCTTAGATCCCTGCTTGTGTAAAAGCAGGGGCATCCTGACAGAGAGGCTGCCTCCTCTGCCAGCAACTCGCAGCAAAAGCAAAGTGACCCAGCACCCTCCTCCTCCCCAAAACAAAAAAAACCTGACCAAAACACAGCCTTCCTTAGCAGGCTTTTCCCTGTTGCAGGAGGGTGAGAAAACAAACAGCATGTCAGGCAGATGTTAGCTAATGAACCGGAAGGTGCCCAGGGTGCAGCACCTGGCAGGAATCACACCAGAAGATCTGTGCAAGTGTGATAAACCCCGGGTGTGGGCATTTAGTGGGCAGGCTGTGAGATGCAACTTCAAGGCATTTCAAAACCAAGTGATCCTGCTACGCCTTACTCACAATGTCTCCACGCCTCATTGTAAGAGGAATTTATTTCCTCCCTAGCGGTCCCTTGCAGGGTGCTAAGATGTTACAGGCTCAGCCTTGCTGGTGTCGAAGTTTATTCTGGGACAGTTTACTTGAGGAGGGAGGTTTGGGGGTTGTGTTGCTTTTCTTTCTCTCTGCAGCTCTGCTTCCCAGCAGTGCAACCGCTGTGTCTTTTTGGCAAGCTGTGACCTGAGCTTGTGTCAGAAGTGAGCACAGCCATCCATGGGGCTTGTCTTCCTCGAAGGTATCCCTGCAGGAGGTGGTCTGGCTTTGCTGCAAGAGCTCTGCTGCCCTCCCATCTCCATCCCAACTTGCTGGGTGGCTTCAGACCTGGCTGGAATTCCCACCCCAAGCTCTCTTGCCTCTCTCAAAGGTGAACATTTTGAGACAGATGCTGGGTTTTTTACCTGCAGCTTGGGAAATTTGCACTGGGCCCTTCATGTAACTACGGGAACAGAAATGAAAATAAACAGATGCCTGTGGCTGTACCGTTCAGAGTCCTGTTAATGGCTCAGGCCAGCCTGGGGTCTCTCCCTGTGACCGGCTCTGCCAGCCACGTCCCTGCTGGAGGCATGTCACCCCTGAGCAAACAGAGAGTACTGAGGGTCCCCAGCTTCTCCAGAGCCCTTCTGCGTCACTGCCACCAGACCAACGAGTACAGGTCCCACCAGTCTGGTTTTGCTGCTCACACTGGAGTCTCAAGGGCATTCCCTGTGTGGGAGCAGGTCAGTCTCTTCATCCTCACCAAGGGCCAGCTGCAAAGGGTTATGACATGCCAGGAGCGGAGCACAGCCAAAACCCTGATGGGATCTGCTATGTCCCTATGTGCTGGGGGTCTGCTTTGCCCCCTAACTCTGCCCCACAGGGACTAGTCCCAGCTGGGGGGCAGAGTGGCTCTGCCACTCTGTGGGGGCTGAGATGGCATGTTCAGTGGATGTGAAGACCTTCTGCCCATGCCTCAGATTTCTCCACAAGCAGATGGGGCAAGGGTACACTCCAATACCCCCACTGACCCTCAGCTATAAAATCATCACGGTCTTGTTTTGTCCCTCAAAGTCATAAAAAGCAGCTGCCACAGTGGTACAGACACCCTGCCATCACTGCAGGCATGCATTGATGCATTCATTTTGTCTCCCTCTTCCCATCGCCATCCATCGGGACACTTCCAGGTACTTAGGAGCATCCTGACCCATCCTAAGCCATCCACGGCCACCTTGCAGTGTTTGGCCCTGCTCCTGCAGAGGCACAGTGTGTCTTGCAGACCTGGCTCCGTGTTGTGCATTTGACCCAGCAACATTTACTGCTCAAGGAGCAGAGCCGAGCTGCCAAATAAATGCCTGGCTCCTTTACTGCTGGTTTCTAACAATGAAATTGTTGTAAGCTTTATGCAAACTCCCAGGTGACAGCTGCAGGGTGGAGGGACATATTTGCTATATTTTTTTATTTGCCCTCTTTGATTTGGGATTTTGTTTCCCCTTTAACTGTGGTGCAAGGGGCATCTGCATGAAGACTGTCTCTTTTTTTCCTTTGCTGCCCTTTGGCAGCTTCTGTTGCCTTTCTCCACCTGAGCTCCCTGCGTGGGGTGATTTGTTGCAAGGAAGACAATCATGGTACCATGGGGAAGGGTCTGATGGAGGACCTGTGTGACTGACGTGAGCTGGGCATCTTCTGCCTGCCAGACACCGTGTCCAGCTCTGCTCCCTTGCAGGGACAGGGGAGGTTGTATAAAACACAGGTTTTCCTGCAGGTTGTAAAAGCAGAAGTGTTGCATTGTGTGTTACAGGATGGTGGCAAAGCCCATCTTTGTCTCTGTAGTGACTGGAGAGAACTGGGTTCAGGGCTCTGGTTTGCAACTTGGCAGTGCTAGCAGGCAGGCGGAGGGAGCAGCGAGGCACTGGCTGGGACAGTGATCCCTGCAGCTGCTTTTGCCCCCCGAAGCTGAGCTTTGTGTATGTGCCCTGCAACAAAGCAGTGAGCCCCTGGAGCAGGAGGGCTTGGGTGCCCACAGCTGTCTGGACCCAACAGAGCCTCCGGCATGAGGCTTATGTGCGGTCCAAATGCTAGTATCTCCATGCAGAGTGACCTCCACAAGCTCTGGGGGAACACTTAAGTGAAGGTGGCTGCTTTTCACCTCAGGAAAGAAATATCAGAGCACAGCTTGCCCTTCTGCTTTCCCCACGGGCAACGGAAGATCACTCAGACTGAGCCAGGAGCACACGTAAGGAAGGTCTCGTGATTTTTGTGTTGGTTTTGGTGCTTGCCTCACAGTGCTCTTTGATATCTCACCTGCTTTTGTTCTCCAAGATCCACGTGCTGTTGGGGCTCCTTTTGTTCGCTCTGTGCTTGTTCTCCTCCTCCCTGTCTGGACTTATGATGTCAAATGGATTTTGACTGCCTTTACCTGGAGATCAAGTGCTGCTCTCTCTCATTAGACGCAGTATTTGTTGTACCAGGACTTGAATGACCCCAGCGCAGAGAACTACAGAAGAATCCCTTTAACTGCTATGCAGAAGACAAATATTTGCTAGCACAGAACAATTTTGGTGATGTTATAGGGAAGATTTCTGCACACGTTGGACGTGCAGCAAAGCTGAAATGCCCTTTCACCAAGTCACAAGTACCCTGACACTCCCTCTGTCAGAAAAGCTGGACAACAGTTTTATTTTACAGGGAAAATAAGTGTCTGCTTTTTTTTTTTTTCTTTTTTTTTCTTCTCCTGAACTGGAATGGAACCAAGATTCTTAATTTTATTTTTAATGTATTTATAGGTTGTGGGAAATGAAATGGAAAGAGCAGTGATTGAGACTGGCCAACAGCCAACGACCACTTCTTGGTGCAGGAGAACTGAAATCAGCCTCGGCCAGGCTGATTCCCCCTTGCCCACCCTGAGTGGTCTGACTTCTGTGCTGTTGGCTGCTTTGTGTCTCTTTGATTTTCATTAAAACTTTAATCAAGGACCTGTTGAATTTTCCCATCAAGATTTAATCAAAATTGGCGCATTGCCATTGCATGTTTTGGTTTCNCCATTTCAAGCTGGGAAACAGAAGTGGAAGAGGCATTTTAAGTGGGTTTTCCCTTCTTCCAAATCTTGGCAGGAAAGAGCAAGTGGAGAAATCAAGTTAACATCCTTTTCCAACTGCAGAGACTGTATTCTGAGCAAGTGGGGTTCTGAGATTTGAGTGAAGGATCAAGGTCCATTTCTAAAGCATCACATCCTTCAAACCAGTATTTCTGTCTGTAACCACACAGAGAGGGGGAATGGATGCTTTCCAGACTCCAGTTAGCCACCTAACAGGAGACCAGATTTTTCAAAGGCATGGCAACAGGTTGTGTGTACGTCGAGAGCTGAGCAGATTTTTTTTCCCAGAAAATCTGGCCCAGGCTGTGGATGCTGAAGGTAGGGAAATCTGTCTCCCACAGGTGGGAGCAGATGGGATGGGGAGGTCCTTCCTTGCAGATGGCTTCTTCCAGGGCCACTCTCCTTTTCGAGATGCTCGTTTTTAAAGGCTAATGAGACATCCCGATTCCACAGTTGGGAATTTTTTCTGTAATAATAATTATCATCCTTCGCCCTTCTCTACCTCCTTCTAGCCCGAGACCTCTATGCCTCCATCCAGTAATAGATCTTGTCTTGCGAACACTTCAGCAGGCAGGCAGATGTTCTCCATTTCACAGACAGGGGAAAAAGAGCCTGGGTAAAAACAACATGTGTTTCTTCCCCTCACCACTGTCCTCCCCAGGTCCTTCCCACGACAGACTGGGATCTCTTGGGGGTAGGTGCTATTCCCTCCCACTTGCCCATGGGGAGGTGAGCCTTGGCTGATGCACACCAGGCTGACTTCCCCCTGCCGTGCGGCTTTCTGTGTTTCATAGCATCCTTTCAGCCATCCAGCCATCAGGCTGAGCCTTACCACTGGGAAATAAACCCCTCACTCTTGGCAATGGCCATGCTGCATGTGAGGTCCCAGGATGCCCATATTCCTGTTTGCCAGGGCAGCAGCATGCTGCTCTGCCCCGCAGATTCATTTGCAGCTGGTCCTCATGCTGGCCCCACTGGGCGGCACAAGTAAGCACGGTCTAGCAAAGGAAAGGGGAGAAATGCTCCGCTCCAAACCCAGAAACCCTGTCAGAAAAAAGAAACAAATAAACGGATGAGACCCGGTGTCTGTGTGGGGCACCGAAAGAGCTTTACTGCAGCATATTGGGGCATGTCACAGGCAGAGCGAGTGCGGAACAACTCAGCAGCCGCCAGCCCTGTGTTTGGAAACAGGCTGTGCTAGGGGAACTGAGCCCTCCTCACCCAGGATGGGGCAGAGCAGCTGCTCCTCCAGGCTCCCTCCTCTCCCTCCAGCCAGGCAGGAAAGGGGAGCATTTTGCTGCACTTCCCCAGCACAGTCCCTCTTGTCCCATGTCTCACACAGACATCCAGGTGTGAATATCATCCCAGGGGTCTCAGGGGACCACACTGTGCCACTCGGTCACCCTGCTCTCTCCGTGCAGCAGCAAGGATGTGGAGACCAGGCTAATGGGCTGGTATTTACCTTTCCAGGTACAACACACCTCATGCTACGTCCCAAAAGCACTGACTTAGTGATCTCATCCCAGGTATCTTCCCATTCCCAGTGCTTGCTGGGCAAAGGGTTTAAACAGGGTTTAAAAGTTTCTGATTGGCATCCTTAGTTACTGGGTTGGCATCTCTAATAATGTACTTCAGCCAAAATAAGACTTTTGGAATACAATAAAGCTCTAAAAATAAATACTCTTAAATAAAATCTTTAAAAAAATAAGATAACCGCCAAATACAGATACCCCAGTCTCCCTCTTAGACTCAACTGTGCTTAATTTGCTGAGCAGCAAGAGGTTTCAGGAGGTCTTTGCCAGGACCCTGCTGTTACCAGCATTACCGGATTAGTGCTCTCAGGGCTCCAAACCTTGCTCCATACATCACACAGTGCCTAACCCAAGAGCACCAAGAGCCAGAAAGAAGAAAATGCAGCTTGATTTCCCATCTATCAACTCTCTGATGCCTCTCTTAAAGCTACAATCTGCCCTTTCCCACTAAACAGACAAAACTGTGACCGTAACGGGTAACTTCTTTCCCCATCCAGCTGCTTGGGAGCTCGTAATGACACTGCAAAGAGTCTCTTGCTCTGCAAATTCTCCTTTCAAGATATGTTAGGGTCATTCTTTTTTTATGGGAAGAAGCAGAGAGGGGAGGCGGGAACGATCCTGAGGGAAAAAGATAAATAATCTCCAAAAAGAACAATTAACAATCAATTGCAGTACCACTGTAGAGCAGAGATAGACACATATTTCTGGCTTTCATTTCTGATTAATGAGAGAAAGGCCTGGTATCCCCTCTCCCCAGCCCTGAGAAACTGGTCTCCTGATTATGTCACAACTGATCTGCAATTGTTCTCTCTGAAGATTATTTATCTCTTTTCTTCATGATTGCCTGCTCTGAGACCTTAATAAATTGGATCCAGCCAGCAGCAGTGCTTGCTAATTTCCCCCTGAAGAGGATTTGAGTTTTTGTCAAGCTCTTAGGGCATCCGTTTGCTTGGTCTCTGTTGCTTTTTAAAGGGTTGTGTTTAAAACATCATTTTCCAACACTGTAGCATGAAGGTTGCTGGTAGTTATGTGTTTGTATTGGATGAAATCAGCAGCAGGGCTCAGCGTTGATCTCAGATACTCTGTACTAGATGCTGTACAGAGATGACCTCGGCAAATCGGTTTTGTAGGGTCCCATTATTATATGCTATGGAGAACACCTCGCCCTTCTCCCCAGCTTTCAGCAAAGGGTGGGATGGGGCAGGATTGCCAGCAGCTTGGAAAAGCCCTAGGCTGAGCCAGCTGCAGCCCAGACAAAGCTGCAGGATTAGTGTAGAGCAGTGGATTTTGGGGTGGTAAAGGAAGGCAGAGCATTTGCTGATGCAGAAAAGATGCTCAGAGCCAAACCCATGGCACAGCTAAATGCTCATTTCCAGGAGGCTGTGGATCTTGCTTCAGGGATGGCTGAGCAGGGGACAGAGCCACTCTACCCACTCAGGTTTGCAGCCCTGCATTTCGAGGGAGGGTGGCTCTGGTGTCCTGGGGCTTGCTGCGCCCATAGCATCCCTGCGGGCTCTCCCAGGACATCAGGCAAACTGAGGGCCAGTTCTGCAAGAGGTTTCTCTTGCCACCACCCTGCAAGGTACTTTCCCTGCTGAATTCAAGCTGCCATATGGATGTGCAGTGAGGCAGCCCTTCCCTACCAGACCCATTCTTTTACAGGAGGAGGAGGGGGTAAATGTGTCCATTTTTGTGGGCAGCACAGAGGTGTCGACACACTTGTTTATTGCTCTGCAAGTGTAGATAAAAGACTTTGTGCTTTGTTCCCTTCCTGTTCTCAAGGCAATCCTTTGTGTGTGTGTGTGTGTG
This sequence comes from Fregata magnificens, assembly GCA_013389945.1. NCBI lineage: Eukaryota > Metazoa > Chordata > Aves > Suliformes > Fregatidae > Fregata > Fregata magnificens. Next base: position 304,704 of record WAAD01039684.1, read on the forward strand.
TGTCTGCGTGAGCGTCTCTGTTACTGCTTGCATGCACACAAGGGTCTATCTTGCATTAATGCAGTCAGATAAGGAGGTCTCCTTGGGGAATCATTTCCCACTGTTTTTATTTTAATATGACAACCAATGCGTGCTTGAGTGGTAAATGAGATGGTGTTATTTCTCCAACTTCCTTTATGTTCTTGTCCTAATCTTCCCTCCTATTTCAAGCTGTTGCTACAAACTCTCTCCCTCTACTCCCTTTTCTCTGTGACTCTCATCCTTCACATGTTTAGGCTAAGTCTCTCCATAGGGTCTGACAGGATCAGCTTCATAAACCTTCCTGCTCTTAGGTTTCTTAGGAGAACGGCCATGGGAAGGAGTGTTACCAAAGGCCATGCTATCCCCAGTGCCATATACAGTAGCCTGCTTTGTGATCTGACCATTTCCTCTTGGTTGGAGTGATGAAAGCTACACTCCTAAAAACTGCATAAATATTTCAGCCGAAAAAGAAAAAAAAAATCATTATGAGAACAGAGAGCCAACTGCAATGCCAGCTCTGCTAGAAACAGTGAACTGGGACGTGGGCACTCTAAAGGTCACCCTGAGCCAGACAAAGCCTCAACTGAATGCAAAATACTTCCCCTCCTTATTGGCAGCAGCACATGTGTTTGCAGATAGGGTCTAGATTTCACTCTTATTAATGCTGTTTCCCTTTTGCATGCACCAGAGTCAGTCCCCAGCTTGTATGAGGATGGGAGCTCTCCCTGGTTTTAGGTTGCCACAGCCTGGTGTGGCTGGACGGAAATAAAATTGTACCTTCTCAGATCCATGCAGCTAGACTTGGTAGCAGGATCCCAGCTGGCCTCATCCTCTGCAACACCTACCATGTCATCAATCAGGTGGGGAAGCTGCTGTGGACATCCCCTGTTAGAAATTCAGCACTCACTACATAAAGTCCCCCATTGCCCTGCTCAGGTGAGGAGATGTCCTCTCATCAGCTCACTACAAAATCCTGCATAGCCATGCAGCCCCTTTGGGCACCTGTGTAGTCCTAGGAATCTAAGGTTCTAAGGGTCTAAGGAATACGTGGCTGCCTCCTGCTTGCCAGTATCAGGAAGATAATCTTGAACACACAGTATCTGAGGGAAAAAGCATCCAGCTCTGCCTTGAAATGTGGCAGGGTTAATAGTGGGGCTGCAGCAGCCTATGAATGTGTTGTGGTTTAACCTGGCAGGCAGCTAACCACCACACAGCCGTTCGCTCACCCCACCGCCCCAGAAGGATGGGGGAGAGAATCTCCAGGAAAGCAGGGCTCCATCACGCATAACAATTACTTGGGAAGAAAACACCATTCCTCCAAACATCCCCTCCCGCTTCCTTCTTCCCCCAGCTTTATATGCTGAGCGTGACGCCATATGGTATGGAATATCCCTTCGGTCAGTTGGGGTCAGCTGTCCCGGCTGTGTCCCCTCCCAGCTTCTTGTGCACCCCCAGCCTGCTTGCTGGTGGGGTGGTGTGAGGAGCAGAAAAGGCCTTGACTCTGTGTAAGCACTGCTCAGCAGTAATGAAAACATCCCTGAATTATCAACACCGTTTTCAGCACAAATCCAAAACATAGCCCCATACTAGCTACTATGCAGAAAATTAACTCTATCCCAACCAAAACCAGCACAGAATGGCAAAACCCTTGATTTAGAATTAAGCTGGCTTTTTATTCTAAATCTATACCATGTTATTATTAAGGAAAAGTGCTGTTCACGCAGCCCTGATCAGTGCTTGGAAAATTGGCAGGGGCAGAAGGCAGTTCTCACCAGCTGTGAGCTGCAAGGCGGATGTGAAAAGCCAGGCTGTTAACTGCAAGAGCCAGCTGAGCTTCCGAATGCATGGCCAAAACTGCAGCCTGCTTTGAAACGCATGAGAAACCAGGCAGGGGTATCACCAATGATAACCATGGAGTGAAGCCACAGGTTGGGTTTGGACCTGTGCAGTCAGTGCCCCAGTGGGATGGGGGAGAGAATCAGGAAAAAAAAGTAAAATTTGTCAGTTGAGATGAAGACAGTTTAATAGTACACAAAAAGGAAGGGAAAATAATAATAATAATAGCAATGACAAAAGATACAATTGCTCACCACCCGCTGACCAATGCCCAGCCTGAGGGGAGACCTTTGAGGATGAGCCTTGCTCAGGAGGGAGGTGATGTCTTGCACTAACTCGCTCCTGCTGCACGTCTCTGTTGGACGGGGTGATCTGCCCACGGAAAGCAGAGGGATGGAGAACAGTTCACTCCACAGCGGGTGGCCCTCATTACATGGAGCAAGCACCTGGAAACACTGGGGCTGTGCAGCCTTGCTCACTAATGGGGAGGTCTGGCCTGAAGACTGCAAAACGTGTTATTTTTGCAACTTCCATCCCTGCAACTACATGGAGTATAACAAGGAAGATTATCCTGACAGCTCTCTTACCTTATTCTCTCATTACAGCTCATCCAGCAAGGATGGAGGGGGGGTGGTGGTAGTGAAACAATTTTAGGAGGCTGCGCATTTTTTATGGTTATGTCTTATGATGTGTTAATTTGCCAAATCAAATATATGTCTCAGCACTTCCACCTTTACCTCCCGCATGCCTGCAAAATAAATAGTCATATTAATCATACTTTGCTATTCTCTCCGGGGGTTAGAAAGCAATTTGCAAAGATTGGTTAGGCCAGCCTTGCTGACTCGCTGCAAGGGTGTGCCGTGGACACCGTGTAGCTGGGGAAGATGAGGCACGGGGAAATCAGAGCAGCTTGCTCAGAGGCAGGTGAGAAGTGGATGGTTTAGTTCAATTCCCTGAGTCCCCTGTCCCCTACAGGGAGGGAAAGTGGCCAAGGGCAGCATGGAGAGGACCCACCAAGGGTTTTAAATTGGGTCTTGTGAGCGCTGGCTGGCTGGCATAGCCGAGCGTTGGGTGGTGGAGGGAGAATGGACAAGGGGCACCAGAGAAGTTAAAGGGACCAATGAGGGAAAACCATCACCCTGTAAATCCAAATGGGAGCAGAAAACAAGTAATTGTTCAGCTGCAAGCAGCTGAGGCTGAAGCCGAACGGCAGCTGGGTATTGAGAAAAGGGGCTCTAATGCTTTAGTATGGAGTCTGTCCTGCTTCCCCCTTCCCTCCCCTCCCACCTGCCTGCTAAAATAATCTTTCCTTCCCTTGCAGCCTTGACTGTGCCTGCTTTTCCTCTTCTTAATCTTTGATGACTTCATTTACACCGGTTCCCTCTCTGCTGACACCTGCCATCAGCTCTGAGTGCCTCTCTGCTGGAGCAGGCTGTGACCCATGGGCTCCAGCATGGTAGAATATGTTATTAATAAAAATAATGTCATCCAGCAGCGTTACAATCCAGGAAAAAAATAATTTGCTGTCCACTGTTCTCATTAGTGGAGATGTTCCTGGGGATCTGCAATGAGAGGAACCAGCATGTCCATGCTGATCTGAGGTGGCCCTGTTCCTGGCCAGACTCCCCAGGAAGAAATCAGTGTTGCACACTGCAGCCCACGTTTTTGGGAGCACGTGGGCTGTGGGACTCACTGAGATGTGAGCAGTGCAACACTGAAGGCAATATCTCCAAGCCTTTAAAACCCATATAGCATGAGCCAGAAAAAGTAGCTCTGTGGGTGGCCTACTTTACCACCAGCATACTGTTGCACATCCAAGCGGCAGCCAGAAAACCCGTACGTGCAAAAAATCCCAACAGTCCTGCAAGTGAGAGGGCGTGCTAGGTGCTAGAGGGAGGCTAGGAGAGGTTAGGATGGTGTCACGTGCCTCATTGCCTCTCCTGTGAAGGACCACGTCCGTCCATTACCTTGGCCCCTCTGCAAACAACACAGATGCATCCTTCCCTGGAGACATATCACTGGGTTGCCTGGTGGAGGAAGGACTGCGCCAGCGTGCAGCTGGGAGGGGACATTTTTGCAGGACACCTCACCCCTACTCCAGGACCCATCCAGGTATAATTGACTGTAAATCACAAAACTGTCCTCTCAGTGGTATTGGTATGTGAAGTGTCAAAGCAACCAGGAAGGAGATCCAGGGGAGATTTGGCAGAGTGGGAGAGGAGGTTAGAATGAAGTGAGTGACCCTTGTGCTCTGCATGGGCAACCTAACTTTTTTGACTTGAGGTCAAGAGACATAAACAGTGCCAAGCATGGAGCTAAGCCCCTCAGTTTCAGCCAAAATGCCACCACACTGGCTTCTCATTCACGCACCCAGGAGCACTGGTTGCTTTCCAGACTCCCGGCTCTGGCCACACCAACCTACCATTGCAGCCTTTGGAGAGGGGTCCGTGTATTTACGCTGAAGAGTGTTGACCTGCTGCTCCCCTGAGATGGTGCTTTAGGTTTCCATAATGAAGACAGGTTGATGGGTCACCACCAGCAAAATCTGCCAAAAAAATCCCTGCTTTATACTGCAGAGGAGACCTAGCATGGTGAGTGTGGTGTTCCTCCTGGCTTCTGACGACTGGGCCAAGAACTGAAACCACACAGCATGGGGTCAATGTGCTTTATTAGTCTTCTGAGGCACGACATCTCCCAGGGCTGGCAGCTCCGTGGGAGATGGGTCACGTTTGTTCTGGGCATCTTATCATGTCCTCCACAGTGAATGACACCTTCTCTTGCCCTCTGGCCAGGGTGTTAGCAGACCACCCTGTTCCCAGCACCTCTCCGGTGTCCCTCCCATGCACATGCTGGTAGCCCTGTCTCAGTCTCCTAAGGCTGTTTCCTCTGTAAAGGACAAGGTATAATTGCAATAACCTGACAAGTCACTTACCCTTACAGCATGGCTCAGTTCCCAGCTTCTTTCTTATTACGTCCTTAGTCTCAAACAATTTGCATTAAGGTCATGGGATGAGACCGCATAAGATCAGAGGCTCCCACATCTTCCAGTGGTTTGGGGAAAAAAAAAGTGATTAAGGCAGGTGAGGACTCCACTGGGTGCTTCACATTCAGGGAAGGAGAGGAACCAGCCGCCTGCACCACAAGGGGTAGGAAATGCTGGAGATGCCTGCTTCTCTGCCTGCACTTGAAATTGCGGTCACTCACCAGCTCCGTAGTGCAGCAGTTTTAGGAGGGAGGGTAGCACCCTGCAGTGCCATGTACCCTGCATGCCCAGGGAAGCAAAGCAGGTTTTGTGCAAACGTGCTCCCTTGAAGGCTGCAGTGGGCTGAGACCAGCTAAATACTGATGCAGCTCATGCAGACACTGTCATCCAAATGACTTGTGGGGAGCAGCGTGGATGAGGATGGAAGGTGTCATAGGAATTAAAATGACTGTCTCCAGATTATTTGTGAGCCAAGGATGGGGGCATCCATCAGCAAGTCTCTCTGTAGAGTACAGTTCCCCAACTGCTCTGCATTTTCTGCTGTAATGTGTACACATGTCTTATTGCAACGGAAGGGATGGCCTCTAGTGCCCTTGGGGACACCCGCAAGGACCCAAAACATCTGCACAAGGGTGACAGATACAATAAAGGACCCAGCCCCTTGCACCCTTACGAAGACCAGATGCGATCCCCTGGACATCTCTGCAGGGGCTGGAAACATCCACCAGATATGTGAATTGCTCCCTCAAGGTCACAGAGTGGAAAAGCAGCTGGAGGTGGTTCACATTTTCTTTTTTTAAACAAAATGGGCATCTTCCTAAGCAATTACATCCTAGATACTGTTTTCAGGAATTTCACCAGGAAAGAAAAGATGCCTTTCATTTCGGGAACCTTTTCTTAATGCTCCAAACTGACATGTACACTGACAGCAAAAACATCCTGAACTCCCCTACATTTTTATTTTTTGCACACAATAAAATTTGCATATGTTAGCATATGTATTTGATTTATAATGTATATATCCTCTGAAAAGTAATTAGTATTTTTTCAACCAGCTGCAATGATCACATGTTCCTGGGCTCCACGCTGGCATAATTGGATGAAACTCTGTTGTACGTGTTGTACTGCCGTTTTGAAGAACCGATCCAATGTTCCCATCTGGCCTTAAGATTTCAGAATTTCTCTCAGTGCTCTAAAGTAGCTCTACCATGGCCAAAAGGTCAGTACAACATGGGAGGCTGCAAGGACTCAGCCTGGGTGTTAAAGGTCACGTCCAAAAAAACCATCAGAATTTCTGCTTGCTCCTGAAATCAGGAGACTGGGGAGAAAAAGGAGTTGTGAAAGCCCCAGCCCCTGACAGCATACCTGAAGAGTGGGGCTATGGCTTAAATAATCTTGTTACTGCTTGTTTTCAGTTATCACATCACACAGCTAAACCTGGAAAGCCACTCCTGACAGCCATATGTCATGGAAGAAATAGTTTCTTCTGAGGATGCTGTGAAGGCTTTCACATAAAGAACAAGACTCATGCAACTTGTTAAAGAGGCTGCAGTACAGCAGGAAAACTGTTGAAAGGAGAACTCTGTGTATCGCTGGAGATACGAACTAGCTACTTAAAACTGACTGCCAACATGCTCCTGCTGTGTTTTGGGTGAAAGTGTTCCTTATACCCCACCCTGGCTGGAATTTGTCACAGGGGAAGTAACAAGAGGCAAAATGCAAGAATTATTTACATGTTTTCCAGTGCAGCAGCTGGAATGTTTTTTTATCAGCAGATTTAAAATGCTTTAAACCGTGTGAAGAGCTTGGGTGAAGAGGAGTTTAAGAAGTAAGAAAGGATGAGGTTTGCTTTCAAGGCCCTATTCTGCCAGGAGTTTTGTTGATGCCTGTGAGCAAAGCACCTTAGGTTTGAGGGGGACCAAGTTCCCCATCTATAAAAGGAGGTCGGTTGCACTTGCCCACCTTTCGGGGGCATCACAGGGATAAGTACTCACAAGTGCTGAGATGCTGTAGCAATCACACATACACTTGAATTAGACGGTTTCTGTGTTGCCCAGAGGCAGTCATTTGCCAGTTGGAAACTCACTGCATCATTGCTTCAAAGCAAACTCAGCAACAACAGCAAATGACATCCCAATGGGTCTGGAGGTGAGGGATGCCATGCCGTGAGGAGCACTAACAGCAGGCTTTGGAACACTTTTGAAGGAGCAAGTCTTGGTAGTCATGCTGGTGGATGGAGAGCAGCGTTGAAGGCCAAGGTGAGGTTGTTATTTGCTGCTTCTGATGTGTTTGTTGGAAAGCAGGCTCTGGCCATGAGACAGCATAGGCACCTCAGATCTTCAACCTGGATGGCAATGAGAAACATTTTTGCTGGTTTCTCTCAACACATATTTGAGCTAACTGCAAAATGTGAAGGGTGATGCATGGCAGCAGAAAACATGCCTGACAACAGAAGGCTAGGGAAAAGGAACTGCATACTCAAGAGACCCTTGGACACTCAAAAGTAAATGCTGGTTCCCTTCCAGTCTGGCATCATCAAGAAAATGTTGCTACTTTCATAGGTGGTGCAGAACCCAAAATGTTAAATATTGAGAAACTTAATTTAGAAAGGCTGAGTGGGGTAAAGAAGTTCAGGAAAATTTTATTTCATTGGCCCTAGTTGTGGATAAAATACCAGCGCAGCCCTGGATTTCATGCTGTTGCAAGTTTCAAAGCTATTGCTCTGTGCCTCCCAGTGAGGGGGACTCGCAATTCGTGGATATCCTCTGGTCAACACAAGAACAATTCATCTTAGCAAAAGTGTTACCAGTTTGCTGACAGGGCAGGCTGGCCCCTTGCGTGAGTGCAGAACACACAGCAGCATGGCATGCAAAACACCAGCCCAGCAATGACAGCTCTCGGTCCTTGCTGTAGCCTGCCAACATACCACGGCCAGCAGGCAAACCATAGCCAGGAACGCACCATGGCCAGGAGACATACCATGGCCAGGAGACAACTGCATGCACACCGTATAACTCTACCTGAAGATAAGTCTTTTAGGCTCTCTAATTATTTTCTCACTCTGCAATCTTCTTCCTCACTGGCCAAAAGACTCCTGCTCAGGCTCTGAGCATTACCATAGTGTTCAGGGCAGCAGTGTCATCTTCCCAGCTCTATCAAAGCCCCTTGTACAATAAACTGCTAAAATCCCTGCATATCTCTGGACATCCAGCAAAACAAGGGTTACAGCTCTCCTTTGTCCCCAGAGTAGATGCCCTGAGATGTCCAAGAGCCCAGCCCCTGACCACTTTTCCAACCACTCGTGCAAGTTGGAGATAGAACTATCCTCACCTTAATGCTCCTTGGTGAGCTCTCCTTGTGTCTGTGGTGCCATGAGGGACACAACATCCGTGCGGTCCTCACACCTGCTGATCTCACACCCTTATGAGGGGTGCAGAATAACAGCAACATTTTTTACAACTGGAATTTTTGTACAGCTCCAGGTGTTTCACTCCCTCTGTCCCCTACCACCTCTGGTGGCACAATGAGGAGAAACTCATTCCTGGAGCTGGGTTAAGATCTTCACCTCACAGCTTGGGCATTAGATTTTGGGAGATTGTTTTTAATTTGTCTTTTCTCAACTTCGGCAGCTGCTGGTCACTGCCGGCTCTTCCTTCTGCTGGATGCCACAGCAGTAGGCTTGCTCTCCCTCTAAGAGGACTCTGCTAGCTCAAGTCCATCCCTGCAGAACCCATGTGAAGCACAGACCGGCTTCCATGGCTGCTTGGTTTTGCATTTGTCTCACTTACAGCTCTCCAGCTGCTCCATCTCCCAGTTTGATCAAACCTTTCTAGGGCTTCTCACAATCCTTCACATTTCTTCCCTCCTTTCATCGGTTTCTTTCCTTCTTCCATTAACAAAGAAAATTCTAAATAGTTTGATGCCGCCTGGACACATTTCACCTCCTGCTCTGTCCTCTTGCTTCTCCAAACCATTAATAAATATTTTAAGCCCCACCCCTCCCAAAGCTAGTCCCTCGAGTCTCTCCTGTTTAAGCTACCCCTGCTCCAAGGACCATTCATTCACTCCAACCCTTTGTATCCCGTCACTCGAGCAGTTTTTGACCCACAACGGGATGCTGCCCCTTACCCCGCAGATATTTATTTTCCTTAAGAGTCTCCTGTGAGGGACTCCATCAAAAAGCCTTTAGAAAAATCCAAGTAAATTATGTCCAGAAGTGCCCTTTATCCCATTTGCTGTTATTAACTCTTTCCCAGGTTTTGGCAGGCTCAGAAATCACAGTTTTCTGGGTCTGCCGTGTTTGTGCTCTTCCCCATGTGCTCTCTGTTCAGAAATGACCAGATTTCTGCAGGGCTGGGATGCTCCAAGGGCCTCACCCAGCGCTGGATCCCTCAGGATCCTGCCAAACCAAAGACCCAAAGGACCCCAGCACATGGTGCCATCTTAACACAGGGAGGGATTTTATAATAAGGGCAAAACTGTGGAGCCCAGATGAAAGATCCCACTTTCATTAACATGATCTCCCCTATGGAAAGTGTACTGAGAAGATAAAAATTACTTCCTTGCATATTTTCAGATTTTGATTAATTCTCTATAGCTTTGACTTGCTGGTTTTTTTCCTTTTTAAGTTTCTGTTTATTTAGGAATTTGCTATGTTTATGTTTTTGTTATGGCATCTTTTAGGTCATCATAAGTCTTTTTCAAATAGAAAAAGATCCTTTTTCAAATGGAAAAAAATCCTTTTTCAACATCACAGTTTTGAAAACATATATAAATGAAATTCAAGAAAAACGGAAAAATATATTATCATTTTGGAAACCAGCTGGTCTTTACATTTGCCTGCATGGGATGGGGTTGCAGTTAGATTGAAACAAATCATCATTTCTTGATATATAAGACATTGGCAAGATCTTTGTTTGAACATCATCTTTAAGTTTGGTGTTCAGCTTTTAGAACGATATTAAAAACTGAATGAGTGAACACAAGAGCTGTAAAAATGATGGGAGGCCTAGAAAAAAACCCCTTGGAAATGAGTGTGAAGGAAGTTATTCTATTTAGCCTACCAGAGTGAAGGGTAAAAAGCTATTTGACCTGTAGGTATCTACACAGGAAGATGGTATTTGATATTACAGTGCTCTTTAATTGAGCAGACAAAGCAAAATGAGGTCCAATGGCTGGAAGCCGAAGCTGGAAAAATTAAAGGTGGAAATAAGGTGCAGCTTTTTTTTTAATAGGCAGAGCAATTAACCACTGGAGCAATTTGCAAGAATGGAAAAGATTATCCATCACTCGAGGTCCTGAAGTCAAGACTGGATGGCTTTCTGAAGTGCACATCCCACGTCAGTGCCCAGTCGTGAGCGCCATGCGGGACCGCTGTAATTCCACGGATCAGGTCCTGCAGGAGGTCAAAACCAATTACCATAATTGCACTGTCTGACTTAAATTCCCTGAATCTCCATGGCCCTTTCTCCACCATGCTCCTTAGACATGACTACTAAGAGCTGCACAGCAAAAACCTCTTTTTAGGTTGAAAATATATATAAAAGAAAAATCACCACAATGTCCTTTTCCTTTGCCCTCTGCAGATGGCCTTTGGGAATGCAGAGGCAGCGCTGAACCCTGTAACACCTTTCCCCACCCCTCCAGTTTCGATTGCACATGTAAGGAAAGGCTGCCTGAGGCTCATCCCTCCCTGCCCATCATCTCCCAGAGGTGGGCAGTGGATTCCCACCTACCATCATCTCTCAATCCTGGCATCCCCCCAACCAAGCTGTTCTGAAATCAGCCGCCTTGTGTGTTTCCCCCACTGGGGCTTGTGTTTGTGAATTCCCTTCACCATATTGGCTTTTTTTGCAATGTTTACCCCAACATTGGCAAACCATGGCTGCCTGTGCACTAAGACCACTGCCTGAAACTGGTCTCATTGCTTTCATACATTTCCCCTAAATGTCTGCCACTTCGTAGTGTTTCATGCCTTGCATTAGGAAAGCAAGGTTTCCATGTAAACCCAAAACTGGGCAGCCCAAAGGTCCTCTTAGTCCTGCTGCCTGTCCCTAGCAATGGCCAAGAGCCAATGCAAAGGGTGAGAACAGGAATTTTGTGCCCCCGCTTCCAGGAAACTTTCCTTGTTGTGTGTTTATAGAGAACCTCGCAGAGCTGGCTTGCAATGCAAGTTCCCTAGGGGCATGCTAAGAGGAATCACTACTATCAATTATTGCAATTATAATAATTGTTATTCTGTCACTTAAATTTCAGCAATTAATTTTTCCAGAGTCTAGTTTAAGCCATTTTCCCTCTGCCAGATGCTGATCACAGCAAGAGCAAGGTGCAGCATCTGCTGCTGGTCAGAATCTGCTTTAACTCATGAGACACCACGGAGGCAAGTGCCTGGTAAAGCGCAGACCTGGGTCTCCTTGACAGGCTCAGAAAGAAGCAGCTGGGTGTGTAGTGTGATCTTTATGCTGCAGATCAGGCAAGACGTTAGCCTGGGGACATTGCAGGCTGGAATAAGGCTACAGTAAACTGGGCTAGAATGGTTCAAAACCAGGATGTCCAGGACACCAGTTTAACTAGTTTATCAGCTTAATGTGAAGGGTGGGGTATGCATTATCCGGCTTTAGGCAGCTGAAGGCTATGTCTTGGAGCTACAGTAGTTGTCTAACAACCTGCCAAGAGAGCCTGGCCCCGCTGAGGAGCAGTTCATCCCATCATCATAGAAGTGCCTCTGATCAGTGCATGGCCTCACCCTCTGGAGATGCCTATTTTTCTCCACTGATATTAGAGAAGCCCAAAGGGTTCGTTTAGACTAGACACCTAACTAAACGGGGAGGAGATGAATCCTACCCTTCATGTTCTGAATTGTAGGTTTGATGATAACAAACCTTGACATGTCAGAGGAATCCATCAATCCAGAGGTGTGGGAATCACCAATTCAAGATAAATGTAGGAAGGGCAAAGCCAGCAACAGTATCCTCTCATCTCCCAGTATCAAGTGACACTAATAACACACTGCTTTGGCATAAATGAATGCACAGTATCCAGGTCATCTTCCTGAGTGACAGCTCTGAGACCTAAAACGAGTGTCAGTTGGACAGGTCCATTGAGAAGTATTTAGCCATTTCCATTTGCATCAGCTCAGAGCTGGCTTACACCATATTCAGGATGTAATATTAATCTCACACAATAAGATGCTCTTTCCTTGGGCATCACTGCTGCTCCCATTAATAAGCCCTCTCTTCTATTGCAAACTCTATTGAGGAATTTCACATCCAGGCCAGCAAATCTTAAAATGAAGGCAGGGAACTGTATCTCAGAAGGCAGTTACTCTTGAAATGACTGAAGGTTCATAATAGATATTCAGTTCACTGAGGGCTCTCTTTGCACTGCTATAAGGAAGGGAGTGAATGATATCTTCAAATCTTTCAGCAACAAGACAGTAGGCAGGAACTAGGAGATTGCTGCTATCTTCTTACTTAATATTGTGTCCAATTCTGGGTTTCCGCTTTCAAAAAAGAGCTTTAATTAATTAGAAGAGGATGAGAAAATTGCTGCTATAATGACTTGATTTTGGGGAAGGTTGTCTTCTAGTGAAAAAATCACTTATGTTATTTATCCAAGGGAAGATTAAGAGGCAATTTGGCCATGGCCTATGGGTCTGGGCATTGAAAAATGGTCTGGGGAAATAAATGGTACTTTGATCTATTGGAAAAAGGCAGACAAAAATCCAGTGGTAGGAAGCAGAAATGCAGTCACACTGGGAAAAGAGTGCAAAAACTGAGGGATAACCAGAGGGGGCTTTACAGGGTGTCCCTCATTCATCTTAAAGTCAAGACTGGGGATGTGCTCTGGCGCACACAAATATTATGTGACTGACGCAGAAATTAGTGGGATGGGTCTTTCCTCTCCTTGCTGCTGTTTGTTGTGTTGGATTCTCTAATTGGATTCCTAGGGCTACAAACTGTTGCATTACCTCCATGAGAATAGTTACAAAGCCTTTCTCACATACCGCATTATGAGCTAACGGTGTAGCAAATAATCTGCCATTTAGGCGTCAGGGACAATATCTGTTCTTTAAAAGACAATACTTAACTTCACTTATGTGTTTGCTTGAATGTTTCTTGGTGATCCATGGGAAGACATCAGGAGACAAATTAAAATAAATGGACCAGAAACCAGACATGAAACATCTTCCTTTAAAATTAAGAAAAAGAAAAAAAAAGTGCCAGCTTCTTCAGGATCCACCAGTAAAGGCCACGTTTAAGGCCATGTAAACTGGGGGGAAGCTTTCTATTATTTCAGTAGCCTTTTTAGTGAGCTCTGCTTTAGTGAAGGTGTTGCATAGTTCCCTAGCTGACAAAAGGAAAATAAGCATAAATGTTGCTACAAAATCCCATGGTTGATGGCAGAGCTGCAGGAGGCTGCAGGCTGAAACCCAGGGCTGTGAGTGGGGTTCCCAAGGTGGTACCAGGGTGAGGCTGGATCCTGGCTCTGCTCTTACCACACACATTTTTAAAAGGCTTTGGAACAGCAGTACTAGAGGGCTGGGAATAAAAAGAGTCTTGTCACATGAAAGCAATTCACCCAAGGTAGGTGATCAAAAAAGAGATGGAGAGGTGGGGCAAATCAATTGTGTAAACACCTTCACAAGGAATAAATACCTTTTCTTTAATCTAGAGAAGGATGGTACCAGCCAGAACCAGCAGCTAGAATTCAATTCAGGCAGGTGAAATTCAATTCAGAAAGAAAGCACAGGTTTTTTACTGTGAGACTGACTAACCACTGAAACAATTAAGGAAGCGGTGGTTTCTTTTCCAGCCCTGCTCACATACTCATCTGGCTGAGGTACCATAAGCAGCCACATGTGGATCCAAAATGGGGTGGAACTGGGCTACATGAGGTGAGGGAACATGTCCCGGTGATGGTAACCAGGTGAAGCTCTGCTCTCCATGTTACCACTGGCCAGAGCGGGTGATTGTGTGTTTCAAACACAGACTGGACTTTTTAACTAGGAACATGCAGAGAGGGATTTCAGCAGGTTCTGCTTAGCTACAATTGCATAATGAAGTCCTTTAAGGAGTAAATGTTTCTGTTTAGTTCAATAATAGGGCTTCATTAAGAGCCTTTATAGACCAAAAGAGGAAGAGTAACCCAATCAAATGTTCCTGATGACGAGAAAACAGCAAAGTAGGATAATCAGAATTTACTACATACCAGGAATGTGTGGGCCCATTCCCTGCAATGAACAGAGATGTAGTTTCTTCCTTTACTTACAAGGACATTTAGTGCTAATTTGCATAATAAAAGCATGTGCACAAAGAAGCATAAGCCCAGGGAGGTGTCAGCATTCCCAGGGATCAGTCCTGGCTGGGATGGAGCACATCCAGCTTGTTTTATAGACTGCAGGGAGGTAGATGTGAGGGCCTGGATGGATGATGGATGCATCTTGAGCACGGGGTCTGAAAGGGCAAGAGAAACGGCAGCATGGTGCTGCAAAGCGACAAGGTCCAGCCCTGGCCATGCTCCAAGGTGCCGACTGTGCACATTTTGCACTCTCTGAAGGACAAGCCATGTGCCTGGATGCTCCCAGAGCCGAGCCTGTGGTGGATGGCTTCCCAGCTGCAGGTGCTTCAGGAGGAAATGCATGCAGAGCTACTGAGCCACTCCTCCCTCGACATGCCTAATCCAAGGGGTGGAGGGACCATGCGAATGATCCCAAATCCCTCAGTGCTTCTCTTGTTGGAAGGCAAAGGGTCATGGACAGAGTCAGGGGACAAATATAGCCCTACAACCTGGCCCTGCTGCACCCCAGGACAACACTCCCTCTGCTGTGCTTGGTCTTGACCTTCTTTCTTTACTGGCCACATCTGCTAGTGAAGAAGGGTGGCTGGCAAAGCCTGTAAAGGGATCCTTGCAGAGACAGTGGTCTCTGCAGCTTATCTTCTTCTGGGCATCGGAGATGTGCAGTCCCAGCTCTCTCCAAGACACAGCATGATCCCTATGTCATGCCAGCCAACACCAGGACCTGGCAGTCCCAGGAAAGGAGACCTTTCTCTCACGGAAGAGAACAGAGTAACAATAAAATATGCCCAACAGTGAAATGTTTCCATCACAGTAAATTGTGGAACAAGATTTGCCATTGGAAAGGACCTCCTAGGCTGCTGCAGTCACTCATCCACAAGAACCAAAGCCTCTAATCCCATTAAGAAACTTATCTTTCCTGATGGACAAAAAAGCTTTCTCCCATCAAACGTCTATTCTGATGGAAATCTTTATACCAGAAGTCTTTCTGTCTCACAAAGGGCCAGGGTGCAATCTAAGTCTTTGATGTTGTGTTTGGAGTATAATGAAAGGCATTAATTTGAATAGAATTATTGAAATGGCATGTCTGTTTCTGCTATTAATAGAAAAGAGTCTTAAAACAATGAGCAGCAGAGATGGGGTCTATCGCAGTGAACAGGAACAAAAGCAGAGCATTTTGCTTTGGTTGCTGTACTACGGGAATGGCCTGAGGTCTCTAATGTCCTAGGCTCTGTATGGAGGAGAAACGACAAACCTTGCAGGAGGCTATAAGAGAAAATCTTGGGACCTGGGCTCTGTCTGCAGATCTCTTACAACTCAAGAGCTGCAGGGCATTAAACGAAGCTGGCACAGAACAGATTCAAACCAAATCATAGGTGACAGGTCTTCATTTAGCTAGGGAGCTCCTTGCCAGAGGATGCTGTGGCTGCTAAAAGGTTACCTGGGTCCAAGGGGAAATTGAATGAATTCATGAAAGAGAGATCCACTGAGGACCAAGATTGTAAGGCTCTAATATTTGTAGCCTGGGAAGAGTGCAAGAGGGGAGCATCATACCTGCTTGCCATGATATTATGCCTTCCCTACACATCCACTTTTATGAGGATGCTGAGATATCTGGGCTTTGATCTGACTTAATAAAGTTCTGCTGATAGTCTTGAGTTCTTCTGATCTCTGTATGTAAAGAAGTATTTGTGTTTTTATATCTGTGCAGCATTGCATAATAAGCTGAAAATCATAGAAGTGGGTGGATTCTGCAGTGAAAAGAACCAACCAAACAACCCTTCCCAGGGGCTTGAATTTCTAGTGAATTGTGTCTTAGCCTTTTGTGTTTGTTTCCCAGGAATAGGCTGGCAAAGCGACTCAGTGATTGCTGCTCATATGCCAGCATAACCTGGGAGCAGAGCTGGTGAGGTTGTATGAAGCGGTGTGGGCTTACTTATGCTGGTTCCCCAAGGAGCTCACAATGGGAAACATCTTGAGGAAAGCTGTCTGCATGGGGTGAAATCAGATACTTCCTCTGTGGTCCAGGAGGAGACCGAGAGCCTCTGGGGAAAGATGGCAGAAACATGTCCTTACCACAGGGTGCAACACTGAGCCCAGTGGAAGAGGACAAGAAGTACCCTCAGGAAGAAACTACCTAGTGGTAGATGCTACCAAACCCATTGGTGTCTTCAGTAGCTGTTTACATGAGGGAAGGACTACAGGAAGGGATGTGAGTTTATTCCCTGCCTTGCCAGGGGCTTGCTGCAGCTCCCTAGCTGGGATAAACTCTTCACCTGTATCCACTAACTTCACCTGTGGAGCTGGTTCAAGGGCACAGCATAACGCTAGTCCCAGACATAGCTTTGGTAACAGGTTAAGGGCATCAATGGCAGCGTGGAGCTTGGGGACCAACTGCAGAAGGACTGTGGAGAAGGCCCATCCACTCTGAGATGCCCTTCCCCAGTGTTTCCTCCTGTCCTCCACCATGCACGATGCAAGAAGACCTGCCTCGCGCAGCTGCTAAGAGGCCCTTGCACAGCTTTGCCAAGGCACCAACACCCAGGCTAACAATGTCCTCCCTCCTTCTGCTCCTCTGTGGCCCTGGCTTGCAGTGTTGGGGTCTGAAAACATGCACACGCGCAGGTCCTGCAAGGCTTTGGCTGAAAGTAATCAAGGGTGGAAACGAGCCAGGGTACAGCCAGAAAGGAGAGAAATCAGCAGTGGGTTTGCAGAGCAGAGGAGCAAACAATAGGGATGGGACTCTAGTTAAAATTAAAGCTGTGAGATGGGGGAGACCAGAAGCAGCTGAGACCAGGAGGCAGCATTGCAATTGCTGATCTCTGGTTTTAATTACATGGCAAAGCCTCCTGTAACATTCCCATCCCTCTCATTCATCGCGCTGGGGTTTCTTTCCTGTTAATCACCACAGCCAAAGCCAGTGCAACATTTTACCTTCCCCAGCTTGGGAGAACAAGAGTGAAGATTTGCGTCTAGACTATGATGGGAATGGGCAGCTTGGCAGACAGCGCCGTTGTGCGTTGCTGCTGTTATGTGTGTGTACCGCAATGAGGAGTCTGCTCTATATCAGTGCCACTGAGCTTTCTGCAGGAGCCGGCCGGGCCGGGCAGCCATCCCACCGGTCGTGCTGTGTGAGTTAACACAGCCGCTCTGGTCCCTGTGGGAGGGTGCTGGATCCGTCTGTGGGCCAGAAATCAGCAGACTGGTGGCCACCGTATAACATTTACTGCCTGGGGAGATGCTGCGGTAGCAGAACATATTTCTTCTCCACTCTGCAGCAGTAACACAGCCCAGACCCCCTGCTTGAAAACCCTGAGCTGCTATCACTGCTGCATCACTACTACTTTTGCAAGCTACTGCAGAGTGATGCTAGCTAGGTTATCTAGCAATGTGAGCAATTTAGGGCATGTCTGTATGTATTCAAGAGCATAAAACAAACCCCAGTGCAGTGTGCAGGCGGGTCAGCTGGGAAGCTGGAAGGAGGAGACCTGCCCTAGCTTGCCATGGCACAAAGCTGGTTAGTCCTGTGGTGCGTCTCCTGCAAGGATGCAGCCGCCAGCTCCAGAATGAGCCCCACCACATGATCCCTGGGACCTGCTGTGTGCAAGGTATGCTCCGTCCCTGAGGCACCCTGCAGCTGAACCTGCCCCTGGCATGCATTTCCTTTAGTGTTGCATTTAATTCATCACCCAGCCACTGCGTTATCCCTCTGTCTCACAAGCCAGCCCCTGAAGCAGGGCTCTGTGATGCTTTTTTGAGGGCTGTGTGGGCTGACATAAAACAGATACAGAGGCTTACTGTACCTGAAGAACTTGCAAGCTGTAAACTTTTCTCTGCTTACTAGCCTGACTGGTTGGTTGCTGGGTTTTCACACACACTTTCAGAAGCCTGGTCTCCCATGAACACCAGCAGAGAGGACTGAAAACCAGTGTAAGATGGCAAGGCCAATGAAGCTTTTAATGGAGTCAAACTGAGCATCTACAGCTAAGGTAGACACAAATATGATACCAAGGATGCATTTAAAGGGTTATCTCTTTGCTCATGATGAAAGGGAGTGCAATGAGGAGAGATTGCTCCAGCCTTCCTTCTTTCCTCTTCTTACTCTTCCCTGAAACTCGTCTTTGCTGAGGAAATGGCAAGACCTGCAGCAGGTGGGAGGAACAGAGCACATCACACAAAGCCTGGGACAGGACCAGCAGCAGGCAAAGGTCCATACTATAACCCAGGCACAGGTTTGTTAGAGGCTGGCAGCTCTGCTGGGTGCTAATTGCTGCTGCATCGGTCTGGACACAGCAGTGCTGGCATCTCTGGGCAGGCACTGGTGCAGCCCCACAGCAGCCCCTGCTCCACCTCTCCTTGGCATTGCTCACCACCTCGCTCCTCTCTGCCCTTTGGTAAATCCTGTGCATTTGGAAATGACGAGATAAAGCTCCAAAAATGAAGGGGCTTGGAGCAGGTGTTGGTTCTATTGATTCATCTGCTGGCCTTTCAGTTAGCAGGGTTTGCATCTTCAAGCTCAGCCATGAAATCACAAGGGCTATAAATAAAACAAACAGGCAGAGATTTTTCACAAGACTCCAATCGCTAACAGCTTTAAGAAAACAAAGTACCAAGTAGTAAAAAAGTTCCTGGGATGTACACCAAGTGAGTCAGGCTGCAGTGCACGAACACTTCTCTTATCGGCCGTACAGGTGAACACATCTCTCACCACCTCCTCTGCCTCCAGCGGCTCTTTCTCCCCTCTCTGCACCATTTCCCCAGACACCTTTGCACAACTGGTTGTGATGCCAGGTAATGAACTGGAGGTGATCTGGCTTAAATATAGGTGCATGAGCATATTTCCATATTTCGATACATATACCTATACAGGCAGCTTGCTTTCTGTCAGTTCCCTGACTGGGGTTGTCATGTGGCTTCAGAAAAAGGGGATGCTTTCCCATCATATCCACCATTTGCCATGAACAACCACTGTGATCTGTCTAGCCTGCCCTTAAATCACTTAAGCAGTGAGTCCTCTGACACTTTCCTATGGAGAGGGTTTGATAGCCAAAACCAGCTATCTCTGAGAGCACTTGTCTCTAATCTTCAGCATAAATTTCCTTTTCCCTCTGCTTTGTGCAAGAGAGCTGTGGTACAACGGGTCTTTTATTTGCAACAGATCTTTTAGACACAGCCTCCTGGAGTTAAATACAGGACTTGCTGTGCAAAAGCAGTTTGTTGCTGGGGCAGAGGCTGAAGAGGGGGAACCTAGGGTGGGCTTCCCATGGCGGCGGGAGGCTGCCACACTGGGGGAGCCAGCAGTGCACAGTGGGAGAGCAACCTGGCATCCCCAAGGACTCTTGTGAAAAGAGTGCAGACAAATGAGTGCAAGGAGGCAAAGCTCAGCAGAATGATCTACAGCAAGGCTGGAAAGTGATGTTAATGGCAAGGAACGGAGTTTCATGCCGGGAGTCTGAAGGCAATGGGGGACCACTAAGAGGTGCTGAAGGTCAGCTCATTTAAGATCCCTTTTCCATTGCCAAAAGTATTACTAAGAGACAGGTGTGGGTGAACATTTTGGCTGAGGATCCTGGGGTGTTGCGTTCTTGCTCCTGCTGCTAGCTGCTCCCTTGTGTGCATTTTATCAGGCTGAGTCCCCAGAGGAGGTTGCTTTGACTCGCCGAGGCACTGTGTGCCAGCTGAGCTGTAGTAACTCAGGGTGGTGCAGCCAGAGGTAACGGCTGAGCCAGAAGCAGCTGTTCAGCTGCAAGTGAGGGCATTAAAAACCTCAGCCAAGAGCAAAACAGCTGCTTTCTCCTACCTGCTGGCACTGACAGACCATACTGTGAAAGCTGCCCAGCGACAGAAGTGCTTATGCTAAAATTGCCTGTACTGCTCAGGGCAAGAAAAGGAGGGGTCAGTACACTGTAAACTGTGCACGCCACTGCTTGGCATTTTACTTACATCTGGGCCTCCATCTCCCTTCAGCAAAATGGGAGTTTGCAGTTGAACTTCCTTCTCCCCAGCCTTTGCAAGCTCAGTGCTATGTATGTGATACATAGACAACCAGGGGTCCTGCATTTCAGTGGGGCGACTCTCCTGGTACTCCCACTGGGCTGGAGGCAGTGGGGCTTGGAGCTGCAGCTGGATGGATTCTCCTTTGGCTAGTAAGTTGTGAGCACCAGCACCACACCATGGGGCTCCTCTGTTAACAGGATTTCCTCTCCTCCACCTGGTGCCCACTACAATATCCCAGAGGCTTCTCGCTCTTCACATGCCCTCTCTCCTGTCAGATGGGTTGAAACTGGTCTGCATGCTCCAAAATGGAGAGGAGAGGTGCAGCAGCCTCCCATGCACATCTGCACAGAGGCAGTGCTCGAGCAGATGTCTGTCCCTGAGGAAACTGGACAAGGAGAGTGCAGTGTGCCTCAGCCCAGGGAGCTGGCGTCCCCTGGGGGAGTGAAACTTGGCAGGGAAGGTACAAGGACAATTCAGCAAGGCAGGTGATAAAACGTAATTTCAGATCCCATGCAGGCAAGGGAAGAGAAA
Source organism: Fregata magnificens (assembly GCA_013389945.1). NCBI lineage: Eukaryota > Metazoa > Chordata > Aves > Suliformes > Fregatidae > Fregata > Fregata magnificens. Next base: position 325,369 of record WAAD01039684.1, read on the forward strand.
AAAAAGACTGAGAAGAGTGAATTATTTGCTGGTTTGGAATGCTTAATTTTTCATCTTCTCTGAAGCATTTGCATAATCTTTTTTTGTGTGTGTTTTTTTGTTTTGTTTTAGTTTTTTGCTTGGGAATTTTTTTTTAAATGAAACCTTTCTTGTCTGTGCTACCTTGGCATCCTCTGAGCACCAGCAAAACATTCTGTGTTTACTGTCATCAGAAAACACCAGCTCCTGGGAGCCTCGCAATGCAATAACAACCGAAGTCTTGGAAGGGGGAGAAGCTGGGGGCAGGGAGGTCACCACTATGGCTGCAGCCACCATGCCCACAGAGGAAATCCTTCCTGCACCCAGCCCCAGCTCCCAGTGCAGTAGCCTGCATGTATCTGCAACCTATCTCATCGCTGCAGGGCCATAATGGGTCCCTTTGGCTTTAAAGCCCATGGCTCTGGGTTCAGGCAGGGGATGGTGCCCAGTGTCATGTGGGTGGAGGTGTGTTAGGCAGAGCCAAATCTTGCTGGTCTTTGGCTCATTCAGCATTTCTCCTGATCATAAAGTACTAAAGCCCAGAAACTGTGAGTGAAGGCTCTGCCAGTGTGTTTCAACTAGTTATTGAGATCCCTTGCTAAGCCCCTTCGGCACATCGTCAGGCTGAGAAACACAAGCATCACTGAAAAAAATTGAGACATTTCATTTAGAAATTTTGCTGAAACCCAACATTCAGCATTCTCTGCAAGAAAATGAGATTAAACATCCCCTCTTTAGCTTGGAAACACTTGCCAAGTTTAATCTGAAAGTTCATTACACCCTCTCCCCATATATGTTTTCCAATGAATAAACTATTTATCTCACCCCCCTGAAAAAAAAAAAAAAAAAAAAAAAAAAAAAAAAAAAAAAAAAAAAAAAAAAAAAAAAAAAAAAAAGGNCTGTCTCTTGCTGTAACACCAGACCATGGCACTCATGTTTGGGTACCGAGCCAGACTTGCTCTGAGCCTCTCCAGTCTCCTGCGTGTCCATAACTGTGCTGGAAATATCCAGACGATGAGCTTTCAGTCACCTCCTGGGGAAGGGAGAGGCCACTCCTAAAGGGAAAATTGGGTTAAATCATTAAAAAAACCCTGCAACCCAAAAACTCTTGGGAAAAAAAAAAAAAAAGACCAATCTTCTAGCTCACTGGTTGCCTTGAAGCACCAGGGAAGCGATCCTTGATGGCTAGCACAGAACTATCCAAGCACTTCAAGTCCTGATCTCCCCAACCCTCCTCCTGATGGGGAATATTTATTCCATGTTGACAGAAGTGTGCTCCAGGGTGGGAGCTAATATTAATTATATGACAAACACATCCTTGGGCAGTGATTTGCATGCAGCCTTACATCAAACAACTCCAGGTCCTATAAAAGAGGAGCAGAGTCCGTTCCTGCTCCCTGCTGCATATTTAATGAATCCAGGCACGATATTTGACTGCTGTGACCTTCGGGAAGGTCTGAGCCTGTTTCCAGCCCCTGCACACACACGCAGGTGACTGGCTCTGTGGATGCAGCTGGCATGGACCTGGCAGCCTGTCCTAATGGGGCTGTTCAAATAGTTTGGAGAACCTCTTGTGAAATACTCACGGGGGTGCAAAGGCACGTGGTGCCACAACCTGCAGGCTGCCTCCTTAAAGCAACATTATATTTACAGCTTTATCATCTGCAAAGAGCAGCTGGTGCCTCATCCCGCTGCATACTCCGCAGTGTGACTCTCTAACTTGCAGACTGATTTATGGAGCGTGTCTTGCTTTTCTCAGTAAAAATTATAAACAGCACCAAAAAAAGAAAAAGAAAAGTGACTGAGTCTCTTCACTTCGGGCTCTGCCATCATAACTGACAGGTAAAAGGGCAGATGGGAAAATACCTGCTGAGAATGAAGGAAGATCTACTAAACAGACATCTATCTCAATTCCCCATGAGGTTATCAATGCCTTGGTGATCGGAGTATGAAAATAACATATTGTCAGAGCTGGGTGCCAGCAGAGGAATAGCCCAGCTATACAGGGCCTCGTAAAAAAACAAGTCTGGGGTGTTCGGAGTGGCCCAGCCAAGGGATATCTGATCCCAGAGCCGTCTCTTATTTTGCTTATTCATTTCATTACCCGTGGTTGCATTTGACTGCCAGAAGACAAGGAAACAGCACCGTGAAATCCTCTGGCTCAAGGGGATCGGTTGGAGATGTTCGGGAAATCTTGTGATATTTCCCCCATCCAAAAAATAAATAAATTCTGATTTCTCAAAACCAAAACTTGCCTTGGGAAATGGTTGGGTCTGATGGATTTCCCAACTCCAAAAGTAATTGTTCCCAATACCTTTTGGAGTTGTAAAACTAAGGGTCTCTGACTTCTTTCAGTGCTCACTTAGAAACACAACCCCAGGGTAACAGAAATGTTTGAGGTAAGAGCAGAGCAGTCAGCAATGACAGGAGTGAAATACTTCGATTGTGCCAAACCAGTCTTGAAGGATCATTATTCCTGTCCTAGCCCAATCTGGAATAGACATTTTGTTTGTTTTCTTTTTTCTTCTTTTCTTTTCTTTTTTTTTTTTTTTTCCCCCTATCTAAAAAATGTTCACATCATGGGAAAATAGTTCTGGGCCAGGCTCCTGTTCTGCCAGAATCCCATCATCTGTGTGGGGATTGCATGGATATGCTACTAGTAGGAAACCATCAGGCGTAAAGGATCAAGATACAAAGAGTGGCCTTGCTAGAGAGGAGTTCCCCATGCCCTAATGATGTGAAACTTGGGAAACCCCTGACTGAAGCAAGAGAGGAGGAAAATGAACATATACATTAAACCAAGTGTGTCTTCTTCTGAGTGGTCCAGCACTGGGCTGAACTTTAGTGACTCGAAGAGAGGTATAAACCATTTGTGTGGAGTGTCTGAGGGGAATCCCCTTCAAATGTCCATCACCCAGAAATGAGAGTTCAGTGTTTTCTCGTGCCCCTGTTTTCCTTAAGCTCTTTGCTTCCAAAATCAATATTTGCTGATCTTTTGGGTTTTTTTAAGTTTCTCTGGGCTCCTCTCTCATAAGTTGGGATTCAGGACCTGCATCCCCATCTCTCTGGAGGAATTCTTTTTCTCAAGGGAAGCGTGCAGCTCTTGCTAGTGCCCTGCCCTGCCGCTCCTTTAGGACATGGTCCTGGCAATGCTGGGAACACCACAGGGTGGGATGCAGGGTGACCCTTAGCTGCAGCCGATGGGAACCTTCCCATCAGTTGCAGCCAGAAATGAAGCTTGTCAAAGCACAACTGTCAGCCACCTCATCCAGTAAGGGCAGAGTGCTGCAAAGATAACCCTCAGGACATGGTGTCTATCTTTTCCTTGCTGATGTAGAAAAGCCCAAGTTATATGGGAATCTCATTTCCTGGTGATCCTTAGACAGGGTCCACCAAGGATGGAAACAATTTAAGGGAGGCTGCAGAACAAAAAGGAGGGAAAAGATAGGAAGATGTTGCCTGATGGTATGGGCACTCTGGAAATCACAGTATCAGGTGATGGTGTAGAAAGGAGAGGTTGAAACATGGAGAGCAGAAAGAGAAAAATCTGAGGATGAAAGAGAACGGCAGCTGCCGATACAGTGTGGCTTTGATGGAGAAAGGATATATACAGCTGCCAAGTTTTTTTTCCGCCTTCATGTGTGACAATTCATGTGAATTATTAAATGAGTGGATTTGCATATTTTCAAATAATTTGCAGTTTCCCCTTCCATTGCTTCTCATACTGTTGCTGTTGCCAGAAGGTGCTGCTAATCTTGGAGCTCTTTTTGTGTAAGGTTTTATAAGAGATGCTCACTGAGAGACTGCTGCTGCTTCCAGGAACACACCAGGAGGGGGAAAGGCCCAGGAAGGGGATGGGATTTCTCTTAGGGCCCACACCAACATCCCAGTTCCCAGGGAAAACACAATCTTTTGCAGACTCCATGCTCCTTTCCACCCGGGGTGGGAGGAAGCTGAAGGCGAGCTTGCAATGGCATGAGGACCAGAGGTGTAAAAGTGTGGGGAGAGGTCAGGAGACTGTATCCTCTGCAGAATGGCAGGAAGAAAAAAAATGTAGTGTATTAACAAGGGCTGGGGACGGTTTTCTATAAATACGTCTGGGGAGTAAGCACCATGGAGGGAGGTGAGCTATTTCAGCCAAAGGACAGTGCTGGCATAAGAACAAATGGATATAAACTGGCCATGAATAAACTGGGCTGGAAAGTAGTTGAGGGCTTCGAACCGTTAGAGCAATTGGGTTTGGAGCAGCCGCCCAGTAGGAGCCACGGGGGCAGAAATCCAAATAGCTTTTAAGAGAGAGCGGACTCCAGCTCCGAAAGGGCATTGTGAAGTGTTGCTGCAACAGCAGGGATTGGATTTGGCAAGTCTGCAAGTCCCTGCCAGCCCCACGTTCTTGTGTTTCAAGCATTTGGGAGGTTTGACTCCTTTTTTGTAGATAAATATGGCTTTGTGAGCAAAAGCAAATAAACTGCTGCTGGAAAAATTTATTTGAGCACTTTTCAAGATATTTTAAGATTAAAAGAGTTGAAAACAGAAGTTGAAAAGCCAGCTCTCACCTCCCTATCAGTGCTGTGACAGCATGGGGTGTCCTGTCCAGATGGGGGAAGCTGAGAAATGAAGACTTATTGAAATGCCACAAACCTGTAGGCTCAAAGGAGTCATGGAGACAGAGCATCTTGCAGGCAGTGCCTGCCAGGTTGCAGAGGGGTCACCCAGTCTTAGGCAGGAAAAGTGTCCCACCAGGGGTTACTTGATAGTAGAAAGGACTGGTTTGAGTTTCTGTACCAAATTCCTCTTCACCAGTGTCTTGACAACCCTCTTATCAGAGGCTCTAGTTCATGTCCCAAACCAGCAGTGTATCTCCTGTCCTGCCCCAGTCCATGTTTTGATTTGCTAGTTCCCACCAGGATGTGGCCCAGCCTAGCTCTGAGCACAAGCTGACTTCTGCACAGATGTCCCTCACAGCTCAGACCGTGGCCAATGGCAAAGTCTAAGTAAGACAACAAGGAGAAGACACCTCTCCCAGACATCCCAAACCAATACTGGCATCCTTGGAGCTAACAATCACAATAAATCCACCCCTACACATGTTTCATATAATTTATTCTTGGACCCATGTAAATGTTTCATATCAACATTATCATGCATTTTGGGGATGAACAACCCCATGCACTGATTATGCTGGGGGCCACTCAACTGGAAAGCAGCTTGGCAGAAAAGGCCTTGGGGTCCTGGTGGACACCCAGTTGGACGTAAGCCAGCAATGTGCCCTTGCCACAAAGAAGACCAATGGTATCCTGGGCTGCATTAGGCAAAGTATTGCCAGCAGATCAAGGGAGCCGATCCTTCCCCTCTGCTCAGCACTGCTGAGGCCACACCTGGAGTCCTGTGTCCAGTTCTCAGCTCTCCAGTATGAGAGAGACGTGGACACACTGGAGAGAGTTCAATGAAGGACCACAAGGATGATGAAGGGACTGCAGCATGTTTCCTATGAGGAAAGGCTGAGAGAGCTGGGACAGTTCAGCCTCTTCTCACAGGAGAAGAGAAGACTGAGAGGGGATCTCATCAATTTATATAAATACCTGAAGGGAGGATGTAAAGAGGACAGAGCCAGGCTCTTTTCAGCACTGACCAGTGACAGGAACAGAGGCAACAGGCACAAACTGAAACACAGGAGGTTCTGTCTGAATGCCAGGAAACACTTTTTTACTGTGAGTGTGACTGAGCACTGGAACAGGTTGTCCAGGGAGGTTGTGGAGTCTCCTTCTTTGGAGATATTCAAAAGCTGCCTGGTAACAGTCCTGGGCAACTGGCTCTAGGTGGTCCTGTTTGAGCAGATGGGTTGGACAAGATGACCTCCAGAGGTCCCTGCCAGCCTTAGCCAGCCTGTGGTTCTGTGTAAGAGTTCCACAGACAAATGATGTGTTGTTTAAAAAGATCTACTTTATTTCCAATCTGCTGCCTACAGTTTTCATTTGATGCTTCCTAATTCTTTCATTGTAAGGAACAGAAAACAACTGACTCCTCTCCATCCCTTCCTTCCCACTCACAATCTTGCAGATCTTTCTCACACTTTGGTTATCAGTTCGCCAAATCTTAGTCGTAGCTTATTTGGTTGTTCTTCACACAGCTGCAGTTCTAATGCTTTGCTTGCTATTTTTGCCCTTCTCCAAATCTTTCCCAAAACTACTTATACTGGGGGAGCATCATGGCACCAGGAAGTCCCAGCCCACAGGCAGCATAAGACACATATGATGAATTTATAGGCTCCAGACATACACAGATGAATTTGAGGTCATGGAGACCAGACAGGAGCACTATTGACTGGCGAGTTGATGGACCAACAGACAGCTTTGAGATGCTGAGTCTACCTGGTTCCACCAGGAGAATCACCCTCATGAAGAGGCTCCAGATTATCCAGAAGCTAGTCCTAAAGCTGTATCTCCTAAAGCTGTATCTCCTCACCCATGAGAGATGGCCAAACCCCATTAAACTGCCCATCCCTTTCGGGCCAGAGAGGCACCTGTCCAAATTCACTTCTAATAGACTCTGAGCATGATGTAATTGGGGTTCAACAGCCACTCCTTGTGGTGAGAGGGCTGGAAACTGTTACCAAGGTAGTCCATGGCTCTCCTACACAGGTCCTACTCTCCTTCCATTGGCGAAGCTCTCTTTGTTTGGACCCATCAGTTCCTGCCATGTGAATGGAGAAACAGCAATTGCCAGGAGTGCTGACACATTGTAATTTAGCTCCTGGTTGCTGGGCAGCAATTTAAACCACTGTAATTTCAGGGGATCCATAGACAAACCCTTCTTTAATGGAGCCTTTTCACTGCAGTCACTCAGGGATGCTTGTACAGAGGACAATGAGTCACTATAGGAAACACCAATGTGAGAAGTCACTGGGAAGGGACAAGACACAGTTCGAGCTGCCCACAAACTGACAGCAAATTTCAGTTCAGCAACAGCACTTCATAAAATCAACCTCCTTTAACACATTTTTGAGTTACTGGTTTTAAAAAAAAGCAGGGACACACACAAGGAAACTAGCAATAGCAATAGCAGTTCTGTTGTCTCCCTCAGAAGGTGTTTTCTGGATCATGGAGATATGGGAGAGGAAATATAAGGCAGCCAAAGATGACTAGGAGTTCCTTGCTTCTAATGACACTGGGGTGAAGCCACAGCTCCTCACTCAAACTTATCGTTAGAGCAACCCATGGTGTGGGGGCCCAGAGGGCTGGCTTTGGGGCAGGGCTGTGTCCCACCACACATGTCCACCACCCTGAGATCACTTTTGTTTTGAGTCTGTGGGAACAGAGGGGAGTAGGACGTATGCCTACACCTCAGACCGTACCACTTGTCCTTCCTCATTAACACCAGCCCTGTTTCCTTGCACTCCCCTCACAGCTCTGACCCCTGATAATTCCTCTTCTCGCCCTAGCCTTCACCCATCACACTGTGGCTGCTTCTGAAAACGCTAAAGAAGAGCGGTCGCCCAACAGTCCCTATCTGGGACCAGTTCAATCCAGTTTGTGGGTGAGCATCTTTTCGGCATTCATCAAGCTCCATTCTCTGGCGCTTGGTGACAACTTCATCTTCCTCTGGGGACACAAAAGAAGGAGAGATGATGTTGCTGTAAAGAGATGTTAATTGTGCTGTGGGGATCTCCTGAAGAAATCGCAGAGCCCTTTGTTGCGCGATGCTGGGTCAGGTCTCATTGTCCTTGACTCTTTGTTTCTCCTCTGATTTCTATAAGATGCCATGCAGGCAGGAAGGGAGGGTAGAATTTATAAAGATATTGAAGGGCAAGGGAAGGGCAGTGCCTAATATTGCATCGCAGAGATTGCTACAAGCTGTTTTGAATTGGATCTGCCTTTTTATTGCACATGTGTGCAGTGCCAAGCTGACAGGGACGGGGATCTGCTCTCACCCCACATCAGTGGGGTGACTACTTGTGTTACTGTTATGATTTCTGGTTTCTTTCTGGCATGCCAAGAGCTGCAAATGGATCAGATGGGCCTCTGAATGCCTGGGAGGCTCTGGCCATACATCTGTGTTTCTTCTTCTGGAATTTGAGAGGAGCTCAGGCAGTCTCTGGAGGAACATGTGAAGCCAGTCATGGAAGGAAAATGCTTCTGGATTGATGGTGACTGGTAGCTTAAGGCGAGTGGGTTTCCTGCAACACTGTCAGCAACAGACACCACTTCCTACCAGCAAAATCCACGGGCTGTGCTCCTCCTCCAATGCAGCATGTACAGCCTTGAGGGCAGCCTTTTGCAGTCTGTAGCTAGGTATGTCCAAGATCTGCTTCTCGGCTCCCAGACCTAAGAAATAGGTCACCTTCTGCTTGGTTCTTGGTTGCAGGGACAACAACCAGCTGGACTGTGGGTTGCTGGTGGAAACCAAGTACTGTCCCTGTGGTCCCCTTGAGGGCTGCTTTGCTATGTCCCACAACAGTGACTTCTTCAGGTTCTTCACCATCCCCACAGGTGAAGCTGCACATGCCTGGTCTTAACTTGGCCCCACGCCTGAAGGATACATCTTACCTCTTAACCAGCCTGGCATATCGCAGCCAGTGCCAGTCCTCTACAAAGCCTTTTGGCTCTGCTGGCCAGGGTGCATGCCACAGCCCTGGGGTGTCCCCAGCATGCTCCATGGTCTGGCAGATTCAATGCCTGCAGAGGTCTTCAAAGAGTTAACTTCCCTCCAGATACTCTCAGCAGCTCCCTGAGCGCAGTGACTTGAAACAGGGGCCGGCTGTACAGCAACACAGCAAAGACTGGAGAAAACCATATGCTTCTGCACGAGAATAACAGCATCATTAAAATCCTGAACCAAGAACTCAAAGGAGCATTTGAAGAGTACATAGCAGCGGGTCCTGAATCCTAACTATCAGCTTCTCTTCCCCTCAAATCCTTTGCATGGGCTGAATGTGAAAGCAAAATGTATAATCAATCACAGCAACCCACTTCCTTCCTCCTCAAGTGACTCTCTAGGCAGATGCCCACCTCAGGAGCAAGCTGTAGTCTATAACAGCAGGGAAAAGGAGGGGAACAAACAGGTGAAACAAGAGAGAAAGAAAGACTATGGGAGAGAGAGACAGACCCCGATCACTGCTTAAACTTTGCTTATTTACAGCAGCAGCATACATATGAAGATCTATAGCACTTACACCCAAATAAATCCTCCCCTGGAGACAGGTGGCAGATTTCTCCCTCCGTTATTTACAGCCACTTCTCAGTGAAAACTGCAAGCTGTAAAATGCCCATACAGTGTTGGAGAGATTTATAGTCCTCCTGTATTTCACACACTGCCTTGCCCCGCTGTGCTGCCTTTGGGGAGACATGGCAAATGGACTCCAAGGTGTTTGACAAAGATGAAGACTCATTTATTACTTGATGCTTTGGAGAGAAGTATTTGTGCGCAGCAGCCTACACGGGTGGCAAAGGTTAATCCTCTCCTCTCCTGTCAATTCAGCTTTTTATGAGCAAAGGGAAAGTGATGTGTTGGGGAGGAGAGGAGCAAGAGAGGAGAGCCACTGAGCAGCACCAGTGACCCATGTCACCCTACGCCCTTGACCAGTGCCAGAAGAGATGGGGGACTTTGCTCTGTCACTGACCCACCACCTAATCAAGCCTGATCTCAGCTTTTTCTTGCACAGATCTTGGTCCTACAGGAGGGGGACTGACATCTCCACTTCTCTGCAGCAGGTGGTGTTTCCTGAACCCTGCTATTAGAGGAGACTTTTGGCTTGCAGGCTGAAAGCATCCATAACACCCACCACCCTGAAATCCCAGTGTGATGTGCCTGACTACGTCTGGCACTGTGGGCCATAGGAGCACAGGGCTTTTGGCAAACTGGGCTTCAGAATGTCTTAGCCGAGGNCATCATTAAAATCCTGAACCAAGAACTCAAAGGAGCATTTGAAGAGTACATAGCAGCGGGTCCTGAATCCTAACTATCAGCTTCTCTTCCCCTCAAATCCTTTGCATGGGCTGAATGTGAAAGCAAAATGTATAATCAATCACAGCAACCCACTTCCTTCCTCCTCAAGTGACTCTCTAGGCAGATGCCCACCTCAGGAGCAAGCTGTAGTCTATAACAGCAGGGAAAAGGAGGGGAACAAACAGGTGAAACAAGAGAGAAAGAAAGACTATGGGAGAGAGAGACAGACCCCGATCACTGCTTAAACTTTGCTTATTTACAGCAGCAGCATACATATGAAGATCTATAGCACTTACACCCAAATAAATCCTCCCCTGGAGACAGGTGGCAGATTTCTCCCTCCGTTATTTACAGCCACTTCTCAGTGAAAACTGCAAGCTGTAAAATGCCCATACAGTGTTGGAGAGATTTATAGTCCTCCTGTATTTCACACACTGCCTTGCCCCGCTGTGCTGCCTTTGGGGAGACATGGCAAATGGACTCCAAGGTGTTTGACAAAGATGAAGACTCATTTATTACTTGATGCTTTGGAGAGAAGTATTTGTGCGCAGCAGCCTACACGGGTGGCAAAGGTTAATCCTCTCCTCTCCTGTCAATTCAGCTTTTTATGAGCAAAGGGAAAGTGATGTGTTGGGGAGGAGAGGAGCAAGAGAGGAGAGCCACTGAGCAGCACCAGTGACCCATGTCACCCTACGCCCTTGACCAGTGCCAGAAGAGATGGGGGACTTTGCTCTGTCACTGACCCACCACCTAATCAAGCCTGATCTCAGCTTTTTCTTGCACAGATCTTGGTCCTACAGGAGGGGGACTGACATCTCCACTTCTCTGCAGCAGGTGGTGTTTCCTGAACCCTGCTATTAGAGGAGACTTTTGGCTTGCAGGCTGAAAGCATCCATAACACCCACCACCCTGAAATCCCAGTGTGATGTGCCTGACTACGTCTGGCACTGTGGGCCATAGGAGCACAGGGCTTTTGGCAAACTGGGCTTCAGAATGTCTTAGCCGAGGTTGGGGTCCCACAAATACATCTCCTTGTCCTTCTCTGCTGGTAGTGCCAACAGTACTGCTCCCTCATCTCTAAAGGTGATCCCTGTGAGTGGGGTTGAGGCAAAGAGTCAGCGTGGTGCCAGCAGGCTGCTAACATGCTGCCTTCACTGGATATAGACAAAGAACTTCAATCTCCGGGGCTGTCGATAGACTGCTTTTCAGCAGCACTAAATTCTTGCAAAAACTTGAACATGAAAACATAAAAATAAAAACACGGTGTAAAAAACACACAATAAAAATATAATACCAAATATATCACTTAACTAAAACTGCTGACCCAGCGGCTTTGATGTTAATGCACTGTCTGTAACTGTGTGCGTTCCAGCTGAATACTAACTGGCTGCAGAGCCCGAGCCCAGCCTTGCTTCCGAGGTTTCTGATTTTACTACCCTAATTTCTGCAGTCAGTCTTCCTCTCCTGGGGTTTATTAGGTCTTCTCCCCTGCCATGATCAACTAAGAGCTGTTTTCACTTTCTCCCCAGTGTTAATTAAAGCTGGGGTGGAGTAACCCCCAGAAGACTCCTCAGTGGAGGAGGAGGAAGAGGAAAACTGAGCCCAGCATGATGGCAGGGTTCGATCAGCAGAGAGCTGTGTTAACAAGAGCCCTATGGATGTGAGAGGGATGAACAGTCGGTGGGGAAGGCAGGAACAGATGGTACCCAGCTACACGCAGCATGGCTCCCAGGGTCTGCAGGATATGCAGAAGCTCCTGCTCACTGCACAAGCTGCCTCATGCCTAATGACAACACCAGTCACAGCCTCTGCAGAGCCATCTCTACCTATTCCTGTATGCACAGCAAGGAGATATCCCAGAGGGTATCTCTCCTGCTCCAGCCCTTGCATGCTGCTAGCATGGAGCCAGCCAGAAGTCATTGACCACTTTTTGATGGCAAGATGTAGGGGTGTTCCTGTGTAGACCGGATGCAGCTCTATGCAGTTATTCAGTGCTCAGGTGCAGGAGAAAGGCTGAGTGAAAGCCTGGCATGAAGCAAAACAGAAGGGGAGTCTCCATTTGGGGGCAGTTTTGAACCATGATGCCTGGAGGCACAACCTCTGTCCCACATCAGAAGATGTACCAGTTACTCCAAAAGATTCAGGTCACCTTGTTGATGGAGAGCCCAGTGGGGTCCAGCACAGGATTTCAGTCTCATTTACTGTGGTCACTGCTGACCACTACCAGCCAAAGAGTGAGGGAAAGGGGTGAGGATGCCCTCTCTACCGGTTAGTCAAGTCCCTGCACTATGGTAGCAGTCAAGGGGCAGGAACTGGGGCAGAATATAAACTGGAGGGTTTGATCCTGGAGGCTTTCACTGCAGACAGTCTAAAGATGATGTTTCAACTACACCTAAAGATGCCAGTCCCAGAGGGTGATGGCCCTGGGTGGCCCTGACCCAGCTTACGTTGCTTGCTGAGACAGCAATTGCCAAAGAGACAGCTGGGGACAGCTTCCATCCAGAGCCTGTAAATCCACATTGTGAGCAGCTCCAGCCATGCTCTGTCCTTGGATTTCAACAGGTGGAGTCGTCTGGAGCAAAGTGATCCAAATTTTCCATTCATGCAAGGTTATGGTGACCACTCTCTCTTCAAAGGATAGCATCCCATCTGTGCATGCCTGCTTCATATTGCAGAAGGCAGGTGGTCCCTCTTCTGTTCCTGGCTTAGCCAACATTTACTTCTATGCCCAACCTTCCAAAACACATTTTTATTCTCTATCATAAACCCTAAGACAAGCATCAAGCAAAGCTATCACTGTGCTCTGTGTCTGGGCTACAGCTCCCTGGAGCTTCTCCCTTGGCCACTTCCCTACTGCTGGAAGGAGAACATGCCCTTCACTTCTCCAGCCTCCTATCCTTTTCCTGCCTTGGTACAGGCAGTAGTGCTGGGCTGAGGCCCATGGTGAGCAGGTGGAGATATGCTTGCTGTCTTTAATCATGTGGCAGAGGATAAGAGCAAGGCTGCAGTTGGAACATGTGAAGGCAGCAGTGTGGCCTCTTCCCGCTTCTCTGAGTGTGGATGTCCAGCACAGCTGGCCAGTGGGGAGAGGAAGGCATTGGTTAGCTGAGACAAAGAAAATCTATTCTGAGTCAGTGGAGAAAGTGTCCCACTTGACCTACCAGAATGAGAAAGGAAGCTAAGGAGGGACTGAAGCAGCCGAGGAGGAAGCTAAATGTTATGTACAATCTTGATAGTCTACCCTCTTTTTTTTTTTTTTTTTTTTTTTGTATTTTTTTTTCTTTTCCAGNTTTTTTTTTTTTTGGCAACTTATTCATCATTGCAAGTTGGTATTTGCTCTTCCTTTAACCTAGCTCTTGGCCTTAAGTGACCCAACCTACACCAAGCTTCTTTCTCACAACACAACACAGTGTGCTTGAAAAGTTATGCAAACCCCTTTCACTCCTCCAGGCACACCAAAGTGTCCAGTTATGCTGGTGCTTGACAGCAAGGGATATGATGGGGGTCAGGAGGAGGAGAAATGTTTCCCAGTAATGAGTGGTGAATAGAGAAATTCTTCCAGTAAGTGAATCTATCTACTTACTGGTGTCAGGGAGTAGGAGAGAGACCACAACAGTCTCCCATCGAGGGTGTGATGCTTGCCTGCCTGCCCCTCTCACCCAGTCCTGGATCCAGCACTGCTTCCTGCAGCAGCTCCTGGAGCTGTGGTCCCATGTGCCTCTTACACCTGTGGAGGACTGAGATGACCATCTCCCCTCTGCTCTCTCATGCTCCCTACTCCCATCAGAAGTCCTGGAGGAGCATGATGCTCTGTGGAAGGCTCCAGCTTGCCTTGCCGTGTGTTGTCTGCAGTGTCTTGCATTGGAAGTGCTCCCTAGTTTTAATTAAGGCTTTGAAGACCCAAGTCAGGCAGAAAAAAGGGAAAATGCTAAGAACAGCTAATTTCTTAAACTGCTCTCTGGCACCTTTTGAAACTTACCTCGCAGCAAATTAAAAATGCTAATAGATGGCCAATAAAAAAAAAAAAAAAACGCCAAACCCTTTCTTCTCTGTAATTTCAGTCAGCTGAGTGGCTCTGTGCATCCATTAGTGGTGGTAAATGAGATTTTCTCCATTGGGGAAGGACCGGGGTGGAGGCACAAACCCCCAGGCTGGCTTCTGAAATGGTTCACTCTCCAGAATGTCTTCAACAAAGGCACACGGGGCCATGCTGAGCTGCCCCTCTCACTTTTATAACACTGACAGACTTATTAGTCCTCGTTACCTTTTGTCTCAAGGCAGACTGTAAGTCTGGACACTCAGATGGAGGAGACTTGGAGCAAGCACTGTCCCTTGTTTTTCAGAGGGTTTGATCTCATCTGGGTACTGCTTTAACAGCAGTAATTAATACAAAATTAGAACAGGCACATGTAGGCTCTACCCTTGTACTGCCTTAAGGTGTCTTTGCGGAGATGCTATCTGTTATGTTCCCCAGCTGCTTGCTAGCAGCACTCATGGCTACATCAGTCTCAGCTTGTGCTAAGCTGGGATCATAGCAGCTTTATAAGTTTAGAGAGCAGGTGGGCTTTGAAGGCCTTGCAGATCCTAGGGATGAAAGATGGGAAAACCTGCCTTCTCCCCCATCCACCCTCTGTCACTACATTTGCAAATGAAAAATATATACCCTTTTTTTGCTCCATTCAGAGATTTGAGTACCGGGCTCCTGCTGGCCAAACAAGTACTGTATTAAAGTCTAGAGAGCTTTGGAAGAAGGATGGATATTGACAACTACTGAACAGTTTATCCAAAGTGGGACAGCCAGCTTTGGAAGAAGGATGGGTATTGACGACTACTGAACAGTTTATCCAAAGTGGGACAGCCACCAGAGTAGAAATGGCAATGGATACCAGCTGAAGACCCTGTCTCATGTCTACCTGCATAGGATATGAGTGAATCAGAGGAGAGATGGACCTTGGGTCTCCCACTCTCAGGTGATTGCCCAAAGATCAGGATGACTGTGAAACTTGTGAAAAGATCTGCAGTTCATTGGATCTTCCAGGCTATGCATTGTTAGCGTGCAATTGCTCCTGGAGCAAGAAGGGGGACTATGCTATTTCTAGTCAACAGCATGAGCTTATTCTCTTCTTGCGCCAATGTTTACACCCTTTTCATTCTTGTCTCCCACTTGTCTTTTTCCAGAAATACCTAGCAGTGATCTACGTCTTGGAGGCCTTGGCCCAAGACAAGCACTCAGTTAAATCTACAGTCCCAGCGTATTGATTTTACAGGTCAGCTGGAACACCTCAGAGGTAGAAAGTCCAGAGAGCCTGAAGGAGGTCATGGACAGCATCACAGTCACACAATTTGGCCCATATCCAGTGGCTCTGCACTTAAAAGCTTACAGCCAACTAAAAGCAGCCTTGGAGCACCAGGAAGGTCTGAATAATAACTCTTGAGCATGGTTAATGAAGCTTCTGGGTTTGATGTATTTCAGCCAAATCGTGTGTTCCTTCTCCTTTCCACCCTCACATCGCTGCAGCGGACCAGATGGGAAAGAATGAGAAAATTGCAAGTGGAAGCTTCTACTTTCCCTCTGAAATTGTCTGACTTTTGAGTCCCTTGAGGGCTACAGGAGTTTGTCGCATGGCAGGCCCAGCCAGATGAACAGTGACACCTTCATAATTGCACAGGGTAGGGAAGACTCTCGGTGAGAGCAGGTTCCAGGGGTCCATGACCTGGTCCTTCCACTGTCACAGCAGGAGCACAGGGAGCAGGGAGATAAAGCAGCATTGGAGACCCCAGAGGAGCAGAGGAGTTTCCGAGCAGCAGCTGGGTTTCAAGCTCAGCTATCACACACCAGGTGCTTCACAGGGTTTGAAGGCTGTTGTGGTCAGGGAGCCTCTCTGCAGTAGCATAAGGCAAGAGAAAATCTGCGTGGCTGGGAAGATAGGCTGCTCCTTCTGCAGGGTAACGTTAACACAAGGCCCCAGCTGGTGCCCCGGTTGGCTGCAGGCAAATTTGCAGGCATTAGTCTCCAGGGTACAGCAAAGGGAAGGATGAAGCTGTCGAGATTTGGGGTGTTGAATATTTCTTCTCCTCATGGCCAAAAGACAGGACCAGCCTCTCTACACCTGAAACCCCCCACATTCAGTGCAGCACACCAAACACAACCCAAGGGCAGGTCTCCACAGGAGCAGAGCTAGCTTCCACTGCTGAAGTGCTGCCATGAAGGATTTTCCCGCTGTTTTTTGCAGCTCTGTAGCAAATATGCTTCAGGCTCACCACTAGCTCTATTATATTCACAGATGCATAAGGAAGAAGGAAGGGCAGGTCTATAGCTCCAGCTGTGCCCAGTAGAACAGACAGAGAAAAAACAGCACAAGCTTGCAGGACCTTGATGATCTACATGTCAGCAAACAATGGCTGGATGGTGATGGCATTTGCCAGCACAGAGGAGCAGAGCCATGTGCAGTCAAGTCATTTTTTTTGGTGAATGGTTGGAAATCTCATGAAAGTAATGTCATTGTGAGCTTTTTTGAAGATTCACCTTCACTCATGGTGGGACGTGGTGCTCTGTACAGGCTTTGAGAGCTTCACGATGGTAGCTGGTGTCTAGATACTTGCATTATTTCAGGTCACTTGCACACAGAAACTGTCTCAGGAGAGGTTGATTTTGATTTCTAGAGTTTCAGCTTTTCTTCTGTCACTACTCTCCAATCCGACACAGTAGCGCAGGTGTCACAACCACAAGGGCCATTTTGCCTAGCTAGGCACTCTGGCTAGGACAAGCTTCTATGGTGCTTATCATGCTTCCCCTTTCCTCTGCTGGGGGTTGCTTCCTGAAACTCCTCGAGAAGGCTGAGTCTCTTCCTGATTCCCCAGCAAGAGGTGGTTGCACTGCAAGCATGCCATAGCTGGGCTACCAGCAGCTGCAGCTGAGAGCCCAAGGAACCAGAGGCCAGGGAGGAGAGGACCGTGCTGCCCTAAGCAGTGTCCATGGGGAGCTAGAACCAAGATATTCAGGGCTATAAGCTCTTTATCTTACACAAACATTAAATTCAATTTAATACAAAGGAGGGAAAAATGAGATTTATATCTTCCAGATTCTGCTGGCCTGGGACACAAACTTAATTAGAAAGACTGAAATGTCATCATCTCCTGGAGGAGGGTGAGCATGTTTTTCCAAACCCTGAGCATCTTTCTTGGATGTAGTCACTGGTCAAATAAATAAGATCTGCTATTTCTTAAATGGCAATGTCTCATTGTAAAGAGTGGGGAAATGACCCCATGGAAAAAGAACAATCCTCTGCTCATCCTCTAGTCCATTTAGGGAAAATTATTGACCTGTCCTAGCCTTACCTAGATTGTGCATAGTTTAAAGGGAATCCTCGATGTGACTGTGCTTTTGCAGCCATTCAAAGCCCTGGGGAGATTTGGAGGAATAGCATCCCTGAGCTGTGCAACTCCCGGCTGTGGCTGCAGCTGCAGGCAGGGCACAGAGCATATGGAGGAACACAGGTCAGTGCCTCTTGGTGCCTGCCTCAGCTGTGCAAAGCATAAGCTGAGCAGAGCCGCAGTCACAAGCAATGATCTTGTACTAGTAGATGTTGACATCTCCAAGGGGCCTGTGAATTTTGCAAGTGATTATTTAATCTAGCAGATGATGAGCAGTCTGACCTGGACATCTTCCTAATGGAATAAGTGGTACCCATGCTTGCAGGATGTCAGGGCTATGGTTCCCAAATGAGGACCTGGTGTCTACAGCATGACAAGGAATTCACAGCAGAGGGCCTGCGGTTGTCCTCAGGAAGTGTACTAGTCAGTGTTTCTTCCTCAGGGGTACAAACAGCCTTAAAACATCTTGCCTCTGCCATGGGGTAAAAGCCAAGCTCGGACTGTTCCCATGGAGCAGCCAGGTCATCGCAACATGTTTGTACAGTGTTTCGTGTTTTCCTTTCCAGCTCTGCTCCATTCTCTGCAGCACCTTTCACAGCATGGGGAGGGCGTGTGCAGGATGGAAAATCAGGAGGACGTGGGGTGTGAGATGAAAAGCAGAGATAGGGTGGAAAACAGGGGCTAGGGGAAGTGGAGCATGCATTAGGAGGCTGGGGGATGGAAAAGGCCCTGGGCCTGGAAGCTTGGTTTAGGGAGATATAAGAGTATGGAAGAAGGAGAGATGGAGGTGGAGGGAGAGAGGCTGGATGGGTCTGTAGGATCTTTGTGGTGGTTTGCATTGCCTAAGGCCTGCTCCTGTGGGTCAAAATATTTGAAGAAAAGTGTATGGGGAACAATCACGCAGTGGTGAGGGGAAATAGAGAAGACGAAAGTTCAGGACTTCTCCAGAGATGGTTGATTCTGCCTTGGAGGGTGGGAGAGACTAGATTACTCCATGAGATACCTTTGTGATCCCAGATCATGAAGACCATCATCTGACATGAATTCCTGGCTTTCAGGCAGTTTGGAGAAGGCTATGATATGCAATCTCCGTGAAGAAATTTGCATTCATTTAGGGAAGAGCCCCTTCTCCCAGCAGGACTAGCTACTGGACACTACTGCATGCGACCGCCCAATCTCCTGTCCAGCTGAGGTGAGAGCAATCACATCTTACCATAGCAGGAGATAGCACGGCAGTATCCCTTGAGCAGCATGGTGTAACAAGGCAGGGACTGTGAGCTGCTGGCTTCCACCCTGGGTCTGGCTGTGCCAGGGCTTTGCAAGGCTGAACCTTTGTTGTGCTCTTCAGACAGGCAGTTGGAGCTGCATGGGCAACCCTCAAGTCTGTTTGGAACCCCTCATAAAGTTATTCACAACCTACGCCCAGGGCTGTTAAACAGCCACCCAGTGAATCTCAGGGCAGTGGGGGAAGGCTGTGCCAGGGTTGATTGGGGAGTATCATCTTCCAAATGATGTTGTCTGAAGGAATTACGGGATAAATGGAGGCAGACTTAGCAGGCTTGGCTTGACCCCTTCCCAGGTCATTCTTGGACATGCCCTTAGAGATGACTGATCCCAGTCTGCCTTGCTGACAAGCGAACCTCCAAGCCCTGGTGTCCAGTCAGTTTGGAAAGAAGGCTGGTCACAGGTCTATGCCAATGCTCTTGCATTGTCACATAGTCTAGACACGGCCATGAGACAAGAAGCCGTTTCCAGAGAGGTGTCAAGTTGAACAACACAGACAAGATACTTCCAAGGAAGGCGGGGGGGTACTTCTAGTGCTGTGACCTAATTAGGATGGGTCCTAAGCCTTGTGCCCAGCAGCAGTGGTCTCCCTGCCCCAGTATGGCCCACAAAGCACACTCTCTTCCCAGCTGAACCCCATTAAACCATCAATTTCTCAGTTTCCCCTCAATTACCAAGATCAATGACCCCTTAGCTCTGCTTTCCTCCGTACATTTCCTGCTTCTTCCAAATGTGGAGCCGTTAATTGCAGTTCACTGCTCATCCTAATGTTTCCTCCCTCGCGCACTTTCTCTCTCTCCTGTAATTTACTGGCATTTCCTAAGCACGTTTAGCCTATGTTGGCAGCTGGATTCTGTGATAAGGTTTTTTGACATCTAGTGATTGTTGGTCGATAACATTTCTATCCCATAATGAACAGAGGAGGGGGACAGGGAGGGGAAGAGTGGAGAAGGAGCGATCTTCAACAGTTAGGAGATGAGATCATTATCTCTTGGAAATATGGGAAAGGCAGAAGTGAGAGCAGAGAGGCGACGCTGTCGTCACAGCTGAGAACTACCTAATATTCGCCTTTCACAGGGCAGGCATTGCTTGGTACAAACAGAGGTGCCCCAGGGTGCTCTCTGCTTTCCTGGTTCCAACCATGGGGTGTCTCAGGGAGGGAGTCTGATCACATTGCAGGGGATGTGGCCAGCGAGGGGGAAATACAGGTCTTGCTTTCCCTCCACCTAGCAGTGTCGCTTGCTGTTGGGTCTGCCTGTGTGTTCCTGGGTGCTAGCAGGCAGCCAGCCCACTGCTGGGGTCTCCAGGGTGGGGAGGCTAAATGAGCCCATTTCCCCCAGTGAGCTGGGGGACCACATCTCCTTCTGTCTTCCTTTCTCTTTCAGCTGATCTAATTTGAGACCACATCTGCACTGACAGACCTGTGCTTACAAATTCCAGCCTGGCTGGTGAGCTCAGTGTAGGCTGAGGCAACACGATGTGAAGGTCCTTGTGCCTAGGCACTATCCAAGCAAATCAAGCCTGCGGAAAGTCAGGATTTGTGTGCTTGGGTTATCAAGACCCAGCTGCACCTGACCTGAGATGGTAAGGCTTCAGAGTCCTCCACTATGTGATGTGGACTTGCTGTCTGGGGTTTTTCTTGGCTCAGATCTCTGTGCTGTGGTCTATTTTGCAGGATGAACATGCTCTAAACAGGTTGAATGCACCTAGATGCAAACGTTGTCTCTGATGAAGAGGCCAAGGTGTTTAGCACAAATGCTCTTGTGTGGGCTGGGGACCATGGATAGGGGGTCGCTTTCTGGCTGTGACACGGGCACTTTGTGTGGACTTGGCATGAGGACTCTCTTAGTCCTTCTTTTGTCTCCCAGGCTGCAAAGTAATGATGCTTCATAGTCAGGAAGCTCCTCTGGCCAAGGGCTGCCTATTCCCTGCCTGCCTGGCACACTGGAGCTTTCTCTTGAGCTCCCAGGCTGGTACTTTTCAGCAAATATCAAAGCTAGAAGTGCTTTCATGGCCTTGGGCTTGTGGTATGGGTCTTGTGCTGCTGTGTGAGCCTTCCTGGGCTCTGATCCATGCCTTCAGCACCGTGGGATGTCTGGACTGAAATTGCAGCAGTGACCTGGACTAGACAGGGAGGTACCACCCCTCTGGGAAGTGCACAGTGCTTGATGCTCACGAGGAATGACGGGAGATGAGACAACACATTGCTCCTGACTCAATGCCCAGTCAGATCTTCCGCTGGAATAAATCAGCTGAGATCCACAGCATGCAGAGATTCACCAGGCAGCTGGGCATCTGCCTGTCACTGGCTACTGGCATTGCAGCCTTTTGCGATCACAAAATAGTGATGGAGTTAGCGAACAGAGAACTACTCACTGCTAAGGAAGTCCCAGAGCAGCAGATTGCTGGCAGCAGGGAGGATATGATGGGAAAGTGCTTGCCCTACTATATTTGTTTGAGGTGGACATTGCTGGCTGCTGTCAGGGACTTCTGGTGAGCCTCAGTATGGTCATCCTTATCATCCACCCTGTGACAGTGCCTCCGTCTCTACTGGCTACAGAAAGGGTTGAAAGCCATGGCATATCTTGTTAAGGAGCCAAGCTGAAATGTAGATGGGGTGAGGCTGGACCTGGGTTTCTTCTACTGCCTGCCAGTCTTTTCATCACTGGAGCCTAAATGGTGCTTATCTCTGCTTCTGCCCATGACCTGTCCCCAGCCGACCCCAAGTTTCTACCAACGACCATAAGGATGGGTAGCAAGGGTCAGAACCAGCCTCCTCCTCCCAAATCTGCCCTCTGCCACTTCCCACTAGTGAAAATTTTGGAGAGAAACACAGGAGACAAGGCGTATATGGCCATACCCTCTCCACTCCCACACCTCTCAAGATGGTATCTTTGCCCTTAATAGCTCTTGATGGGACTTTTTTCACTCATGTAGCAACATGAGTTGTCGCTTTTGGAAACACTCGAAACACTTGTCATCTACAAGATCTGCTGGCAACAAGCTCCATAATTTAAACACATATTAGGGGGAAAAAAGCACCCTTTTGTGTTCATTTTAAACCCATTGCCTGGTGAATTCCCTCAATGCTTCTTTGGCCTTGCATTGTAAGCAACAGCAAAGAGAAATACTTCATTTGCTACCTTTTTTTAACCTGTCAGGTTTTTCCCTGACATCTCCATTCAGCTTTTTTTCTGAGCTGCAGAATCCTAACCGATTTAGCCACTTTGTGTCCAGAGCTGTTCTGTGCCTCTGATCAGTCCTGTCACCTTTCCCTCTGCTGTTTCCAGCTCTGTGTCTTGTCTGAGACAGAGGTCGAGGCCACATGCCAAATCTGAGATGTGGCTTCACCGCAGTCCGTGCAATTGCACAGCCATCTTCTCCATTCCTCTCCTAATAAGGCACAACTTTCTGTTTGCTTCTTTGACTGCTAATGAACAGGAGCCTAAGACTTTTGTAAATCTGTCCACACCAAATCCACTTTTAGAAGGGTAATAGCTTGTTCTCTGTTGGATACATCTGTGTGCATCTCTTGGTTTTTCCCCAGGTGCACCACTTTGCATTTGCACGAGCCACACAGAGCCAGCAGAGCTACAGGGTATTCATTGCAACCTTCATAACTGAGTCAAGTCACGGTATGGAAGCAATAACCTAATTCAGCCACAGCGTTTCTGCACCCCAAATCAGGCAGAGCAAGGTGGGACAGGGCTTGCTTTAGGCTGGTAAAATATTAACGTCTCTGGTGGTTCCTGAGCTGGTTTTTAAGGATGTCTTAAGACACTCTCCTCTTCCCAACTCTGCTGCTGTCCCTCCTGGAAAACACAAAGCCTCTGCTTCCTCAGCACACCCTTTCTTCCTCTTCATCCTCCCGCTGCTCTTAATTTGATCCCTCATTTATTGGGTCAAGGAAAGAGTAACATCCCATATCTTCTTACCAATCACCCCAGATAAAATTAATGGGATTTCAGGCTGACAGGACTCAGAAAAGGATACTTTATCTGACTGAGAAACATAGCCGCATGCCTCAGACTAATGAAGAATTACCTGTTGAGAACAAGAAATGAAGGAGAGGAGCTGCGGGATGCTCTGTTTGGTTGTTAATATCATCTAACTTTTAAAACCCCCTAGTTATCAGATTCCGCAGATCAGCTTAAAAAAGAATTGCAAGATCTAAAAAATGGGAAACATTTGCTCTTTGCTATTTTAGGAATACATTGCCCAGCTTTTCTCTGCAACTAGAAAAGCAGAGACTCTACTCTAGAAATTGAAAAAAACAAGTTGAAATTTCCTGGAAATAGCCCTTTTCCACCATGGGGGAGGGCTTAAGAAAAATGAACACCACCAAATAAACTGATTAAATGGGAGGAACAGTGCATTTTCTTTCCGTCTGTACAGCTAGCAGGACAGCAAGGAGAGAGGGTAGTAATGCCTGGGGAAGGATGTTTCTGGAGGTGCTTGTGGGGAGGATGCTCCAAGAATGGGACATCTGATTTTTGTGTCATCCTCAGATGGGAAAAGGAGCTCAAAGGCATTTCTTCACCATCCTCCCAGCAGAGGGAACTATCGGTCCTTGCTGGAGACAGGTCACTTCGAAGCCAGGAGGTTTTGCAGATCTTCAGGACATACAGAGAGGGATAGCTGCAGTCTGCACTGGGGGCCACAGACTGCTGGCTCAGGTGCTGAGGCAGGAGGAGATGTTTGCAAGCTCACAGGCCTGTTTTGTCCTCCAAATTAGAGTCCATGCAGCAGAGGCCAAGCCCTGCCTGGTCTTGGGTAGGATGATGGTAGCCACCTCCTGCACCAAGATGGTTCTCTTCTCCTTTCTACGTGCACATCCCTACAGGAAACAAAGGGGAAATTGATGTTCTATCTCTTCCCCTAGCACAACCTCCTGTCTGTACAAACCCTGCCTGGGTTTGCCATCTGATGCCCAAAGCCCATGTTAGCTCTGCTTTCCTCTCACCACCCAAGGGGCATCATAAGCTGCTGGACTGCTGCACTCATAATATAACCTCATTTTTATTTAAGAAGCATCATAAAAATGCTAAAAGCAAAAATCAGCCAAACAAAACCCCAAATCTATAAGGGAAAAGCTGTATCTAAAGCAGCAAAGTCAAAAACCCACCAGATCTGCTGTTGCTGGAGTACCTTATTTCTGCCCCTTCCCACTTATGCATTATGGTGCTGTCTTTAATGCCACTCAAATTTACTGTTTTTTATAGGTCCCCATACCTCATTTAATCCAGGACGTAGATGTATAAAGAGGACAAATTAAAGTTACCCAGATAACCATGAATTTCCCTTTTCCCAGTTTTTGCCTGCTTGACCCTGCAGCCTGAGGAATGTACTTTCAGAATAGTTTTTATGTGATGCCGCTGCAGCTATACACGCAGCCAGACACACACACACACACGCACATACACTGTGGCCACGCTTGCAATGCAGGCAGTATGCTGGGGGTCTGCAGGGAGGTGAACAAGTCCCAAAGAACAGATTACACCTCTCTTCGCAGGCACGTGAAAACGCTCAGTGCGCTTCAAGCACAAGCAAATGGCTAATGAGAGGAGGAAGCTGGTGTTTTATTGTGCAGTATAATAGAATAGCAGAGCAAAACACAATAAAAGGCAGACAGCCATATCCCCGCAACATAAACCTGGCTAGGCTTTGGAGCACTTGGGGTCTATTACATGAAACTCCGTGGCCTGGGGAAGGCAAAGGATTTCAGCTCCATTTACTGACATTAAGCAAGGCTGCTGCTAGTGTAGGTTCACCCAGTTACAGCCACCTGGCAGGCTCTCCTGCAAGTTGGCTGTCCCTCAGATATCCCTGGAGATATCTCAGGATGGTCCTGTAGATGCCACACCAGTCATGCCCAGTCCTTCCCAGTCTGGCTACCTGTTGGTTTTTTTTAGCATGGGTTTTGTGTTGTCCCCCTTTCTGCTTTTCCTATCCCCACTTCTAGTCCAGCCCCAGCAGCTCAAGGCTCCCCAGACCGCTGGTACAGCCCAAGCCTGTGTGCTTTGATGGTCCCGTGGCTGATGCCTGTTTGGTTCGACTTATTGCCAGCCTGGTTCAGAAGATAGATAAGCTTTGTTAACCAGCAAATGGCTCTAGGGAAGGGACTAAGGGATAACATACATGCTCAGAGCCAAGAAACTATGTTGTCTTCTGTCCTCTGCTTTGATGTCTTTTAATGCATGTCACACGTTAGAGAGCGAGATTCAGAACTCTGCAATTAGGGCTGATTTGTTAGCATTCGCTAGGCATATATCATTCCTGAGTTGCAGGACCTCTGGGCTCTTTCAGACTGTGCTATTCAGCATCTCCATGAGCAGAACCTTTTTCTTTTTTCTCTTCCCAGCCTCATGTGAGCCTTTCCCTTCTTCTGACCATTCCTTCTCTGATGCTGTGCTCTGGGCTATGCTTAGTTGCTGACAGACCTCAACATCTCCATCAAAGATGCAGGAGAAGGTGAGTCCCCAGGTGCCCACAAGCTGCCAGAGCAGAGGTTACCTGTCCTGGGAAATTTGGGGTTGTTTTACCACAGGTACCTGCCCATGACTCCACAAGCAGTGCAGATGGAGTGCTCTGCTTGGATGCACTTCCCATCCCCAGGTAATCATAGTTCCTTCCAGCTCCAGCCACCCCTTCTGCCGCAGAAGAGCTCCAGCCTAGGTAGCTGCTCTCCACCCAAAAACCAGCCCTCTGCTCATCTTTGCCAGTATCCTCTAAACCTTTTCCACCTTCATCTCACTGAAAGATGAGGAACAGAGCCACACCCCGCACCCCAGGTGGAGGCGTACGTGGCTCCATCCAGCACCATAATGGCATCAGCAGATTTGCTCTCTGATCCTTCCTAATAATTCCTGCATCTCACTTTGCAGTTTTCATCACCACAGCTCACTAAGCCGACGTTTCACAGAGGTGTCTGCAGCTCCATGATTTTGCTCCTGTGCAGCAATGCCTTGATCAGAGGAAAGGAAGTGCTTTGGAAACCTAAGGAAGCCTTTTTAATATTGTTCCAGTAGGCTGATGGGGCAGCAAGAGGGACTCCTGACTAACACGGGCTGTATATTATACATAACTACATGCTGCAGAGTCTGCCCTCTCTTCCTGTCATTCCCCGCAGCCAGGTTTCATGTGCAGGGCAGTGCCCACTGTAAACTCATCACCTCTCCAGGCTGCTAGCACAAACTTTCCCAGCAGGGCAGAGTTTGAAATCAGTTGACGTTACTCTTGCATTTTTTCCCTCCCTGGGAGCAACGGGTCCTCCACATGGGTCAGCATATGTGTGTGCATGCGCAAGAAGGCAGTAAAACAGGAATTGTGATGCTCAGTGTAGGAAGGTGGCTTTCCAGCAGGGCTTCTTGGAGCAAAGGGTCCCACTGAGAAGCAAGAGCCATGCAGGGAAGAAACACCACTGCCCTGCAAGGCACACACGGCATATGAAGCCCAGAGAAGAGGGGGTAAATCATCCCTCCAGGTGCTGTCCTCAGCCATCCTGGTGGTAACATCTCACCACGTGTTGTCCAGAGCTAGTCTCTGCACCCTTGCTGCCCTGCTTTACATTGCAGTGTTGTGTTAGAGAAGCACAACTCCACACATGGCACCTGAAGGGTGAAAGGCAATGCACTGGTTTGAAATTATGATGCCACCAAAAAAACCCTCATAGCATGGATGGATGTGCATGGGAGGGTGAAGGTAGGGCTGTGGGAAGAGCCATACGACGGGGTCAGCTCAGGTGTTTGGTTGCTGGAGGGCTGGCTGCCCAGAAGACCTGTAGTGAAAGGAAGCAGGAGGCCTTGGAGATGAGGGCCAGGGCAGTTTGGATGTGCCCAGTGAGGCAATGGCAACCAATAGGTTAATAAGGCAGAGACAAAGTCCTGCCTAATTATAACCACCATGCAGGGTCGTTAGGCCATGTCCCCAGCAGGTCATTCTGGTCCTGGCCTGACCCAGTTGCAGGGACACGAATAGCCATCTGTGAGTTTTGGAGTGGAAAATATTACAATTAAAATTAAAAAAAGGAAAGCAAAACATCTGTACTGGGCAGCATCTGTCATTTTTGCTTCTTCAGGGCATCGTGCTTGGAAACTTTAAAACAAGATGGTATTTTTAGTTTGAAAAAAAATTAAAAGCATAATTTTAAAATTAAAAAAAAAAAAAACCAAAACCAAAACCTTTCTTTTTTTTTTCCCATTGCTGTCTGTGCAGCCTCAGAGTGGCTCTCCAAGGGCCTGCCAAGGAGCCGAGTGTAGGGAGGGAGTGGGTATGCAGGAGGGCAGGGATGGCAGTCCCATCCTTCCACATCGAGCCAGTGCGAGACAATGTTAATTTAATTTGGTGGAAAAGACCAGGGAAGGTGGGGAAGAAAGCAGCTGACACCAGACGAGGGGCAGGCGTGCAGGTGCCACATGAACTCCCCGGGTGGGCGCAGCCCCTGTGGCCCCAGCTCAGCCCCACAGTGCTCCCCTCTGGCCTCTCCCTCCATCTCCACACCCCAGTGCCGTTCGAGAGCCTGGTCCTTGGCCACCATCCAACAGTGACCCCATCTCAGAGGCACCATGCATTGCCTCCAGCCTCCAGCACTGTGGAAAATAGGAAAGAAAAGCAAGACTCTTGCCTAAGCATCATCCATCCCTCAAACATTCATGTGTCCATGCCTTCCTCCCTCCTGCCCTATAGCCCTCACTGCCTGCTGGCAGAAGCCCCATCACCGCCAGCACATGCTTTGGGGATGGAAGGTCACCTGCCCCAGAGACAGCACCAGATCCATTCTACAGATCAATTTGATTCCTGCATCATCTGGGTTGAGCTAGCTGGGAATGGTAAGGTTTTTCTAAAGGGCAGAATAATTGTTTTCAGTTTTTCTCATGAATATTTTCTAGATTTTTTTTTTTTTTTTTTAGTGGATGGTAAAATTACCCTAGGGCTTGCGTGGTTGCCTGCTTTAATCTTGAGAATTTTGCAGTTTTTAATTGGGAACCTGGAAGATTGTGAATGAAGCAGAAATCTCTGTCTGGAGGGCTGAGTCTGCGGTAAATACAGAAAGCCTAAGGAGACAGGGTTGACAGGGAAGTTTGGGCTGCTCTGTAACATCACCGAGCACTGCAGGATGCTGGCCAAGGAAGCAGGTCTCTGCATCTTACAGGCTCTCCTGTACCCCATGGGCCCTCGCTTCCAGTGGTTTTATCCATGTTGGTGGCACTTGTCCTTAAGAACAGACTCATAACTTCTTGGCTGGTACCAAGATGAAGGGCAGTCATCCGTCCTCTTCACCCAAGGCTAACCTAAAGCTAGGGAGAACCAGGTGGGAAATGCCAGGGTTTATTCAATGGCCAGGCATGGCATAGTCTTCCCTTCACCCATGGGCCTTTCTTTATTAGGGAGACTCAAAAGAAATCATTTCTAGGAGCAACCTGCGAGGTACAACTGGATTTTGTACACATTTAGGTGTCTACATATGCGTTGGAGTCCAAGCGCCACTGTGAAGACCCAGGAGAGATGTCCTCTTCCCTGGAGCAGATGCCTCCATCTGCTGAAGCACAGTGCAGAGCATGGGGACCTGATCAGGTGTCTCCTACTCTGTTGCCCTCCCAGTGGCAGCACACCTTCCCCACACATCCTGCCCATCACCCGTGCCATAGCCATCTTTGCAACTAATGGTCACAGAGGGGCTCTGGAAGAGCAATGTGGTGTTTTGGGAGTGGGTATCTTAACCATTCTTTTCCCCAAAAGACAAACAGAAAAGAGGCCTCCACCACCAGGACTCTGGGGTGCTGTGCTGTCTCTGCCCTGCTGCAAGATGCAATTTGCCTCTCTAAATCAGCAGGGAAATGAAGATGATAATTCAAGGCATGAATGATGGAGGGGCGGGACAAGAACACAGGGCAATCTGTGACTCCAAAAGTCTTTGCGCTTCCGAGACAGATGGCACTGGGCAGAGACTGCTGTCATACCGCTCGTGCCTGAAGCCTGTCTTGCTTTCCTGGGGGAGAACAACCCACAGAGGGGAAGTCATAAATGCCCCCAGCCCCAAAGTCTCCCTGATAACAAGCCGGAGCTCTGTCCAGAGCTTGGGGATGCAGGAACCATGCTGCATTTTGGGCAGCAATTCCTGGTTTGTTATTGTAGGGTCACTTGGGAGCACATTGAGCAAGGGCAAGGCAATGTATGCAGGGACACATGGCAAGAGCCAGAGGGGAAGGGCACGAGTTGTTTAGTCCCTATTTCTCAACAACTCACGTGGAGGGGAGCTGCTGTTCGGAGGGTTTGGGGATTTTGATTATTTTCTGGATGGTTTCCAGCTCTGCCTGGCCAAGGAGCCAGCGTGTGCCAGGCGTGCGTGGGCATGTGCGTGTGGACGAGGAGAGCCCCCCGTGCACGTGAAGCCAGGAAGCCATTGCAGGGACAGGAGCATAGCCCTGCATTGCCTCAGCTGCAGCCCATTAGCTGACCATGCTCTCTGCTCCTAAATCATTTCCTGAAGGGCTTTTTTCAAACCAAAAAGAAAAAATTCCCCCTCAAGACAGTGGGGGGAAAAAAAAATGGTGAAAAGTTCAAACCCAGCTTGGTGTCCCGGAGCTGCTTTCATGCCCAGCTCCGTCTACCAGGAGCCTTGCCAGGGAGTGCGAAAGGTAACGCCAAGTGCCGGCAAACCCGCCCCTCCGCGGGGGTGGGAGCC
Organism: Fregata magnificens; assembly: GCA_013389945.1. Classification (NCBI taxonomy): domain Eukaryota; kingdom Metazoa; phylum Chordata; class Aves; order Suliformes; family Fregatidae; genus Fregata; species Fregata magnificens. The sequence goes on from WAAD01039684.1 coordinate 354,674, forward strand.
CAGGGACCCAGACTGAAGCTTTTGTCTTTTTTTTTTTCCTGCTTGTGACTTTTTAGCAGTCCTTAGGGGACATTCCAAGTATGTGGCCAGGCATGGAGATAGTTTAAAACACATTAAGTTCACGGACAAGGTGTCATTAGGGCTTCTTTGGAGGGGGAGAGAGGGAGGAATTATTTGAAGTTCATTTGCCCAGAGGGAGTACTCTCTGAAGAGGAATGGTTTCGGGGCACGGTGGGTCTGTTTCAGGGTTTTCGCTCTTCCTGAGACTTCGAGGAGCTGTTTCTTTTGAAGACATCGGTTGTTACAGTGCAGGACTGGACGGGGAACAGAAAACATCAAGAGTATTTTGCCTGCTCTGCCTTTAAAGTTGCTCTCTCCAGACTGTCTAGGAGAATGGGTCGGAGCCCCAGAGTCCTGTTTCGTGGGAAATATCGACCTCTTTGTTGTTGTTGTTCCAAATAGGAATGAAAAATGTAAATTTCTGGTCAAGCAAACATTCCTCAGGGCTGATCTGGAAAATTGAAGCGACACTTTCTCAGCATTTTTGTTATATTAAAATTCAGCATGCAGATTGGGTGTGTGATATATATTACATAACATATTGTGAGCGAGTCACAATAGAATAAAAAGTATAAATCTAAACTCCAAATTGAACGGTTTCCTCTAAATACGTTACCAAAATGATACCTTTCTGGCAAAAGGTTTGGATTCTACTGAAACAGCTTCTTCTCCTTTTGTTTTGGAAACCTCGCCTGTTGCAAATAAATCTGAGCCGTCTGCAGGCATCATCCCAAGCCGAGCCTGCCCTTCCTCAGGGCCATCTTTCCATCAGGGCCATCTCCTCTGGGAGGAGAGGGCTCCTTCCACTGCTCCTTGCTGAGATTTCGGAAGAGCTTACTGGTGGCAGAGGCAGGGGCTGGATTTTTACCTGCTCTGCTGGGCTCTGGGTTTGTCTTGATACCCATCACCCACTTTCTGGAGGAGGCAGGAGAAAATTGGCCTGACCTGGAAAGTTTCTCTTTTTTTTTTCCTGTAATAAATCTGCAATAAGTCCTGTAACAGAGCTCGTTTGGGATTTTTTTTTTTCCTTTTGGTGCTGTTGTCCATTTGAGGAATGATGCAAGGAAGCTTTTTCTAAGCACTCCCAAGCAGAAATGCTACTTCAATGCGTGTACTAAAGTGTGCCCTGGGTCCTGAGAAAGATGCGGAAGGTGAGGAAGATGAGGAAGGCAGGTAAGCAGTCACTGGTGGTGCAGGAAAGCCTGGTGGAAGCCCAGTGGACTTGGCAAGAGCTGATTCAGCTTGTTACATGGCCTGATGGCTGCTAAGCAAGCTGGGGGTCCAGCCAGCCCCCCAACCAGTCAGCCCTCACTCTGCCCCGAGAGGTTGGGGCATGAGGCACCAGCTCAGCATGACTTGCCTGGGGGTCTCACTTCCACGAGCCTTTCCCGATTTCATCATTACAAAAAAAAAAAAAAAACCAAACCCAAACGTGAAAATTGCCCTGCTTCCTTCAAGATGGGATATGGGCTTGTTTGGGCTGTAAGCCACAGAGATTCATGAATCTGCCTGCAAAGACTTCATTTGTGCACCTCCAAGGCTGGAGCGATATAACCCAGCCACAGCTCAGTGTGCCTTGCCAGTGCTGGAGTGGGATCATGTGTGGGGACAAGGACATGGCCTGGAGGGGCTCTGACCAGGGAGGACCGAGCTGGGCTGACACCAAGCTGGGCTGTGTGCTGCTTGGTGCACCTGGCTAGGGCTCAACAGCTCTCGCTCATGTCTGTACCACTGAGTCACTGTGTGGTCTGGGGCACATCCCATACCCCTGCCCGCCTCATTTCTCTGCATTTGAGGGATGGGAGAGTAAAACGTGAGTCTCCACACAGCCTCTGGAGACCTACTGTTGTAGAGCACCAGTGGAAAGTGGTTACTCCCCAGCCTTGCTCAGGAAAGGCTCTGGATTAAGGAGGTCCATGGATACTCATGTCTATTCCCACCATTTTGGATCAGCTCTGAGTGAGAAGGAAAACCCAGGGCTGGCCTGTGGGATACCAGCAGGTTGTGCTTGCTCCTATCTCTGGGCAGAGCCAGCCAGTGGCAGGCACAAGTCCCCAAGGCAGACAGAGCAGGGTCCCCGTGGGCTTGCAGTATCGCCCAGACCCAGTGTAGTACCACACTCAGCATGGGGCCAGCACGCCACGGGTTGGTGGCACCGCTCTGCCTTACCCCAGCAATGGTCAGCCCTGTCCGGGGCTGCAAACAGCCCTGGTATCTGTAAAAATTCAACAGGTGACAGGGAAGGGTGGTTTGCTCTGGAGCTAATCGATAGTGAAGGAGAGCAGACCTGGAGTGACTTCTGAGGCTTCCACATTTGAGTACTTTCCCCAGTGCTTCAAGAAGGGAGAAAACAGCTTTCGAAGGGATAACTGACTTTATATTCAGATTGCAGATGAGATTGGCCTTAACTGCTGCGAATATGCCCCAGGCTCAGAAGGTACATAAACCTGAGCATCCCAGGCTGGTACTACACTTCTCCCTGCATCTTGGAAAGGCAGGGCGGACGTGAGACCGTGGGGAAGGGGCTTGGTCCAGACTGCAGCATGGAGCTGAAGCCCAGCTGTTGCGGGGCAGCTGCAGGGCTCGAGAGGTGCCCCAATGCGGGAAGGAGCTCTCCAGCTTCCCAAAAACCTCTCCCTCTTGTACACCACCCCACTGGTGACCCAGACAGCATATGAGGCAGGGCTACAAGTGTTTCTAGCTGCCTTTTTAAATTCACAAAAGAACTGAGAAAAGAAGGCTTACCTACGTATGTAGTTGTGGGATTGTTTGGGGAGGTATATTTTTTAATGACCATCACTCCGGTGAAAGCTGCAGGAGAAATCCTGCCCTTACCCTGCTTTTTTGGCCTTCCTAAAGAAGCCACCAGATTGGCAGGTTAAATCTGGGGCAGGGTAAAATGTCCCTATGTGTGGTGTTTAGCTGCCCTATAAAGCTGGAACTGAGTGGGGCGGGACCTGAGTCCCAGCTCTGCAGGACGAGGTGTTAGCACCGTTCCAGGAGGGCACTGATTTAAAAATAAAAACTTGCAATTTTTAAAAATTTCTTTGTAACGGTAAAGAAGAGGGCAGGTGGAGTGTGGGGCCTGGTATCAAACTGGCTGTGATCAAAGCCTCACCTAGAAAGCCATTAACTGTGGAATGATGCTTTGATGATGTGTCGCAGGTACAGCAGCAGGCAGGGCCCCCTTGGAGCAGGCGTCACCCCCAGCTCCACAGCATCCGCATTGCAACAGCGTTGTTCTTGGTGGGGCAAACCATGCGATGGAAGAGACTGTTCAACCCCTAGGCTGGTGGTGTCCATGGTGTGGAAACGGGCACTGTGCCTCTTCAGCAGGTCTCCCTCCCAACATGGCAGGGCAGACCTAGCAGCTATGAAGGTGCAGACCTCAAACTGTGCCCTGCAAGGCTATAGGGAACCCCCACTAGTCTGGTCTGCTGCAGCCAGCCTTGCTGGGACAGAGGCTATCGGGAGAAGGGGAATGACGTTAATTAACTCCATCCATTTCTAAAGCAGGATGGTTAAAATTGTTCCCTCATCTCCACACAGAGCAGCCCAGGGAGAGGATCTGCTCTGAAGGGCTTATAGTGAAACCATGGGGTGAGACACAGAGGGTGGAGGCAGAGGACCTACAGGTAGCCAGGAGGCAACTGAATAACACAACAAGCAAATTATTTGCCTACATAGGAAGAAAGTGGTGCTGGTTTTGTTGCTGTGACAATTCAAGCACCGAGGCAAACCCAGAATTTAAGAGAAATTTAACACCTTCTATTAGACTAACTAGCACAGTCAGAAAAAAAGCAACTGGTTTTGGGGCACACCAGACCTTTTCCAGGTCTCATATACAAGGAGCAAACTTCAAAGGGAAATGCAAATAGAGAAGCGAGGCTGGTAGTTTAATTGGACTTGTCAATCAGCTAGGCCGTCGGAGTGAAGTAGCTGATAGCTGCAGCATAGGGGAGAGCCTAGCCCCTGCCCCACTGAGCTAATGATGCAGGAGCATAGGTAGCTCAACAGATTGCACCAGACTGATTTAAAAAAATAGAATAAAACCAGGCAAATTCACCTGCCCTGTACAGGCAGCAGGGACCCCTGGGGACAGGGTGTGCCTGCTTTTGCTGGTGCAGCTCTCAACCCCACTGGGTGGCAGAGACACGCCTTGGGTAGGGGGAAATGGCTGCACCCCAAGGAGCTGCAGAGCTGAGCTGGACTGGGCTGAGCACCCTGATGGGTGGCCTCGCTGGGCTTCACAGTCACATTGGAGGTGACCAGAGATGGGAGTTTTCCTTTCTACTGAAATCTCTGCCCTTTCTCCAGCAGAGGCATCACCAGAGATCTCACTGAGCTGTTGCTTTAGGGAAAATGCGCTGCAGGAAATTAGGAAACCACCCTATTTCTGCTCAGTGAGACCCCATTCGGGGATCACAGCCCCAGGGCTGCTGCTTGGGGGTTGAAGAGGGATTTGTGCCTGGTACTGCTGAACAGAAATAGGCTTGGTCTGCCCCCATGGCGGGAGAACAGGCAGCTGTAAATCCCAGCAACACCTGCTCCTGAGGGGGAATTATGTTCAAAAGCTCCAGTCCTGAAAAGCCTGACAGTCTCTTTTTCACATTTTTGGTCACTACAGAAGAAAACTTTCAGCCTGAAGCACTCTGCTTTAGCTTCCTGAACTCATCCCAAGTGATTGGAGTTGGTTTACATCTCCTTGGAGCTGGACATTGATTTAAGGGTGTTTCCCATCAGGAGCCCAACGTCTGTTGTTCTCACTAAGTCCTTCTCCTGGCTATGGGGCTGCATCTCCCAGTGTCTCCCTGGGTCACTAGGAAGCTTGTCTGGAGCAGTCTCTACCGCATTTGGAGAATGAGGCTTTTGGGGGGAATCTCTGCCATAGGAGGGGCTAATTCACCAGCTCTAGGAAATGCAACCCCTTGTGAGACCACACTAGTAGATTTACAATTTCTCATCCCTTTTGCACAACAAAAAAAATTGTAAGAGAACATCTTGCCAACCTTGAGATGCAAATCTCTGGCATTTCTGGAGGTAGCAGAGGGCAGAGCTTTGTGCTGGGACTGTGGTAGCAGCAGTGGTGTGTGACTGGCAGGAACTGATTTGAATAATTGGGTGTCACGTTTTTCCTTCAGTTTAGCTACATGTGCGATTAATTAAAATAATAACCTAAACGGTCTCCTGCTGGGGTTGTGTTTGCTGCTCTGCTTCAGTCTGCCATCAGCGCTGCTGAAAGAGTTTTATTGAGAGCTGCTTCTTGCTGAGAGAAGCTTGAGCAGAGAAAGGCTCTCCCAGCCGAAAGACCTTTAATGCTCATGGTGTCTGCGCTCTTCCCACTCATGTTTTCTGGATGGTGGATAGTCAATAAATAGCGCTTTAATGTACCACTTCCCACATCCTCTGCTTGCCCTGTGCTTTGCCTGGCATGGAGAACTTCTTCATGCATGTCATGGGAGATGTGGTCCCTGTCCTGCATCCAAGGCAGCCTGGTAGTGCTGCAGGAGGACTTGTGGGGGGTGCTTTGAAATCAGGACCCCCCAAGTGTAAGCACAGGAGAGCCCTGCATATATCTGATGACAGAGACAAGGTACAGGAACACAAGAGCTGTGCTACTGAGATGTGCCCCAGCACCACCCCATAGACTGTCAGTGCGCCCAAGACTCCGGGCACTGATGTTTTCCTGGAAGTGTGATCTCCTCCTCCTCGAATTGACTTTTTCCACCAGCTCATCACACGTGTAGCTGGCTCCAGATCCCATCTGCGCCATTTTGCTGCCTGTTTGCAGCTGCATTCCCTTCCTCACCTCTGCTCTGCAGCCCAAGGCTGGCCGATGCCCTCAGCAGCTTTTGCAAGGGAAAGCTCTGGCCCATGAGGAAACCATCAGAGGATCTTCATTCATTCACAGTCCTCCCTAAGCAAAGGCCAAGATTTTGGTTCACACTGTGCTGACCACATCCCTCGCAAGATTGTGGTGCAGCTTGTGCTGGCTGCTCCCACACTGCAGATCTCTGTGGAATAAATTAAATTACTTGGGGAACTGTGCTCCCACTTTTCATACTCCTCTCAAACACCCTTTATCTGCAAGCGCATGCTGCTACAGTGGCAGAACGAGCATACTTTAAGGATGCTTACATCCAAAGCCTTTTCCTGTTGCCGTGTTCATTGCTGGTACAAGAAATATTGTTCCCCTGCAGGTGAGTGTATTCATGTCTCATCTTGCTCCTTCTTCCACTTCTTTTTCTTGCCTGGCTGATTCCCTGTCAGCAGCCAACACTAACCTATCCCTGGCAGTCCTTTCCCTCCCTGCTTTAGTTTTAAGGATGCTTGGGATACAGTGTATTGACCATGGTGGTGAGCATGGTGCCAAACAGCCCCTCACCCCATAACCCCTGCCTTGTTCTGGCAGAGTTGACATAGGATTTGGGGGCAAGCTGGCAGGCAGAGCTGCCTGTCCTGAGTTGCCCCTTCCACCTGGGTTTGCTTGGAAAAGGCTGAAGCAGCCTGAACTAGATGAGCAACAGAAGTCAACGTTAGAGATTAAAGAGCCTGGCTGGCAGGAGAAAGATGATAAACTTGTGCAGAAGAAATTGAATTGGGATTTAGCTGAATGAGAAAGCAATTGAAATTCAAAGGTTTTTTGCTTAAACTGACTGACCGAAGCAGAGCTCCCAACCCTTTAAACAGCATTCATAAACCTTAAGGCCAGTGAGGACCATTTTGATTATCTGGTCTGACTTCTTGCTTGGTGCAAACCTGGTCCCTCCTGCCAGCCTGAGGACTCCTGCATCAAGCGCAGGACTTTTAGAAAAACAGCCTGTATTGATACAGAGTGGTCAAGAGAATGGCGAGTCTCCCATGCTCTTCTGTGGTCCATAAGTGAAGGTTAAGCTGACTTATCAAGTGTTCAAATAAAAGGATGCCTCGTGCTTGCCCCAGAGAGAGTGAGGGCCTGCTCCCACACCCACTTCCAGGCTCAGGGCTCCCAGAGCCTGAAGGATGTACCAGTAGGAAAAGCCAAAACACTGAGCCAGAAGAGAAGGGGAAGGAATCCAAGAGCTGGATCTTCACTGCTTGGCACAATGTTCTCACTACTCTCTTCTCGGCCCATTACCTGAAAATAAGAGTTAATGTGCTTTTGTTTCCATCCCTACTTAAATTAGCACTGTGAGGACAGCCATTAGTACCCAGTACACCTTGCCCAGAGCCATGACCTCCACAGAGGCCTCTAAGTACCGCTGTGGTCTATTGAGGAGGTCACTGCAATTATTTATCGCTTATTATCGCAGTGAGTGACATGGCAGGAGCTGTTATGCCCCATGTGCCAGGGTTATGGCATGTTCATAGCATGGGCTTGATAAAGAGGTGCTGGGGGGAAGGAGACATCTTTTCTCTGGCCGTGACAGGATCCAGTTGCTTGGGAGGTGCTGAGAGGCAGAGAGAGGCCAAGTCCCAAACTGGTGTTTGCTGCCTGTCTGGCTCAGACATTGCAGGAGCCCGTGGGAAGAATCCAGCCCATGGGATGCACACATGGGATGCTGCTGACCTGGACACAGCCAGAGCCGAGCGGGACAGCTGCTGGGAACAAGCTGGGATTCAGCACACTGAGATCTGGGCTATCCCAGCCCCATGAGGAGATCTGGTTTCTTCTCTGTGCCCTGGCCTCTCCTCTTGCCTCTGCCTGCCTTATCTGATGGGTTTGCTTATCCTTGGGGGAGCACTGGCCTTACCAGCTGGCTGGGGGGTGTCTCCTACCCCACCTTCTGCCTCCACTGATGTCCGAGGGTCCTGCCCTGGGTCCATCCCTGCTGCAGCAGCCTGTGCAGACCTGTAGAGGCTTACAGATGAGACCCCCCACACTCCTAAACCCAAATACATGTTCCCAGAAGCAAAACCAGCACTTAAAACCTCTGTTTCCTTGGGGAATGGAACAAGAGCCACTTGGAGGGTAGAAAACTAGTGCTACTCAGCTCTTTTCCTCCTCCATATCACTGCTGCTCTCCCAGGAGTGCCTGCAGAGCCCAGGGCCCAGTGCTTGGTACTTTACAGACACAGGAGAAGGACAAGCCCTTGCTTCACCCCATGGCAGCAAGAACAGGCAAAGGACAGAGGAAGGATGTAGGGACAGCACACAACCTTTATATTTACTCCACGCTGCAATATCCAGCATCACACTTCCCCTTCTGGCCAGGAATCAGATCTAGCTATGGTCCCCATCATCCTACACTTCAGAGAAAGCTTGTCTCATTTAGAGGCCCCACATGCAAAGCATCTCTTATATTAATGCAGGAAAAGGTCTGAGAAAACTGATTTCCCCCCTCCCCCCGCCCCCTGCAAGCTCAGCCCCTCGGTGCTCAGCCCAGCCCCTGGCAGGCTGGGGGAAGCCGTCCAGGCTGAGCATTGCCCTCCCGAACTATGCGCCCATCTTCGCCCCCGCAGCCGCTCCGCAAGCGCAGAGCATCCGCAAGCGGTCCCCAAGCAAGCCCTGCCGGGAGATGGCACTGCAAGCAAGGAGAATTATCCCGCGGCGCACCGAGGGTGGCAGGAGCTGCCGAAGCAAAAGAGTCCTTTTATTTGTATTTTCGCTCCTTCCCCTGAGACCCTGCTGGAAAAATACTCCTCTTGTCACCTGTGATGGCTGCATCCTCGCCGCTTAGTAACATTTCTTTCACGCCAAGGGAAACTTGCTGCTAAGGAGGCAGTGGGTGCGCAAGGGATGGTTGGACATAGCAGGCACATCTCTATCAGCATCTGAGCAAAGCAGGATGAAGGGGGAAAAGTCTGTGCCTCTCCTTAGGGGATGAAGACAGCCCTCTCCATGCAGGAGGTCTGCACTCTCAGACTCCACCTCAAACCCTCCAGAGCATCAATATTTCAACTGCAGCCTCCTCCAGCTCCAAAATCACTCAAAACTTCCATGGGAGCTTTTTTTTTTTTCCAGATCAAACAAAGAAGCTGTGCAAATATAATGAATTTCCCTCTCTAGGTGGGAAGTTTTGCTAAAGTGGTTGTCAGGGAATCAAAATTTACAGCACCTGAAGTTTTGCTGACTTCTTGTTTCGCATTGAAGTATCAGGGGAGATGTGGATTTTCTTGTTTCTCATGAGAGCTTGAATCTCCACCTGGATGAAACTGCAAAATTTCGGCAGCCTTTTGCAATGCCGGCCCAATTTCCTAAGGAAATTTCATGGGCTTTTCTGCGTCCTGCCAGATTTTCCAACACCTTTCAGGAAGTCACAGCTGAACAGTTTTGGTCGGGATAGTTTTGCTTTTCAGGGAGAACATTTGGACCATTAGGTCTTCTCGGCAGATAGTTCTTGAATGCTCCCAGGACTGGTGTTTCTGCTCCCCAGTGGTGTATTGTCCCAGGCAGCAAGGTGTTCCCAAAACAGGCAGTATCACGCAAACCCAGTGAGAAGACTCCCATCAGTTCTCTTGTGAAAAAAAGAGCTGTTTGGGCTCAGATAAAAGACCCTGGCTGAAGCTGTTCGAGACTTTTTTTTTTTTTGGGGGGGGGGGGGGGGGTC
>WAAD01039684.1:372095-392321 GCA_013389945.1 Fregata magnificens
GGTGAGGCACGGCGGGACCCCCCTCCCCAGCGGGGAGGGCATCGCGGCCGCTGCGAACGGCATCAGGTTGAAGGCTGGGAAGGGGATGAGCCCTCCTGCCTGCTGCATTGCCTGAGCAGGGCTGGAGCCGAGGTTGCGGGGTGGCTCTTTGTAAACCAGAGCCCGTGGATCTCCTGGGCGGGAGAGCAGACTTTTTCGTCCGTTCTCCAAAGGCGCAACCTGGCCTTTCCTCTGCTGTGGCGGTGCTGATTTTTTTTATTATTACTTTTTTTTGAGGGGGGGCGGGGGATTTCTCTAAGAAAAGCGTCTGCTTGGCGCTTCTGTGGAACTGCTCTCCCTGGGCTAGGCAGTTCATCCCGCGAGTACGAGGGCTGCTTTTCAGAATTGCATAATACACACCGATCCCTTTGCTGCACAAACTCCCTGACATTTCCAGATCTTGGTGACTTCCCCCACTGCAATCTTAAAACCGGACTGGGACTCCAACCAGTGTGTGAGCTAATTTGCCTTCGCTGGGGATGGAACCTGGTCTGCATGTTTCGGCTTCCCTGGCTCCTCTGGCAGTTGTTTCTTAATCTGCTAAACTTTTTTGATATAAAGATCGGTGCTTCTCCTTTACTCTCATAGAAAGCCCCTTTCTTCCCCACCCCATGCTTATAGACACACATGTAGGGTCTGTACAGAGCACAGGTTGCGGAAAGGGGATTGCCTGCAAAGCTGTTTGATTTCTTTTTCATGGCTCTTTGTGTTTTAATTTGTCGGATAGTCCAGGAGGTTCTTTGCTCAGATTGCTTTTTGCTCAGGAACTTGCTGACTTCTGCTAGGATTTTGCTGTTTTCATTCTGACCGTGCGCACTCTCTGTGCCCATGCATTGTTTACCTCTGTGAGGGACAGGACCTGCACATGCCGTTGCTGGTCCTGCCAGCTGTGTGTACAAGGCAGTGAGGCAGGGACACTAGCTGCTTCCTGCAAAACGTGCAAATATGTGGGAGCAGCCTTCCTTGCTCCCTGCCCTGCCCCTCCGTGAGGAGTTAGAGCTTTGCTGTGACGGCTGGAGATGGGCAAGGGATGCTTGTGTCTGTCTGGGCATCTTGCTGGGACCAGGTCCTGAGATCAGAGCTTGCTGGGGCTCACCGGGGAGGGTGGACTTTTCTGGGATGGGCTGTGCTTTGGAAATGAGAGCCCCGTGCCTGGCAGACTTCTTTGCAACGGTGCTTTAGGATAACTTCATCAGAGCCTGTTGTCAGAGCAGGCCAAGCCATAATCTGACGATCGTGCATTGTCTTTGGTCTGACTTACCTCGAGAGGACCTGATCCTGCCAAGGTGCTGGTCCCAATCCCCATGGAAGGTGCTCAGCACCTCCTGGACTTGGGAAGGAAGAAGCCCTGGTATCTCTTGGAGCTGCAAAGCTTGTGATGCACATACACGTACAAATAACTGTGCAGCCAAGGCTCAGCTTTTGGAGACGTGGCTGACTCTCCTAAGCCAGCAGCAGGAGTTTTGTGGGTGCAAGCCCCAGCTCCCAGCCACTCTCAATTAATTCCCCGGCAAGCTGGAGGAATGCATCCTGCTCCAGCTCAGGCTGGGGCTGGGTGTGCGTCTGGGGAGCCTGTCTCTCGGCTCTGTCCTTTATTATTGCTGCCGCTGCCATTACGCCTGACAAATGGGAGTTGCTGAGTAATGTGCTGTTTGTGTGTAAATATCTGAGTGCTTGCAGCTGAGCTCACTCGTGCGACTTTGCAGGAAGCCGTCTCAGCACCTTTCCCCTGTGAAGACCTGGGAGAGCAAAGGCATCCTTCTGTGGGGACCTTCCCACTGCTCCCAGTGGTTTTAGCTTTCGCTCTCCGCTGCTTTCCTGCAAGCATCCATCCTCTCGGGTTAATGTGGAGGCCCTGCTGCTTTCCTGAGTGTGAGTCAGGGGTGGGAAGGGGCTCTGTGCGTGTGTGTGTGTGTGTATGCATGTGTGTGTGTGCGCATGCATGCGTGTGTGTGCACACCTTCTTAGGCACCAAGGCACGGTTGCTCCCAAGGGTCCTTGTCCTAGGCAGAAAGAGTTTTGGGGACTTTGTGTGTTTTGATAGAGACAGTCATGCACAACTAGGAAAGNTGAGGTTTGCTTGCATGCTGCTAGCACATGCTGGAAGGGGCCAGTGCTCTAGGTGCTGTCCGTGGGGTGCCTCTCCCCACAAGAGCTAATAGTTGAACGAGGAGGGATGAGCAAAATAAGAGAGGACAAGCTGCATCGGGGCTGCTGGACAGATGGGGAAACTGAGGCACGTGCACGGGCTCAACGCCCATTTCCTGTGCTCCTGTCCAGCATGTGCCTCTTGTTTAGGTGCTCTGTGTGCGGGGTCCGGTCCTAGTTGCACCCATTAGTATTGCAGCCAGCATGGGCATTTTCCCAGGGGATACTGGCTCTTGTCGCTTGGTCAGAGAAGGCTGGCAGGCAGGGATGCTGGGTTCTGGGCTGGTTTTGTGCATTGCTTCTCGTGCTAATGGCCAGAGCTCGATGACACAGGTGCTCTCAGGGGGAAGAAAAGGGGACTTTGTGCAAAGGCAGTGGTGTCTGGCATTCATGCACTTCAAAGTTTTGTCATCCCAAACCCAGAGCTCCTAGCACCAAGCGTTCCCATTAGCTGGAAGGACCGTGCCCTTCCAGGCACCATCTATTTTTAGGAGGAGTTGTATTCTGGACAGTGTCCACCACAGATGCTCTCTGCCTCCTCCTCTTGGCCCCTTGCCAGGGACACTGCTTGGGCTCTCTGCTGGTGGGGCAGATCTTGCTGAAGCTCTGAGGGAGCCTAACGGAGGTGGCACTGTGCCAGGCACGGGGACACTTGGGGGGCTACCGCTGTCCTGGGGGTGCTCGGGAGGGCTAGCGAGCTTGCGCTGCCCTTCACCTGAACTGTTGGAAATGGCATTTAATTGCGCTGTCGGTACCAGCCAGAAACGGTGCCGGCTTTACCATGGGATAAGTAAGGGCACTGCCTGGGCCAGGTGGTACCCGGTGCCGGTGCCCCGTGCTGGTCCGTTCGCCAGGATGACACTAGGGGGCACGAGATCTGCTGGAATCCCTTTGTTGGGGATGGGGATGGAGGATGCAAAGCCGCTCTTGACCCTTCCAGCCGATACATCATCCCCCTGCCCATTTTGTAGGAATCTGAGTGTTAAAACCCAAGGGCTGCCCTGGGTAACTCATCCTGCGGTGAGGACAGGACGCGGCTCTCCGGATGCTGCTCCGCTGGGTCCGTGTGTTGCCAGCCGTGGGAGCAGCAGGAGTGAGGATGGGAGCGCTTAGCCGGAAACATCTCCAAGGCGAGGAGGAGATGGATACAGCCAGAGTGCCAGGGAGTCTCCGGGGAATTTGGGAAATCCGGGAAAACACCTAGCATGGTTTTAATGCCTCTCCAGAGGCATTGTCCAGAGCAGGGATTAAGTTAGAATCAGGGTTGGCTTTCAAGATGAAGCATGTTATGGTTTCATTTTCTGCTGGATGTTAAGTTCACGCGTGATGTCTCCTCAGGGTCATGTTTTCCCAGAGCAGCAGAAACTTTAGAGAGTCTGATTTAATGAATGGTTCTGATCGATCTGAAACATGGTGGGTGTGCATGTGTATATATATATTATACGTATGTGTCCATGTATATATCTGGGTAGGGTGCAAAGAATGTGTTTTTGAAAGCATGTTTATGCATTTCTGCATACATTCAGCTGTGATATTGTCTTCTGTCCTTAAAATCTATTATTGCAGCTGTGAATGCATGTATGTATATTAAAACACTGTATACTGGAGTCTCTCTCTCTTGTTATAACAAACCTCTCGAAAAGCAAATAAAGAGACATTGTTCTCCTAGCAGGCTTGGAAGGACTCAATATTTATCTTCTATGAATTTGATAGTTTTTGTTCAGCATGTTTGCAGTTATGATGGGGGGGGGTTTGCCTATCTACTTAAGATTTTGTGCTAGTGGGAAACTGAAAACATTCAGTTCGTTTCAGTTTATTCATTACTTAATGAAAACAGAAATCAAGCTTCTGGATTGAAATGTCAATGCTTGATAACGTTCTGGTGTATTAATTTCTAAATGGTTAGTTTTTTAATGCCTTCTGTCGCCAGATACCAGGCTCCTTTGCTGGAGTACTGCTTCTCTTGCAGGCCCCCAGGCAATATTTTTAGTAGGACACTGACGCATTGCAAATACTCTTGTTCTCCTAGAAAAGGCTTTGCTGACTGTTGTTGAAACTAGCACTAGGATGGCTAGAAATGAGAGATCAGAGGAGGATGATGCTACTGCGTCAGTGTGTTTGCTTTGTGCCTCTGATGGAGGGTTTGTGTCCGGCCATGCGGGTGCATGCCTGTGCGGATTTGAGGGCACTTCCCCAGCTGGTTTCTGAGCCAGGGCTGAGGACCAAGGGTTTATTTATTTTGAAATGCCTTGTGAAGTGGAAGGAGGTCCAGGAAGAAGTGCCGAGTCTACTTTTAAATCAATTAGGGATTGTATCTGAAGGCGTGACGTGGTTTGAAGAGGAGAGGGTGATTTGTCTGAAGGTGTTACCTAATTAGAGGGTATAGTCAGGGCTCTAATTAGCCGTGACACCCTAAAGATGTCATCCAAGCCCTCTTGAGGCACCGCTGATCCGGCAGCGTGGCCTGTGCATGGCTGGGGCTGCCATCCTCCTTCTGGGTGGCAGCCCGACTGCCGGCGCTGGAAGAAGCTGTTTTCCTTCAGGTGACTTGCAATGACCTCTGGGGCTGCTGCCAGCATCGAATGATGTTCATATGTTCATAAAGTCCCAGAATTAAAGGAAAGCTGCAGCAGATGGAAGAATTAATAGTAGTGCCCGTTACGTGGGAAATCTCCTCTCTCTTTTCCCCGGAGGGATTGCTTTCTGCTGCTCCCTGCTCAGTGGAGGCAGGAGGAGATAGGCTGGAAGAGATTGCAATAAATGATGCTGTACTATAGTTGCGGCTGTGTTTGCAGCAGCTGGTGGAGGGATCGTGACCCCTCTCTTAGTGTTGCCTTACAGAGGGGACATGGGACCAACTGCAATCTGGCTTGCCTGGACCTGGTTGCATTTAAATACTATGCAACACACCCTGTGAGGAGGGGAACTGGTGGGGGAAACGGCACAAGAAATGCTGGGTGAGGGGGAGAGGCTGCTGGGGAGGCCTTGCCCCGATGCTGGAAGTGACCTGCAGCCTGGACCTCGCTGACCCAAACCTGGGTGGTGGGGTGGTTGGTCCCCCTCCGAGAGGAGGGACTGGGGGCTGCTGCGGGGCTGCTGCAGGGCTGCTCTCACTCTCTGCTTTTTATCCATCGAGTCAATTGGTATTTATTGAGTCAGTTCATTCCTCCCTGCAAGGAGAAGACAGTATGAGTTGCCTGTTCCCTCCAGTGATGCTAAGAGCCAGTAGGAGCCAGGTGGAGCTGGGGAGTTGGCTGTTGGATGAGCGTGGAGACCAGGGACCGTCGTCATTCCCAGCATCGGTGAGCGAAAGCATCCTCTCCTCCATCAGGGCTGAGGGCCCTACCACTGTCAGAGCCCTCTGAATTGCTAGGAGGGTTTGAATCTGTCCCCTCAGCACCCAAGTGCCCCCTGAGGGTGACACTTACCTCTGGGAGTAGCAGTGGATGGCTCAGACCTCCTTGGGAGGAAGGAGCTACTGTTATTCCTGCTTCGATGGGAAGAGAAGGAGATCCTCGGGGCAAGGCAGGGTCAGCTGCACATTTCATCAGTGCTGTGAGCAGCCTCACTCTGCAGAGGGACCCGTGGCCAGCTTTGCTTTTGTAGGTAGTATCCCAGGCCCTGTAAAGCAAACATACAACCAGGCGCATCCCTGTGCTAGCAATTACCGAGGGATGCGCCTGCTTTTAATTATGTGGGTGTTAAGCCAGTGAATGCATTTTGTTCACAAAGTTGCAGCCTGGTATTTTCCTTCTTCTAGTGGTCTCTGGTGGCTTTCCCAGTCTCTGGGGCATGGGTGAAAATAACTTGGAGACTGGACGTAGTAACTTGTAGGACCCTGCCATGGATCTGCAGGGCTGACCCACCTGGCTATCCCTACTCCATGCTATTGCCATGGCTTCCCAGTGCTGGGGAGGACACGAGCACTTTGCATTTTGGGGTGCCATGGTGCCATGTTATAGGTGATGGATGGAGCGGTAGAGAAGGTAGCTGCTTTTTAGACTGCTGCATCTACTTTGCTCCAGAAGTAGCTTCTTTCAGGGTGACCACCAAGGTGTCTTATTGCTACGTGCTTTCCAAATGCCCAGGTGCACAGCTATAGGTGGGCCAGGCTGATCCCTGCCCAAATCCCGTGCAGGCACAGCAGCTATTGCATGTTGCATGGAATCATCTGAGAGAGGTGTAAAGTTCCCTTTGCTGGAGCTTTGCAAGCTGAGCAGCGTGGAAGGAGGGATCCGCTGCTGCTGCCAGCGTGCTTGGAGAACGCAGGCTGGGCTGGGTTTCTCGGGGCCAGGTGCGAGTGTTCGCTTGTGAAATTAAACAATATTACATATAATAAAACAAGCTTGTCTCTGCTTGGAATATAGGTACACTCTCTGCACCGTGGTCCTTTTGTCCATGGCCTAAAAAATGCTGGTGATAATGAGGACACATCCTCTCCTGTGGTTAGAGCATGGTTATTGAATGCAAAGGGCGGGCAGCGTGTGCCAGACTTTGCCAATGTGTGATTTACCCTTCTCTGTGCATCTGAACTGAGGGCTTGAAAAATAAATACATTAAAAAGGAGAGAGAACAAAACGCTGCTGCTGCTCTGAGATTCGATCGGGGAAAAAAAAAAGCTCTGTCCAGTCCTAGGGGCTTCTCACTTAGCAAAGAGCTCTAGAAACAACAGCATTATAGCAAAGGTGCGCCCAGAGATAACTATGGTTTTGGGGAGGGGACGGTTTTGTTCTGGATAAAATGTATTTTGGATTTTTTTGCTCCCAAAAGGGTGTGTTATTCTCGCTCCCTGAATACGAGGCCCTTCAAAGCTGCCTGGGATTGCTCAGCTTTGAAATCTTTGCCTAGCCTGTTCTCTTTCCCCGGCATGCTAACCGCCTGTATCGGTGGGAGGCTGTTTGATTTGGGAACCCAGCTGGGGGGGGTGGGAGAAGTCGCACCGAACAGCAGTCGCTGTTTTTCACAGCTCTCCCGTGCCACGGTTCGGAGCGGTTTCCTCTCGCCCCATACCCCGGACGTGTGCGGGGCGGCCAATTCCCCACACGTGTTGCACAGACACGTTTCCGTGCTGGCTCTTTGTGCCTGCCTACCTATTTGCAGCTGGGGGAGCTGAAGCTGCTCTTTCTTGTGATTCATAAAAAAGTCTCTCTCTGGATGGAGTTGTCTGTGCTTTTATTGACCTGGTTCTGGGAACGACGGAGGCTTTTCTGTCTCCTGGATGCATGATTTCTGCAAGGGCTCTGGAGCAGGGGCCGGCCCTTGCTGCTGGTGTGTTTCCAGCCCTCCTAACGTGATTAGTTTGACAGGCCCATTGGGTGTGTTGGCAAGTCTAGTTTTTATTTCGTGCATGAACGTAAGTACTGTGACGGGCCACAGAGCACCAGCGAATGCTGAAATCTATGCAGGAGGAAGCATATTGGCTGAACAATATTTTTGGCCATGCCACCAATGTGCTATGCCACCTGGCAGAAACCCCTTACCCTTTTGATGGGACATTTCTGTATGTCCCAACTCCCAGAACATTTTGGGGGCTCCCCCTTTTTGGCTGCAGTTGAGGGTTTTTGCCTGGAGAATCTGCAGTTTGGGCTCTGTGAAACCCGAGTGTTGCAGGACATTCCTGGTGTGTGCCTGGGGGCTCCCAATGAAGGCGTCCATCTTCTAGAAGTCCAGCAAGCTGCCATCAACAATTTCCCATCTGTGCACCCTGCTTGCTGGGCTCTGGTTTGGTGTGCATTGCCCTCTCCCAGCAATGTTGAGACACATCAAGTTCTTGGGGCTTGTTTAGATGGGACGAGGACTGGGAGGGGGGTTGTCGATGCTCCATATCCCAGGTCTGCACAGTGGTTTTTGCTGTATAGACATATCTGCTGCACCCAGCCCTCTTTGCTTTGGATCAGTGACTTCAGGTTCACCCTCGCTTGCTCCTCTACAAAGCAAGGATGAAGAGTAACTTCTCCAAAAGCCATGGTGGCTCCTTGACTTCAAGGGCATGTGGTATTTGTGCTTCCTAGTTTTGGCACATTGTTACCTGCAGTCAGGCCAGCAAGGCTATTTTTTTCCAAGTAGGGATGTCTTATGCACAGGGGAGAGCCAGTTGTGCACTGATGGGCTTGCTATCTTCCCAGTGCTGCCAAGGGGAGGAAGGAGAAAATGATGTGACTTGCCCAGGTCAGAGGTGTCAATGGCAAAGGAAGTAAGTTGATGATTTTGACTTCCCCTCTTACAACAAGGAATTGCAATGGTCTGATCTGTGGTTGGGTCTAGGGCCCAAACAAGAGGTTTGGCTTATTGCACATCTGCATTCAGGCTTGGAGGGTTCCCCAAGGCTGCTTGCTATAGTACATTACCAGGGTCAGCCTTTAACCTTGCCATGACCCGGGGTGGCAGGGAAGCATCATTGCCTCCAAAGAGGGGAAACTGAAACCTGGAGTGGCTTTGGGATTTCCTTGAGGTCCCAGAGGCAGAGCTGGCGGCAGAAAACCAGATTTCTTGAGTTGCTGACAGCTCATGCCAGCTGCAGGACACATTATTAAATACTCTGCCTAGTCCAAAGCAGGGCATCCGCTCTCTGTGCAGTGCTGTGTGCTTATCTGTCTGTCTGTCTCTAGTTCTTCTGGCAGCCAAACCCCTGAGATGACATTTAAAGGCTTGACATTTATTCTGTCTTGCCAGTTCCAGATCAAATTTGCTGAGTTGTCAAGCTCAGGATGCTTTCTCCTAAGTGCTGGCCCTACAACAGCTCACCCTGCTGTCGTCCATCCCTGCCTTGGAGGAGTCCAGCTGGGTTCCTCCTGCCTTTGCTGTCACTGGCAGCAATGCATAGGGGCTGGAGCAACAGCTCAGCTGGTGGATGCATGAAGAGAAACAGATTTCAGCTTCCTTTTTCCCTGTTGCTCAGGCCATGCTGGAATCACTTGGTGGTGGGTGTTCAAAAGCAGCAGACAGAGCCAGGGCTTGCCCTGGAAAAGAGGTGCTGGGATGGAGAGGGCAAGGGTAGTGACTTGCATGCAATCCTTTCCTCCTCCTCAAGCCTGCATCTGACCTAGGTCTTAGTGACGAGCGTGTGTGCAATAAGCTCGTGGGTTCTCAGCAGAGCCCCAGCAGCCTGGGTGTCTGCCTTGACACAACCAAGATGAGTGACACTGATCAGTGGCTTCCCTGCTGGATTTCAGCAAGGAAGGCGAGCACTTGTTTGTGCGTGGTGAGTAAACTGCTCTCTTGTCCCCAGAGGCTGTCACTCTAATGCTTTGCCATGCTCTGCTGGCAGGGAGTAGCACCAGAGGATGCCTCTGTTGCTGCCGTCTGCCTTGGGGACAAGCACAGACACGTGTCTCCAGCTGGAAGTCAGCTTGGGGAGCACAGAAACCTCCTCAGAACATGCATTTGCAAGCTCTGGTGTGTCGTAGTCCCTCCCAAGCAGCTGCAACCTTCTGCCACCATGTGAGCTGGGAGGAGAGGTTGCTGGGCTCAGCGCCTGTTTCCTGGCACAAGAAGGGGATGGTGTCACCTCTGCTCTGGAGCAGCTGGTGCAGAGAGCCAGGGGTGACTGCAGGTGCTGGAGCTAGAGACGTCCCTTGGTCCCAGCCCCAGCAGCCAGCTCCCGGTTTGGTCCTCAGAGCATTTTTGAGGGCTTTGTGCAATATGGTTTTAAATCCACCCCTTCATCTTGTGCAAGCCTCCTCCCTGACCAGGCCTGATGATAAAGTCAGTCCTGAGACAGATGTATTTTGGTGGCTTTTGCCAGGCTCTCATCTCCCACTTCACACCCACCAGACCCTGCACACTGTTTGTGAGGAGCTACCTGAGCTCTGCCCTGCCCGAGCAGCATTTTCCAGGAGGGATGGCAGTTCAGAGGATACCACATAACTCAGTAGGCTGACGCCAGTTTAACTCAGCTGATGGCCCTCTTGCACCCCGGCACTCGCCACTGTGCCCGTGGAGGAGACCAAGCAGCTGCTTGACAGTAGAGACACAAACTGACCTGCATCTTGGCTTTTAAGGGCAGAGCCAGCACATGCGGATGGAGCAAGGCTGTGACACAAGCAATTACAGTGTTGGCTTCAATGACCAGAAGCCCGAGGTTGCTCCTGTCACCCAGGCTAGGAGATGGAGGAATTTAATTATCATTCTAACTTCTTCCAGAAGTAGTTTGGATGCCTCAGCAACAGACAGCTTTCTAAAATTGAAAGGAGCGGAAAGAAACAAAGCACCTCTCCTTTTGCTGAGTCCTGGCCAGTTAACCCTTTTAGCCATACTGTGCCCAGATGGTGTGAATGGGCTCCCTGGGGCTCAGGATCACCTCTCTGAAGGTACCCTTGGGCACAGCCATGTCCACAGAGCAGCAGGGCAGCACCTCCTCCCTTCTGCAGAGGTGGGATCTGCCCTAGGTAGAGCCTCTGCCTTGGTAGTGCTCGGTTTCAAAGCCCTGCCTGCTCACTGTCCCCCCGCAATTGCTGCTGTGGACATTAATTTTTCCCAGATTTCTGCTTCCCTTTGAATATCTCTGCTATAGATCATTTTCCTTGCATATGTTAGCTGGTATTTTCCCAAAGCTGAATCTTGTGCTATTTCCTGCCTGTCTTTCTAAGATTTCTCTTGCTCCCTCTTCTGTTATGCCTAAACCCACCTTGGTCTTTGTTTCTGCGCACTTTGGAGGAGACTATTTGACCCTCTTGTTCTAAAAGTTTGCAAGAGGGGATGAGAAGATGAGAAATCCTGCCTACCTCTGTCTTGCTTAGCACCTCCCCAGCTGGGAAAAAAGCAACTCCAGGCCCATGATAGCGAGGTGGGAGGATAAATCAGGTGTTTTGGGGGTAGGGAGAGCCTTGTAGGAACGGAAGGGCTGCCGGGCAGAGGCAAGCTGCTAGGGCTGGCAGGAGCTTGCAAGGGCTGTGGGGTGAAGCACGTGGCTGCAGTGGTGACCGGAGGGAGCTCCTGTACTGGGGGGGTTTGAAGGTGAATGGAGTTAAATCCCACTGGCAGCTGGTCACAAGTGGTGTTCCCCAGGGCTCGGTGTTGGGGCCAGTTCTGTTTAATATCTGTATCAATCACCTGGACGAGGGGATCGAGTGCACCCTCTGTAAGTTTGCAGATGACACCAAGTTGGGTGGGAGTGTTGNGCAGGAGTAGGGAAGTGATCGTGCCCCTGTACTCGGCACTGGTGAGGCCGCACCTCGAGTACTGTGTTCAGTTTTGGGCCCCTCAGCACAAGAAGGACACCGAGGTGCTGGAGCGTGTCCAGAGAAGGGCAACGAGGCTGGTGAAGGGTCTGGAGAACAAGTCTTATGAGGAGCGGCTGAGAGAACTGGGGCTGTTTAGCTTGGAGAAGAGGAGGCTGAGGGGAGACCTTATCGCTCTCTACAACTACCTGAAAGGAGGTTGTAGTGAAGTGGGTGTTGGACTCTTCTCCCAAGTAACAAGTGATGGGACAAGAGGAAATGGCCTCAAGTTGCACTAGGGGAGGTTTAGATCGGATTTAAGGAAAAATTTCTTCACCAAAAGGGCTGTCAAGCATTGGAACAGGCTGCCCAGGGAAGTGGTTGAGTCAGCATCCCTGGAGGTATTGAAAAGACATGTAGATGTGGTGCTTAGGGACATGGTTTAGTGGTGGACTTGGCAGTGCAGTTGGACTTCATGATCTTAATGGTCTTTTCCAACCTGAACTATTCTATGATTCTATGACCAAGAGGCAATGAGGGTGTAAGGGTGAGGCTATGAGGCCAGGCTGGATAAGAGGGGCGTCTTCTCTGTGGTATTGTAGCTAGGGTTTCATGTTGGGAGCGGGGGCATAAAAACTGGTGAACTTGTCCTTTAGCAGTGTTTTTCCACAGTTCTCTGTAGCTTCCCAAGTGGAAACTTATTTTAGGCTTGAAGTCACCCCTATGCAATCTATTCATTTAGCTGTGTGTGCTGCTCAAGGTGAGGCGGTATGGGGAGTGTGTGATAACTTTTTTGTGGCTCCTTGTTTAGGTCTTGCCTCCTTAATTGCTAGTTGTAGCTTTTCTCTCTTCTAGCTGCAGCTCTTGCTGTTTGTCTCTCCTCAAGAAGAGGGGAATAGCAGTAAGTGGGACAGGATTACTGCAGACCCCTTGGCCCACACTGTGTGCCCTGAGCTGGGGATGGAGCATCCCTGGTGTTGGGTCCTCCTGCGTTGCCCTAGTTCTCATGCAGCTGGTTGTGCTGTGGCACCTCCAAAGGTGGTGGGTAGCCTTGTTTGCAGGATAAGGCAGAAATGGGGGTTTCCGAGAGGATGGAGTGGAAGGGGTGGCTCTTTCCATCTGGAGAAATGAGCCCATTTGTGCACCCCTTTTTTAGACCTTGCCTTCCTTGTACCCTTCATCAAAGTAGTGGGACAACGCTGCTTTTCCCAAAGCCTGGTGCAAGGGGACCACCACCTCATGCTAGAAGCTCAGGAGCCAGACAGCGGCTTAAAGACTAAATATATCTGCTGCTGCAGCTCTTGGCTTGTAGAAAAATAAATCTTACGGAGGTAACTTTTTGCTGTGCAGTTCTCGGGGCTGGCTCTGCTGTGGTTTCCACTGAGATAGCATTTGGCTAACACAGCCAAACATGAGTGGAACAAGCCTGGAACTGTATAGAAAGTGATAAGATAAGGCAGGGTTATGATTTGCCTGTCTGATCCTGAAGCTTTGTGCATTATTTAGTGTATGTAGCAGGAGGTCAGTAGCCTCCTGATAATTTTCATTAGATTAGTTGAGCAGGATAATCACCTGCTCAGAAAAAAACAACTTGACACTGTCTGTTCAATAGTTGGGAGTTTAACCGAAAATAAATAGTCTTGTAATTATAAGGACATTGTCAAGGTCAAGAGGCTCAAAGATTCACTTTGTTTTTTCCTTTGATATGTTTACAGAGATCCTGCAATTCTTTGTGAGATTTTTTTTTTCCCCTCTCTCTTCAATTCAAACCAAGACCTTCAGAGCATTTAAAGGAAATTCAACACTTCCACAGCAGCGGATGTGAGTGGTGTTGCAATAGCCAAGTGGTGCTTGTGCCCCTGTGCAGCTGAGCAACCCCATGCTAACCAGCAAGGCACTTGCTACTGAGCTGGGAGTGCGTGCTGCCAGCCCAAGCAGACCTAACCGGGGCAGAGATGCTCTTCCCCCCTCATCTGTGCTAATTGTGGGATGGATCCAACCCAGAAGACCAGGCTGCGCATTGCTCCCTGCTAATGTGGCAGACCGTATCCCTCCTTGGGAGCAGTCAGCCCAGCAAGAGGGCCACCCTGTTGAAATAAGAGCATGCATTAGCTTCTGGGGGGGGGGGTGGACTTTGCTGATGTAGTTAGCTGCTGCTTTCAGAGAGCCCAGGAAGGAAGAGGTGGGAGTGAAGCTGATGCCCTAATCAGTACCAACGGGCTCTGCAAAGGGGACCCTGCTAAGGAAATAGGATATTACAGTTGGGGTTGGTGCCTGTGCACTGCTAAAATGCCTGCCCTTTTCCACCCTAGAAATGGCTGTACTTGCTATTAATCTTCCTCAATCACATGCAAAAATAAAGCCTGGAGAGATCTTTGTAATCTTCTAATCTGTCTGGCTGCAGGACCAACACTTGCTGGGTGAGATCTGGGCATGGCTTGCTGGTGCTCAGGGTAGGTTCAGAGCTGGCAGCACCCAAAGTGATGGAGAGCTTGCTGCGTACATGCTGGATGCTGTGGTTCCTCGGCAGTATGTTGCGATGGCAGGTAGCCTTGCTTTGAACGAAGCAATGGTATGGAATATATGGGAGAAGCTCTCAGCTAGCTGTCCTGAGCTCAGCCATGAGCCAGCAGAGCTGTTGGCTGGGCAGGGAGACTTCAAACCCAGTAACCTATATGGCAGAAGAGGCAGCGTTTGCATGCTTGTGCCAGCTGTGCACATCTCTGCCATGGAAAAAGTCAGCTGCTGATGTGGGCAGATGAGGTAGTGCATTGAGCCCTTGCTGCTCTCAGGTTTTGTTTTTCAGCAGCCTAATGGCCCATAAGCGAGGATTCTCATCAGCAGAGCTGGTGGGGCTCGTGCTCAGCCCATCTTCGCCAGGAATCTGCTGCTCTCATTCCCTGTCACAGGCTTTGACGGATGCCCGAGGGAAAGCGAGGGCACGGCTTGGCCTGATGTGCCAAGTGACTGATGGTGTGGTCTGATGACTGACGCCACGCGTCTGCGGCAGGCACGCGGGTGCTCCTTGCTCTGCCTCTGTGGGAGATGGGAGGAGAGGGGGCTGTCTTGACAGCTTGTTTTGCAAGCAAAATGCCTCCAGGGCTGGATTCTTCTTTTTTTTCTTTTCCCTCCCCCCGCATCATCTCCCCCCCCGCCTTTTTCTTTTTGCTTGACAGAAAAAGCATAACTCGTCTTTGTTTAATTGGTGCTTTGTGCCTGTCTTCTGCCAGAACTCAGCAAAGAGGGGGCTGGCTGGATCAAAATGGCTCGAAGTTGGGAAGCTGTTATATGTCTGGCCTGCCTGTTTGAAACAAAAAATCAACTTTATTTCTCCCCCCGCTCCCAGTTGTAAGCCAATTCCTCGTGCACCATAAAAGCAAAGTGGCAGATGCTGTTGTAAGCTCTCCCCAGAAGACACCCCGTCGGAGGAGCCCGATTGACATGGGGAGCACATGGCTGAGAGCCGGCAAGATGGCACACCGCACGCTTGACCTTCTGCTGAGCATGGGGTTTGGAGCATCTAATTGGTGTGTTCTTGTAAGGCTTCAGACTGTTTCATGACCTTACAAATAAGATCTGCCTGTGCCTGAAACACAAAACAAATGCATTGCAGATCAAGCGGGGAAGCGTTCTGTACTCTGTGGGCAGTGCCGCAGGGTGCTGGCAGCAGGGTGAGCAGATCTGGCTGCGCTGCCTGTTTGGCGGTGGTCCCTATGTAAGCAGGGCAAAAGTAGGGTTAGAGCAGTGCCCCTGGCTCTCCGGGAGGGTCCCTTCAACCACCCTGTCTTGGTTTCCATCTCTGTTGAACATCTGTGATGAGGCCAGGTAATGTCTCCTCAGGGGGGTGGCCTATCTGGGAGGGAGTCCATGCACTTGTGCTGTCTTCAAGCTCTAACTCTGGCAGAAAACAGCACGGGATTGCATGTGCTATGAGACCTGCTGGAGTCTTTGCAGGCTGGGCTTGCCCTAGTCTTTGCAGAGCAAAAGCAGCCAAATAGTTTGCTGCAACATGTGACTCGTGCGTGGCTGCTTTTGCTCCTCCCTCCAAGGGGCTCCAGCTGCTCTTCTGGACTTCTGGAAGGGGCTGGGTGTCTCCTACTGCTGCTTGTTCCAGCCCTGCCTGTTGGGGTGGTTGGGTCAAGAGCACTTCCTGGGGGATAGGGCATAGACTAGGTGTCCCCTTGAGGTCCTTTCCAGCTGGATCTATCCCTGTACAAGCAAGAAAGTCAATTGCTTGAATTGTTTTATCTCTATTGTGGAGTTTGCAGGTGCTTCTGCCCTTCCCCAGCCAGAGGCCGGGGCACGGCAGCAACTTGCAGCTTGTTCTGGTTTGGAGGCATGGCCTAGCCCTGCTGGGCTGTGCTTGTAGCGCTCTGCCTTGCACAAGCATAGGTAGGTTTTGGTGCAAGACCAAACCCGGTGCATGTGCGGCAGAGGAAATGGAGGTGATTGCAAGTGGCTTCACAGCAGTTGCTTGGTCACTTTTGAGGCACCAGAGCAAACCTGGTGCTGGGGCAATGCTTCCATAGGTGGTTCTGGGGCTCCTTCTCAGGATGATGGGAGCAAAGCATAAAGTGGCTTGTCTATGAATGTTAGGCTGTCCCATGGGCATCTTGGGGAGCCTTGCTGTAGGTGGTGAGCCGTGTTTTCCTTTGGCAGAAAGGAGATCCTGGGAAGGGGCTTGGAGGAGGATGCAAAAAGGGAGTATTTGCAGCTGGAGGTTGGTGGGATCTGAGCCGGGCCCATTTGCCCAAGGAAAGGCAGCTGCAGTGTTGGGCACACGAAAAAGTGGGAGCCTGGAGGAGCTGGGTGCAGCCAGAGGGGCGGAGTGGTGTTACAGTTGATGTCATTGGGCCAAGGAGGTACCATGGTGAGCAGGTGATGGTCAGGATGGGAGTATGGTTGCTGTGGAGGCATCTGGAGAGAGAACTGGGAAATTGGCTTGTGCTGTGCTGAACTGGAAGTGACAGCCAGGTCTCCATGAGGAGATGCCAGAGCGATACTGGTACAACTTACTTTGCACAGCCACCAAAGGGCTGTGAGTGGGGTCTCCTTAATGTGTGGTAGGTGCTTGCCTACATAGGAGAGGGGAAAGGGCTGGAGCTGAGACCTGGCCAGACTGATGCAAGTCCAGAGTCACTTTACTGTCTGTGGTGAATGGTGGTGCTACAATGATCTTACGCCGCTCTTGAGACAGGCAAGGAGGTGAAATGCCATCTGTGAGAGACCAAAGCCCTGATGGGCTGCACGTGTTGTGAGAGATGGGGATGTTTAGATTGTGGACAGGGCTGGATGTCCAAAGAAAGCGGTATTTGAGGGAAGCAGACCCTTGGGACTTGTTCCTTATTATATATTATATGGGAGCTTTGGACCCTCTTATGAGAGGGAAGAGAAAACAAATAGCAGCTCCATCACAGTAAAATCCTAATTTGCCAAATCATCTTGTCCCAAGACTGACTGCACTCTGCACGTAGGATTTTTCTTCACTTTTTTTGGGACTGCTCCAGGCATCCTCCCTCAGAGGTGGTCTGTCCCATCCACAGCCCTTCTTCTTGCAGCCACCCAGAGCCTTTCCCAACTTGTTCTGTGTTCTGGGCTGAGGAAGGCATTGATGCTCTGGATCTGTCTTGCCTCTGAATTTGCAGAATTTATCCAGCAAATCAGTATTTCAGACCCTCCCCAGAGCTGGCTGTATAGATCTGCAAGTGTGGGAGAAGCTGGCAGCCACTTTTGTGGGCCACTTCTGGTTTTAGCTCCAGGTCTGCAGTTGCAGGGCTCCCACCCCACCATGCTGACAGCTGTGGCTGCCCTCCTTGGGGATGTCTGGAGGAGAGCAGGGCAAGGTGCTCTAACCTGGTAGTTTAAGGGGTAGCGCAATGAGTCTTTTCTGCTTTTCCCTCAGACCCTCCTTCTACCTGTACTTTAGTTACTGTGTTCTTGCCAGTGGAAAATAACTGGTATATACCTATTCTTAAGTTCCTGAGGAGTCTTAACCTTATTTCTAGGCTGGAAATACCATACTCCATGGGGCAGAAATTGAGGGCTGCAGTAATTCCAGCATTACACTGTAGCCTCTGGGGAGCAGCTGACTGCTTCCCTGGGACAGATGCTTTGTTGGTATCTCCTTGATATGTGTGATGGACAGTGGCTCCTCTGCTCCGAGTCTGGGAATAGGGCTATGGGGAGAGAGTGGGGAGGAGTGACGGCCTCCAGCAGAGGACGTTTGGTGGGAGCTTTGTGCATTGCACCTTGCCCTGGGGACCAACTTTCTGCTCCTTCAGCCTGATGATGGCTCAGCCTGCTGCAAGTTCTTGCTGTTTGTGGCTTTCCAGGTGGAGAATCATAGAATCATTAAGGTTGGAAAAGACCTCTAAGATCATCAAGTCCAGCTGTCAACCAACACCACCATGACTCCTAAACTAGGCCCTGGAGTGCCACGTCTACACCTTTTTTGAACACCTCCAGGGATGGTGACTCTACCACCTCTCTGGGCAGCCTGTTCCAATGCTTAACCACTCTTTTGGTAAAGAAATATCCAATCTAAACCTCCCCTGATGCAACTTGAGGCCATTTCCTCTCGTGCTATCGCTAGTTACTTGGGAGAAGAGTCCAACACCCACTTCACTACAACCTCCTTTCAGGTAGTTGTAGAGAGCGATAAGGTCTCCCCTCAGCCTCCTCTTCTCCAAACTAGACAACCCCAGTTCTCTCAGTCGCTCCTCGTAAGACTTGTTCTCCACACCCTTCACCAGCCTCGTTGCCCTTCTCTGGACACGCTCCAGCACCTCAGTGTCCTTCTTGTACTGAGGGGCCCAAAACTGAACACAGTACTCGAGGTGCGGCCTCACCAGTGCCGAGTACAGGGGCACGATCACTTCCCTACTCCTGCTGGCCACACTATTCCTGATGCAAGCCAGGATGCCATTGGCCTTCTTGGCCACCTGGGCACACTGCTGGCTCATGTTCAGCCGGCTGTTGACCAGCACCCCCAGGTCCTTTTCTGCCGGGCAGCTTTCCAGCCGCTCTTCCCCAAGAAGGTTCAGGGGGCAGAGGAAGGGATGGCCCCTTCCCGCATCCCTCTTCCCCATCAGTGGAATTCAAAGCTGGGGTGGGAGTCCTTCTTGCAGAGGTGAGTGGGGAGCCCTAATTGCCCCTCTTCCCAAGGCTCCTGTGTGTGTTAACAACCTGTAATGGGATGGGTTGTGTTAGCCTATTAAGCCCCAATGGGGTTCCTTGTCGACTTAAAAGTGTGAGGAATTTCACTCAACCATGTTAAAACATTTCCACCCTTTTAATAGTTTCATGCATTGATTTAACCCTATGGCAGCTGGGGTTGTTTGCTGGGAAAAACCATCTGGCTCTCCCCAGCCTCCCGTCCTACCTTCATGCAGCTACTTCAGCCAATGTTTGCATTTCTGGGGGATCTTATTAGCAGGAGGGCTGCTCTAGGTCTTGCCTTTGCAGTCCTGCCGGTGGCTGGCTTGACAGAGAAGCAATTTTCCTTCCATTGTGCTGAGTGTAGTCTTGCTTTGCTGCTTTTAATGAGAGTAATTTTGCCCTGGCTTGTATCAGCCACAGCCCACCTGTGCTGCCAATTACACCGGTGGATTTGGTGTCACCTGCAGAGCTGGGATCAGGGTGTCCCAGGTTTAAGTGTTTCTGAGCTGCAAGGTGTGAAAAATCTCACCAGTGTTGAAACAGAGGGGTGGGGGAGCAGCTTTCTGGGTTATGAAAGACCTAAGGACATGCCAGTATCAGGTGCTGTTGATCCCTGGGGAATTTAGAGAATCAAGGGCTTGCTAATTGCAGGCGTGTTGCCAGCATGTTGGGAAAGAAATTCTCCTTAATCACAGGCTGCGTGCCCTAATACTTTTTTTTTTGTTATTGAATTAGTTAAATGCGTATTGTAGCACCTCGGTGCCTGGGTAGGCTGGGAAGGCTATGCGTGTGGACCTTAAGTGTGTGCCTGTATACAAATACACTGACAGGGCTCTGTGGGAGCCAGGGTGGCAGTTCTGCTACATAAATACGATGCGTCTGTCACACATTTCCCATTTCTGGAGAAGCTGGTAGGCAGGTCAGCGGGTGCCTTGATCATGCTGATCCACGTACTGTCCAAGATGAGCCTTCTGCGGTGTCCACATAGCGGTGACTTCCTTCTGGGAGGTGGCTGATGCTCAGATTTGTTCCTGCCTCCTTTTAATAACTGTTGTTATCGTCATGGTTTCAGTCATTGCAGGGCAGGTTTGAAGGAGAATATTGGCTGGACTGGTGTTAGTCTGTGTCCTTTGGGTCCCCAGGTGAAAGGCAGTGGCAGGGGTGTGGAAATCGGGGTGGCTGGGTGATTGCAACATCAGTGAGCCCTGTCCTAGGGCTTGGTGCCTCTGCTGATATTTCTGCACCAACGAGCAGACCCTGTGTGCAAATACACTGATACCTGAGGCATGCATTTCAAGTTTCGTCTGGTTCGAGATGCTCTGCTAGGGCCCAGCATCTGAGGGTTGGGAGAAGACATAGTGTTTTGGAGGCTGGATGGGCACTGCAGTGACTTGACAGGTGCTGTGGTCCTGCCTTGGTGCAGAGCAGGAGGCACAGCCTGTGGGGAGAGTGATCTCTGGCAGCGTGGCTGCATGTAGGATGACTTACAGCAATAACAACTCATGTCAACTCTTATTTTGTCGAGGTTGCTGGTGTGGGGAGCAGCTTGTGTTGTTGCTAGCAAGCAGTGCTCAAAAGGCTGTGCACAAGGGTACTTGGTGAATTTTGGGGCAGAAGCTGTGCTGGCTCTTGCCCTGTGCGCAGGTCAGCTGTCTCCTTGGTATGTCATTCAAAAGTGCTATGCTCTGTACTAATACCTCTGCAATTAGGTGCAAGGAAGAAG
>WAAD01039684.1:392440-426521 GCA_013389945.1 Fregata magnificens
GGGGGGGGGGGGGGGGGGGGCTGGGAGGAATTGATGCACTTTGAAGAAATGTGAAGATGCTGTTGATAAAGTGAAGGCTAGCTTCTATTTCAAAGGCTTAGACCTTCTCTGGACACCCTGGCATAGCCTGGCCTGGGTCTGTTCTTTCTTGGCAAGGATATTCTTTTAAATGGAAATGCTGGCCTGGGTGACCTTCTGTGTCTGGCTATTGGAGGAAATGTGCTGAGCCGAAATAAGCGTTTCCAGAGCTGAGCTCTCAGGATTGGGGTCTGTTGATCTCCCTGCTGAGACGCTGGGGTTGGCAGCTGGGCTGCAGTCCTTCTCAAGTGCCTGGGCTTGCTCCCAACCCAGGCCCATCAGACCACTTGTGATATGAGCTTGCTTCTGACTTTGAAGGTCAAATGGCTTGCAGCAGGGTGACAAAGGAGCCCTTGATCTGAAAGCGAGATTGTTCTTGTGCCTTGCCCCAGGAGGGGTCTTGTGGGCCGGGATGCCTGTTGGCTGAAAGGAATGCTTAAAATGTTCTTTCTTTGCTCCTGTCAAAAGCCCTTGCAAATGTGAATCAAAATATCTGCCCCAGTGCTTTCCTGCTGCATGCTTCAGGCTGGCTTAGTCCCTGAGAATGGCTTGATCAGTACAGCCAAATGTCCTGGGGTGCTGTCCCTGACAGTGGACAGCAGTGGACATGCAAGGAAAGGCATAAGAACAGGGTGTGCATGCACTGGGTGTAGCTCCAGCCTTTGACAGCCTGTGGCTCAAATCTCTTCAGCCAGAAGTAAAGAGGGTTTGTTTTGTTTGGTTGGTTTTTTTTCCCTTTGCTGTGAATTTGTCCAAATGCATGGATTCAAGAAAGCAAGTCTTGATCACCCACAGCATTCTCCAGACGCTAGTCCCACCACCCTGCTACAACTCTTGTGAAGAGCTGGTCCTTTCTGCATTAGCGACCTGCTGCCCACTGCCTTTTTCTGTCTCCTGCTGTGGGGGCTTGGGTGCTGTCAAGGACTGAGTGTGAGCCTCATGCCTCGCACTCCACCACCGCAAAGCCTGTGCTTGTTTATCTCCAGCCCTGCAGCTGCAAGGTATCCTCCAGCAAGGCTCTGTGCTATGAGGAGTCTTGCATGATGCTGTGCACCCCAGACTCACGCTGCATCCCTTCTCTGCCAGGCCATGCCTCATCAGGTGTCTCCAGGCACACGTTTCATGCTGTGCCACAGACGTCTGGTTGCACATCTCCAGCGCTGATGTGTGACAGCTGAAAGATCAGCTTATTTTTGCAGGGAGGCAGCGGCTGCAGCCGGGTGTAAGTTGCTCCTGCGGCCCATGTGCACGCGCCGGGCTGTTGTGCTGCAGCCATGAGGCACATCCCAGCGGCATCTCACTGAGATTTTCCCCAGCTCTTTCTCTTCTTGGAGCTTTGTTCAATTATGTTTTGGCAATAAAGCAACTGAGGGCTCTCATATTGGGCAAATAAAATGTCAACATCTCAGCCTGGAAAATACCTCATAAATTTCTCTATGCAACTTTAAATTAAAAAAAGAAAAGCTGCAAACTGCAGCACCCATTCTGGTGAGACTTTGGCATGCCCTTTTGATCACGAGGAAAAGGGATTGGGGTGACTTCTGCATTGCAAGAACTTGTGCTGGGGCTGGAGAGAGGCTGTGATCACTAGATTGATCATCCAGTCTTAATCCATTGGTGATGGTGTGTTAATTACTGCCTTCATGTGTTAACATGACACTTACACCAGGGGGACCTGTCATACCCTTAACTTCTTGCAGGCTGTCCTGATGGTGACTATCATTCCTGTCACATAAGCTGTAAGTTGAAGGCAGTGTGCAGGTCCCTGGGAGGCAATGAGTCTACTTATGCATGTCAAAGGGCTTGCCGGTTGGAGTGGTGTGGTCCGAATTGCATTTTGTCTTTTTTTTGTTGTTGCAAATTGCCTGATTTGCAAGCTTTCTGCTCTGCTCCTTCTGCAACTGTGGCTTTCTACCATTTGCTTGCCCTTGAGCTGCAGAGCATGGCTCTTGGCCCGAGCAATGATGTGCAAGGATGTTTGCAGAGCAGGGATGAGCTGCCTTCTGCCCAGGGGGAAACACCAGCAGGAAAGATGCTGGGAGCTCCCAGCTGCACCATGTGCCTGTTGTGCTTTGCTGGGAGTGATGCTCAGGCAGATGGGAGCGTTTTGGTCTTGCTCCCCAGCTGCTCTAGGCCTGTACTGCTGAGCTGCAGGCAGAAAACTGCAATCTCTTGCTCCCTATGTAGATCATGGCAGGCTTGCTCAGTGCTTTTGGGTTAGGATAACCCTCACCTGGGTCTAGCCTGCAGATGTAGTGGGTTGCAACCCTGGTAGCAGTTTGCCTACCTGCTTGGTTAACCAAAAGCTGAGTGGTTGTAGCTCTTTCCTTAGGAAAAAAGCAAGTACCTGCTGGCTCATGCTCCCCTGGGTGAGGCAGGGTCTGAGCAGCCAGACTGCAGCCAGTGGAAAGCATGTTCCCTGCATGCCATTAAGTCTTGCACGTTGCTATCACAGCTGGCTGTGAAGCGCTTGGGGGATTTCTCTGCTTTCTCCATGCAAGTGTAATACAAAATCTAATCTACTTAAGATGCAGGTCTGCATCTACTCCCTCCACCCTGCAACTCTGGGTCATGGATGGTCACTTAAGAATCACAGCACTCTGTTTGCCTTGAACTGAAGGAGGCTGTGTGACCTGCAGCCTCTGACCAAGAGATGCTGCACAGTCAGGTGAGGGAGAGGAGAAAATGTATTTTTTATCCTCTTGTTCCTTGTACTGTCCCTTTGAAATGCTCTGGGCTATTTAGGGAGTGGATGGTGAGGAGGCTGGCAAGGATGGGAGGATGACGGCAAACTGTCACTTGGTGCTGATCCAGAGTACCTGAGGAGCTTGTGTGGGGCTGCCCAGGCGTTCCTGCTGGTGGAGGATGAAGTGTTTGGGCTGTTGGCAGCTGATGGACAGCCCCACTGTGCCCCCTCCCTGAATCTGCTGGCCCAAGTGCTCTTCCCTGGGGGACAGGGGCCTGCCAAAAGGCTCTTTTGCTTTCTCTTCTGTTGTTCCCACAGGGCATTCAGATGCAAAGCTGCCAAGTGTCTCCAGCATCTTCCAGCTCCTGGGGGACAGGCATGGCTAAGCCCACCCAATGCTACCTGCAGTCCACCTGGCTGGCCCTGGCACCTCCCCTGAGAGCTGAGGAGCATAGGAAAGAAATGGCACAGACTGCAAAGGAGCTGGCTGGTGTGTTTTGCTCTTTTCCTCTTGAACAGATGATGCAGCTGATCAGCAATCCTGGCAGGTTCCCTGTGCCCTGGAGTGGGAGTATCATGGCAATGCAAGCAGAAGAGGAAGGTCAGACAGTGAACTGGGAGGTCAGGGCTCAAATCCAGCCAAAGTTAGCATCACCCTGGGCTCTCCCAGGTGATCTGCAGGAGGATATTGCTGTTGTGTGGGCAGTGCAGTGCAGGTTACTGTGATCCCATTAATAGAACGCTTTCAGAGATGCTTAAGAATTAGGTCTCTGGCCCCAGATACAGTGCTCCATGCCCTGTTGTGTCTAGGCTGGGCTGAGGACAGGCTGACAAAAGGTTACCTTGTGGCAGAGCATGAGGCGGATTTCTTTGAAATGCTGTGGAAGGAAGGAAATCTCCCCTCCTGTTTGTTTCCAAATCCTCTTCTAATCAGATGAATTAGGCTGATTGTCAGCATGGCAGTGCTGTGACTGTCCAGATAACTTCAACTTTTTGTTTTAAGCAATGGAAAGTACCAGCAAAAAGTCTGTGTTCAGGAAATAAATTAAAAAAAACCCAATTGCCTGATCCCCCCCCCCCCCGCCAAGCTGGTTGTTTCTCATCTGACCTTTGCCTGCAGAAGAGCTTAGGCCAGCAGAACCTCAGGTGGAACAAGCTCCTGCTTTGGTGCTCAAATGCGTAAGGACACTTTGTCCTGCTGTTAAGGCCAGAGTGCGTGTACATCACTTGTATCCCTGCTGCATCAGGGAAGCGGTGGGAGTTTTAAGGCCCCTGTGGCTATAAGGCTTCTTTCTTTCCTGGTCTTGCTGTGGCCACAAAGATCTGAGCCTTCAGGATAGCATTCCTTGACTTTTAAGGGCCACCTCGCCTCTTTTGACAAACATCCATGGGCTGTTTTGTGAAGTGCTGCAGCATTTCTCTGCTTACAGACTTGCTGTCTCCTATAGCTGCTTGTGTGTGCAAGTGCTGCTATATGGGTGTGAGGTTTGCCTTTGCAGCTACGCTTGGGCTGCTCTGTGATGCCTTCAATGTCTCGGGTTGAGAAGTGCTGGTCTGAGGAGCTCCATGCTGCTGCATGGGGCTAGGAAGGGAGAGCAGCACCTGAAAAACATCCCCTCCTAGCATGGGTTGCATTTCTGTCGTCTTGTGTGAGTCAGTAACGCCTGACTGAGCTCATCATGCTCGGGAGAAGTTTGTCCCTGCCTTGCTAGCTTTGAGCCCTTCTAATATGCTTCCACAGGCATTTATTTCTGTGCTTTCTCCAGAGCTGTCACCAGCTTGGAGCACAAATCTCTTCAGGATAGAATGCTCTTGTGTTGTCATTTGGAAATACATGAAGGAAAAAGATTTTTCTGGGGGTTGATAATGGCCTTGTTGTGGTTGAGGTCAATGAAACGTCAAGGTGCCTCTTCTGGGGTGCCTGGGGCTCACTCTGTGTGTGTGTGTGAAGCTGAAGCCTTTCTTTCAGGGAAGGATCTCTTGGTTGGTCACATCTTCTAGCGGTGCCTGCAGCCACCAACCTCCTGTGATAGTTATTCATCCTGGGAGATGAATCTTTCCTTGATTCAGGCATCTTCATACTAGGGATATTTTCCTAGTAAGGGAAGCTGTGGGGAGAATGGAAAGGCCTTTCTTCTGCCCGCTAGCCCAAACTCAGTCCCCCAGTGTTGAACCATCCTGAAGTCTCTCTAACACCTTGGACATGCTCATGCTGAGGGTTGCATGCAGTGGCACAGTGGGTCTGTGCTTGCCCTTGGCCGCTCCTGGAAGCCAGGCTGTGCCAGAGTCCAGCTTCAGATTGGTATCCCACTTGCCCTCTGAGCTGTGCTACTGGCCAGCAGCCTCCAAAGCTGGTGACCCATCAGGGTGCAGTGCAGGAGCTTCTCTTGGCACGTGCTCCCATGCACTTGGCTGCAAGCCCTGTGGTGTCTGCCATCTCTGCCTGGAGGGGACAGGCGTGCTGAGGGTTTGATCTTGCCAGCTGCTGGCAGTAGCTCATTTTAATTTCCGTAATGGACCTGGTTCCTGTGGAGATGGTCCAGAGAGATAAATCACAAGGCTTGGAGAAGAGGGGTGGGGGTGCCAGGTGAAGGAAGAGCCCATCTAGTTCCCATCCAGTTTCTTCCTGTCTCTTGTATTTGCCAAGGCAGACCTGCTTCCTGCAGTCCTGGATGCTCTCCAGTATCTTATAGTTTACCAGGCTGGAGATGGTATAAATCACTCTTGGAAGATGCTGAACCAGAGAGTTTCCTGACCCTGACAGGAGTGAGGAGGGAAGAAGAGGAGCAAGAAGGGCTGAAGAGGGAAGGGAGCTGAGGCATGAGTGAGTGTGAGATGATTGCTGGGTAAGGGTGAATATTAAGCAAACAGGAGCCAGGCTCAGCATGCAGCGAGGCTGTTTGAAAGGCATGTCACTGCTGCTTCTCATCGCTCTTTCCCCACCTGTCCCAAATGCTCAGTATTTGGCGCAGGGGCTGCGGGAGCTGGCTTGGAGGTGGGTGATGGTTCCAGATCTGTGCATCCCACCATCCGGCAGAGGAAAACAGCACTGCTGGGGGTAGTCCTGTATGCAGCTACCCTGCTTCCAGGCTGACCAGACCTCTGCTGCTTCCCTGATGGAGGCTGATGCTATGAAGTGCTGTCTGGTTTTAGCATGTAGGTTGCGTGCAGCTTCTCTTCTGGATCTTCTCTTCAAGGCTCTTCTGGAAAAAGGGACCGAGAATATGCTGCCAAAACAAATTGTTTTTCTGTAAGTCTTCCTGCTTAGCTACTTTTTTTCTGCAGGTCTACTAATGCTTCCTTCTCTACCCAACTTTCAGCACTGCTAAGCATAGGGACTTTTTACAGTCAGCTGGTGAAATGTGGTCCCTGAACATCTTTTTGAAGATCCTCTAAGTGAGGGGGAGCTGTGAGATGCCAGGGGTGGGACAGTGTGTGACCTGGAGACCACGTCCAGTCACCTCCTGGGAGGCTCCAGCCAGCCATGGCAGCAGGGTAGAAGTAGCCCAAGCTTAGCAGCAGAGAAGAGCTCCCTTGTGCTCAGGCAATGGCAAAAATAGACCCCAAAGCTTAATAAAATGAGTGAAGAGGAAGAAACACTTCTTCCCTTTTCCAAGTCCGCTTTTTTTCAGACTGACCAGCAAGGTACTGTTGCCCAGGTGAGGAGGCAACCTGGAGGATGGCAGGACAAAACCCACACAAGTCAGTGGGCAGATGGGAATTGAGCTCTGCCTCTGGTACCCCAGCACTGCCCAGTTAAATCCACTCTCCTGCATAAGCTCTAGGAGGCAACTTGGGTTACACAGATGACCCTGGGCCTTTGATGTCCTGGCCTGAGTACAAGCCCAGGTGTCTCTGTGGCTGCAGGTCCTTCAAGATCTATTAAGTGGCTTGGTCTGGTTTGTAGCATTCTCAGCAGCTCTTCTGCCCCTTGTCCCTGTGTTGCAGTCTTTCCTGTTTGCTTGGAGCTGGTGGAGACCAGAACGAGCCTTACAGCTTGTAATGAGCATGGATAATACGGATCAGAAGTGCTCTGGGAAATGATGTTTTCCTTCAATTATCTGTGCTTGTTACTTGTGGCAAGGGGAGGAAGTGCCCTTGAAGGTGAGAGGTGGGTAGCGTTCATACAAAACCAAAACAGCCTTTCCTTGGCTGGTGCTTCAAGCCTGATTCCCTCCCTCCCTGCTCATACAGACATTTCTTGGCACTGATGCCTGAAAGCCATGCTTGTGCAAAGATGTTTGAACTGGGTTGCTCCAAACTCCACCAGTCCTGCAGAAATGGTTGCAGATAGCACATCAGGCAGTGGAGAAGGAGCGTGCAGCATGGTCTGCTCTGTGGCCTGCAACTAGTTGCTTTACTCTCTCCAGACCTGCTTTTTTTTTCCCCACCTGCTGCGTCTGCGTAGGCTGTAAATCTTTCCAGGCAGGGCCTCTTGCTGTGCGTGCGGTGTTGGAGCTGCTGTCTCAGCTGGAGGCTCTGGGCATGTTGCAGAGACAAGAGCGCAAATGAATGGTGGGGACAGGATGGCTTGGCACTGCCCCAGCTGATGCAGCGAGGCTGGGAGGCTGCTGTTGAGGTGATGGCATTGCAGGTAGGCAGAGGTCTGGGGACCAAAGGATTTGTATTGGTCCTAGCTGCGTTCAGGAGAAGGTGATGGGGGAAGGCTGTGATGAAGCAGTGAAGGACTGTTGTGGGGTAAGGAATCCCCGAGGCAGGATTCTTGCTGGGAAGTTGTGGGCAGCTTTGTATCCCCAGGATGCCTTGCCCAGTTGCATTTTTAGGTCAGTGATTCAGTACCTGGGGAAACTGAAGTAGAAAGTGCACTTAAAAATGACAGGCTCTGGGAGGTGTAAAGTGGCCCTGGAGGATTGCGTCAGGGAAAAAAACAGGAACGAAAGAAATTGAGGAGGCAAAATGCAGCAGTGAGGGATGTAAAATGGAGAAGAACAGAAGTGTGCGCATATATGGATTTCTGGATAGACTGAGAAGAGCGGTCAAGCTATTAAAAACTTGTAATGTCTGCAGGGATGATGCTGGACGCCAGAAAGGAGTGTGAAGGGTGGACACTGGTGAATGGAATGGGGTCCAAGCTGTATGATCTCAGCCCTTCCAGCTGGCGATGAAAGGGGGGAGAAAGGCTTTTTCACAGTACTACCAGGGAGAAGTAAATACAAGGGAGACAATAGGCCTATTAAATAGAATTGGTTTCTCACCAATTTCTTTTCCCTTCTCAAATGACTGAGATCCTCACCTCACCTGTCTTTAGCAAGATTAAAAAAGCCCAAAAAGGTGTGGGCAAGACTCGGAACAAAAGATGACTATACAGAAATAGCTATTAAGAAAAGCTTGAGGGTACTTTGCAAGTATCTCAAATGCTTGGCTAACCTCAGTAAATAGTCTTCAGGGCGTTAGGGGAATTAGTGATTGAAGGTAAATAACTGGTGTCCCTTTGCTTTAAAAAAAGAAGGGAGCCTGGTGCCAGAGGTGTTGCCAGTGCAGGGTGGGTACCCGTCTGAGGAAAAAGACGGGCTCCCCCTCAGTTGTTCCTGTCCATGCAGGAAGCTGTGTCATGTCTCTGCTCTTCTCTCTGCTTGCAGCTTGACTCTCCGGGATACAGCTCTGCAGTGGGATTACAGCCCCAGTCTGGCAACAGCTGATCTGTGCCATTTATTACTCAGCTCAAATAGGCATCCTGGGCAGCCTTGCTTTAAAGGTGAAGTGAGCACTGTAATTGGAGGGAGGAGTGAAGAGCAGGTTTCAGTGTTGCAGTT
Source organism: Fregata magnificens (assembly GCA_013389945.1). Lineage (NCBI taxonomy): Eukaryota > Metazoa > Chordata > Aves > Suliformes > Fregatidae > Fregata > Fregata magnificens. Next base: position 400,979 of record WAAD01039684.1, read on the forward strand.
GGGTTTTAGAGCAGTGTTTGATGCAAAGCTTCCTTGGTGAAAATGGTTTCAATATGGAAGCGGAAATGAAAGGACAGTGAGACTTCAAAGTGCTGGAGAAGCACATGGGATGCCTGTTCTGACCTCTTAAGGTTGCTGGTCTGTCCTAATTGATCCTCCTTCTGATCCAGTGAGGATAGCTGACTTGCATTTTAAAAACAACATAATCTGCCTTCTCTTTTTCCAAATGACCATTGGCCTGTCTGTCTTTAGTGAGAACATGGGCTGTCTCTCTCGGTAAGTTTTGCATGTGAAATGAAGAGCTAAAGGAAGGTGTGGAGGGGCTTCTCAGGGTGGGCTGTCAGTAGATGCCCTTGGTGTTGCTGCATGCCTTGGCTTCTGGTTCATCTTTGTGGCTGGTCTGGAGCAAGGGGACCAGGGCATCTCCACTTCTCATCTGCCCTCCTCTATTACACTGGGGGGCTTAAGGGTGGGGTGGCTTGCAATTGGAGCTGAGACTTGCACATAATACTTCCCAGCCCAGGCTAGTTTGTTTGCCTTCTTACAGCGACCCACAAGCTGAACTGTCTCCTTTGCCTTTGCTGTGCAGGATCTGAGCCCATAGCCCTTTCTCATCCTGCCTTTTGCCTACCACGTGCCCCATGCAGGAGCAGTTTTCCCTTCTCCCCTCTTGGGAAGGGCACTTAGCAGGAACCTGAGCAAGGGGGAGACATGACCTGTCCCCTTTGGCAGCTGCAGAGGTGGGATCCCTGTTGGCAGCAGAAATCTTCTCCCTGCACCGGTACTTTTGCAGGGGGTGCTTAAATCCTCTCCTGATCATCTCTTGGCTTAGTTGAACCAATTGAGCACTCGAGCCTGTGGCTGCACAGCAGGCTTTCCAGTTCCCAACTCATTCTCCTAATTCTTCTTGGAAGCTGTTCCACTTCCACAACCTCTTTTTTTTTTTTTTTTTTTTTTTTTTTTTTTTATACAACAACCCTCACNNNTTTTTTTTTTTTTTTTTGAGCACAGACACCGTCACTGAAAGCAGCAACCAGGAATGGTTTCACTGTGCTCTAGCGAAAGCTAATACTAAGCTCATGCTGTTCGGGATGCTTCTTGGTGTATGCAGGGTATTTTTTCCCCTTAATTATACCACTGCCCTTGAACAGCCTGGCTTGTCTGTAGGAGCCATGGAGGAGATTTGGAACTGCGTTTTAGGATATATGAGGCTCATTTAGACCAACAAGTGAGTTGCAGTATTTGGCTATGCTGGCACACACAGTGCTGAGGCTGGGAGGTGAGCTTCAGCGAAGGGGACACAGCAAGGGGAGCCACTTGCCCTCGTGACACTGGGTTTGCAGCTGATGCAGTGGAGCAGGGTTTTGCTTATGCTGTGGCCTTGCGTCTGAGGGTAGGGATGAAATAGTGATGATTACTTGAGAGGATCGGCTTTCTGCTGAGCAAGTAGGTGGAAAGTCAGGCAACAAAATTAGCTGAATACACAAACAGTCTGGGCTGGAAGAGGTTCTCTCCCTGGGGAGAGATTAAGGCATGTGGTGTCTTACGTAGCGGTGATGGCCTGTGTGCTCTCGCCATGCCTTGGCGCTCTGAGCTGACAGTTGTTGAGCTGTTGGCTTTGTGCTCTGTCCTCATCTTTCCCAGCTCCTTTCCGGTGACCAGCTGGGGTTCAATATCTTGTGATACATGCTCAGTCCTTCTTGCTGCTCTTTTCCCACAGGTGGTTGAGTGCTCTGCCCCAAGCCCTTCCTCCCTGGGATTCCTGCACTCAGCTTTGCATCTTGCCTGGATCCATATGTGACTCCCAGGGTGTGAATGGTTCTGCGGGACAGGCAGGGCTCTGCAAGTCCTGTGCCACTACTCTGTGCCAATTGAGCTTTTAACAGCAGGGGCTGTACCCGTGAGCATCATATGAGACTTCAGAAATAGCTTTGATTGCACTCAGGCAACCTCCCTGAGCTTCTGGGTGGTAATGTCGGTGCACTGGGTCCTGAGCATGGAGCAACAGGCATCTCTTTCAGCATCTTCCCTGACACACAGGGTTGCAGAGGGGAGGAGATGGGTGTAGCAGAGCATAGCAATAAAAATCTGCAGGTCCTCAGTTGTTTGGCTCCTGGAAATGTAGAAATCAACAGGATGCTGTTGGTCCTGGCAGCAGGCTGCTGTGCAGTGATTTTCCTTGGCTTGCTGTAGCCGTAGCCTCCATGGGAGGCTGTAGCTGACCAGGGCCCTGCAGGCAGTAGCTCAGTTTCCTGTGCAGGTCTGGTAACATCCTACCCAAATTCCGTGAAAGGAAAAAACCAAAAATAATCATTTGTTGCATGTTTTTTTTTGCAAGTGGGTCATATCTACTGTTCAGTGTCAAAAGGGCTTAGCATGTGGAAACTCTTTTGCAACAAACTTGATACAGGAACCAAAAGCTTTCAGCAAAGCCTCAAGATTATCATATTTCTGAGAAGGATGAGAGCTCTTCCCCCAAACCTACCTAACAGGATGTAGAGAAATGCTTGGCAAGGTCCAGATGTAAAGTCCCCTGGTGGGTCAAAATTCATAGTACGTGGCAAGGCAGTGAGAGGCATGAAGGTGTCTCAAGTGGTATTGCAAATAATCTCTTTAATTCTGCTTTCAGTTTATGTCTGCTAATGAGCAGGGAGGAATAGCAGAAGTCCTAAATTCAGCTCGTGTAACTTGGAAAAGAGAATGAAAGTTGAGGAGCCGCCAAAAAAATAGCAAGGATGTGAAAAGAGTATAAGGAAACTATAACCTGAGAGGATGAGAAATGAAAACGGCAGGCTACTGCAGGAGGGGGAATTCAGCCCTAAAGTGTAAGGACTTTGGACGTTTCCTGTGCTGAAAGCATCAGGCTTCAAGTGTTTTGCAAATGGAGTACAGGGGCCAGGTTTCCTTGTGCAGAGCTTGGTGTGCCCCATGCTGGGTTCCCATCAGCTGCCTGGCTCCAGATGTGCAGTTGTCCTGCTCAGGCAGGAGTGGGGATGGGAGGAGAGCTCTCTGGTGATCTCCTTCTTTGGTGTGCATACCTGGGGACTTCCCCCACCCTGCTCTGGGGCTGCTGGTGGCTACTTATGGGCAGAAGTTAATAGTGTGGCTCTTCCAGGTGCTTGCAGATAGCAGCTTGGCCTGGTTTTCCAGCTGTTTTTGAACAAAAGGGTCACCCTGACTCTCATGCTACTTATTTGGTAGCATTTAGCACAGGGCCAATAATGTTAGTGTCTTGTAGCTCCTTTGCCTTGGATGTGTGCCACCAGAAAAGCAGTAAGGAAGGAGTTAGGGGGTGTGGGAGGAACAACTCTGGGTGTTCTGTTCCCTCTGTCCTGCCCCTAACTCAGTCTTGGATACCTTTAGGAGGTGCCTTGAGGTGGGAATCACATGCTGCAGAGGACTGGGACCATGTTCTGCAAGGCCTGAAGGTGGCATGTGGCTCTGGCACCGAAAGCCAAAAAAACCTGGGCTGAGCAAGTGGGGGGGCTTTTGCCCTGCCTCCCCCAGATGTACCAAGTGGGCCAGGGCTTTGCAACCAGGAACCTTAAACCAACAATTTGGTCTCTGGCTCCTCATGGCCGGTGTTGGACAAGGCAGATGTTGAGTTGCATCTCTTCCCTCTCGTGTTCAACCAGAGACCCCCGTATCCTTGGCTAGTAGATTACTAGCCTAAACTTTTCCACAGCAAACTGCGAGGTAAATAAATATTCTCTTTTAGAAACCTCTTTCCCAGTTAAATTGACCCCCTTGGTACTTTCATGCATTTCAAGAAGTCGGAACAGTTCACAATTGAAAACAAGTAGTGTTTAGCTCCTGCTGTGAAGGGAAATAGGCAGGCACCAGAAAGACTGTCATTTTAGCCGTGCTCTTACAAAAGAGGGTGTTACAGTAAACTTGCTTATTTCACTGAAGGAGAATTCAGCAGGCTTGATGGAAACCGGATGAGACAGGCATGGTAAATGGATTTTGCTGGCCGAATTGAAAGCAAAGAAACATGCATGTGCGGTGGCTGGTCAAGAATTGACTGTATCTTGCAGAAACCAGGAATGAATTAGGGACAGAGAATTAGTGAGCCCTGAAACAGCATCTGTCTAGCTGTATTCAAGGTTCTGTTCACCTGTGGTATGCCTTCGATGGCAATTGAATGCAACGAGCAGGGCAGCTCTGTTTAACTGCCTTGCTGCCTTTTAGCTCTATATGCATGCTGGAAGGGTTAGTGGTGCCTGCTTTGGGTCTGCTCGAATGGTACTGTTGAGGTTCAGCAAGCTGCGATGCTGGGTTAGGTCTAAGGCAAACTGAGGGGGGCTTCCTCTGGATGCAGCATCCTGGGGGGCAGCATCCCATGTGCTTGGCACAAGCTTCTGGAGGTGGCTGGGAGCCGGTGGGGGGACCATTGGTGTAGAGCAAGGGAGAGGATGGATGTCTCCTGGTGCCCAATCCCCAGGGTAGGAGTGGTACCCAGCCCTGCCTGGGGGAGTTTCTTCAATGTTTCACCACCTTTTAGGGGGTGGATTTAACTCCCCAGTGAGCACTGTGTGGGGATCATAACGTTTCGTTCCCTACTGGCACAAAGCGTTTGCTCCCTGTTCTTCCTGCAGCACTGACAGAGGCCCTCCTAATGAAGAAGAAGAATGATGCTACCTTGCTGAAGGCTGTGTGGAGGACCAGGGAGATGGAGTACTGGAGAGGTGTACAGTGTCTTACCTGTGACCTCTTCAGCAACAGCTTGCTGCCAGTAACACAAGGCAAGGCTCTTGTCCTGGTGTCCTGCAGGCTTTCGTCTCTCTGAGCAAAGCTACTTGTTGCACCATTATAGCTACCAAAAAGGACTGATGCCGCCTTCCCTCCTGGGCTGCGGGTACTCCTTTCCTTCTGGGGACACAGAGGGGACTCTGAGCTTCAGCCCCTGGGGGGTGACCGGGTGGGAGCCCAGCAGCGTGGCGGGCAGCACAGTTGGGTGCACTGTGCTTCCCCCAGCCCAATGAAAGAGCCTCAGAGCTGCTGGGAGCTCTGGTTAGTGTGTGAGGACAGCTACAGCAAAACAGCCTTTCTGGTGTTATCCTAAGGTAAACCAGCTTGGCAGAGAACAACCCGAATGCCAGAATAAAATGTCCTCCTTAATCATACCCCAGTGTGTTTCTCTAGCAAAGGTTCGTCTTTCCTAACTAGAAGTGACGTTGGCCAGGTCTGATGCACAACTGAGGGCTTTTCTGTAGCAAATCTGACCCAAAGTGTTAGGAAGGTGGGCTTTGTTCTTCCACACTGACTGTCCTGCCTCCCCTGTAACCACTGAGGCAGAAACATGCTCGTTAATAAAAAAAAAACAACTGCTCTGCCTTTTGGTAGTGGCTCTATTTACTTTTCTAAAGAGAAGTTATATTCTCCATCAATATAAATCAGGAACAGTTGCCAGTGCTGTGTCCCTTGGCAGGCTGCTGAACCTCAGCTAGACATGAAGAGCAGAGGGGCTTGAATAGGGGGCTGCAGTAACCAGGTGAAAACTAAAGAAAGAGGCAGGGCTCTCAAGATTTGGGAGGCTGCTTGGGTACAGGTGGCCTGGAAAGTCCTTAAGAAGTGCCTGTTTAACATTAGAGCGGTACGTCCTACACAGTAACCCATAGAGCATTTTGATCTGTGAGCTGATAATCCAGAAATGACTCTTGGGCAGTTGGTTTGCATTTTCTATGCATTTGAAGTCAAAACACCTGGAGTCCCTCTGGATCACTGATCTTCTGTATGAGGTGCAAACTGGAGATGTGCTTGGACCTTGATTACCTGGATCTTGCTTGCTGTGTTGGAAATGGTTGGACCTAGAAGCGTCTTTTTTTCTGTAGACAGACGCTGGCTGCCTCTGTGTGTTGGTTAGTGACACAGACCAGCTCAGCATCATGGTTGGTGTTAAGGTTAAATGGAAGTCCCATACTTCAGGATGAGGGTGGGAGGGAATTAATCTTACACTGGTCTCAGTGGCAAGGGTAAACTCAGTGTATTGCCTCTTCCACCAAAAATTAAATCCTTCTGCTTGTGATCTGTATCAGCAGCACGTCAATTTTGTGGGGGCATCAGTGTCCCTCTTGTTTCCAGCAGTGGCTTAGTGCTACATGGTTCTGTGTGGTCCCACTACTGCTTTCCTCTGGTCTTGTCCTGTGCCAGCCTCCCCCTTGCACCCCAGGTGGCATGGCCAGTGCCTGGCTTTCCCCTTCCCTGCCTGGGTGCTGCCTGCATCTCCCTGCCTGGCAGCAGGTACCTGGCTGCCCCCTGAAGGGAAATGGAGCTTGCTTGCCTGGGGCTCCCAGGGGACTTGGAGGCAGACAATACCTTGGGGAGCTGGAGAGCTATCACTTTCCAGCTGCTGTCGTGTTGGCACAGGCTTGCCATGGAGCCACAGCTGCTGTGGGACTGGGGAGGGACTCTGTCTTGCTGGAGGGTTTGATTTCTCTTGGCAGCCTCCTTTGCTGGCCCTGGGTTAAAGCCTTTGACCTGATGAGGTCTGGAGAAGCTGGACTCCTTGTGGAGCATGCTCTGGGAAGGGCACCTCTTAGCATTGGGTTGTGGCTGCTCATTACAGGGTAGCAGCAGGATTTTTACCTGGTGGCAGCACGCCTGGGCTGAGCAGCCTGGCAGGAGGCTGCCTGGACCCAGAGCTGTATTTATCCATCTGCTCTGGTGGCTTTTGCAGCATCTGCTGAGCGCCGTTCTGCTGCCAGTGCTGGAGGGTGCTGTGTGGACTGGCAGTGCTACAGGTGTGGTGGTGTCCGGCTGTCAGGTCCTGTCCTCTCTGAGTGTCTGGCTCCGGGTCTGTCCTGCACCAGGAGGACAGGCAGGGATCCGCCTCCCCCAGCCGCCGCAAGAGCAGGGCATTTTCAGTGTGAACTCCCTCTGTGCCCTTCACTGGCTGAAGAAATGTCCTAATTTTTATGTTAATGCCCTCCACATGCTTCCCCGTTCTCCTCTAGCAGGGTTGGGGCCCCACTGCCCCACACCTCCTGATTTATTGGCTCTTCCTCACCTCTCCATCCCTTTTGCTTAGATCCCCCACCCCAGTGTGGCAGTGCCGTGAGGAGAAGCATTCATCTGGGAGCAGGTACCAGACAGCAGCGGGATTAACAGAGATGTGGTCTTGGTGCATCCCAGCCTGTATCAGTGCCACCTGCAGATGCCAGCTCTCCTGCCAGCCAGGTGCTGCTCATGGGTGCCATCTCCCATGGGTGAGCGGAGGCAGCAGCAGGCACGGGGAGGCCATCGAGTGCCTTTTAGCAGGAGGCCAAGGCTGCTTCTCGAGGCCGGGAGGACAATGAAGGCGCTGAAGCAGCCAGAGCGCGGCCGGGGGCAGAAGGGGACAGGCAGGCAAGGGGAAGCCATGCAAATGGGGACTTTGATGTGGCTGCAAGGAGCGGGGCTGGAGCATTGTTCCTATCACATCACATCAGTTTCACATTCCTCATGCAGGAGTGATCAACGCTTTCAGAGCCAGACAAAAGAGCGGGGAGATGAACAAAAGCGAGGGGGGGGGGGGCTTTACCTACTGCAGAATAGAGGCAGAGGATGAATTGCTCTCTTGGCAAGCTGTGGCGATGGGCTGGTGGTTGCTGTGCTTTAAAGCACCAGCTTAAAATTTTTCTCTTTTATTTAGAGGAGGAAAAAAAAAAGGTAGGAGAAGGGGTTTCCTGTGTGCAGAAGGCAGGGATAAATAAGATAGTGTGACAAGTATCTGTGGTCTTCTTACATTCCCTTGCCTGGTCTCTCCAAGTGATGACTCTCAGCTTATCACAGAGGTGCATTGTGTCCTTTTGAGACAAGGGGCTGGCAAACATGGGTTTGACCCAGACTGCAAGGTGAGAGTACTGCTAAGGGAACCTTCTCCCAAAATTAGCAATGTATGTGGGTGTGGAAGGGGGCTGGCCACATACAGCTGAAGACTGGGTTCTGCAGCCCGGTGGAGGGTGTTGGCATCAGCCCTGGTAAAGCGGAGAAAAGCCACGTTGGGTGGAGCCACGGGTTGTGCTCAGCTATCCTAAGCTGGGGTGTGAGGAGGAGGAGGAGGCTGGAGGGAGATGAGGAGTCACTTCATCTTTTCTGCTGGCTGTTGTGGGGATCCTGCTTGTTGCTGCAGGAGAAACTTGGCGATGTCCCTTCACTGGGCTGGGTTTTGCCGGGGTCTGAGAGCAGGGATGGGGCATGAGGCAGAATGCGTGCCCATGTACGTGCTTCCATGCTGCCATCTCAGGCTTTGCTGTAACCTCAGTGGCTGAGCCCAGGGTCATTGAGTGCTGGCTTTGCTCACCTGCTTTCCCTTCCCTGATCCCTCCTGGCTCTTGCCTGTCACTGACCCGTCTCCTCTCTCTGGGCCTGGGGTCCCCCTTCTGCCTTGTCCTCAGCTCCCTGCTTTCTCTGATGTACACTGTTATCCACTTACCTTGGGGGAGAAAGTGCATTTAATCAACTCTCTTTTTTTGCCTTGTATGTGCTATCTGCAATTTGGCTTTTGCCGGTATTAAGTGGACTGGATCCCTCAAGGATGCTCTCTCATCCTTCCCCAGAAACCTTTTTGCTGTCAAAGCACAAACCTTGAGCGTCGTCCCCACCTTGCAGCCATCCCCTGCTCTCCCAGCCCCATGCACGGCTCCGGCTGCCCCCTCTTAGCCCTGACCCACGGCCCTCTCCCCTCCCTCCAGCCCCGGGCCTCTCTGCCTGAAAGGCTGTCAATCAGGCTGAATTGTCTGGTGGTTTTGTGATGTGGAAAGACTCCCACCAAGGAGTCAAGGGCCAGGCTGAGACCTTTAAACTCGATCCCATTTGCGTCTTAAATCAAACAGGAATCCAGGTCCTGGGATGGAGGGGGAGGTTTAAGGGGATGCAGAGGCTCAAAAGCCTCCGTTGCCCCCCTGAGTTTTCCTGGAGCCCCTTCCCCACCTGCACTGCGTGGAGGGGGGCGATGTGCCCATGGCCCTGGAGTTTAGGGTGTGTTTCCCTCTGTAGCTCTGTGCTCTGGGGCTGTCTGGAGAGGCTGGGGGTTGGCAGCAGTGCTCCCTTTAGTGCTGGCCCTTTGAACAAACCCTGCTGCCTGGGGTACATGGCAGGGAGGGTGCTCCGCACTGAGCTGAAGGGAGGGTTGAGGGATGTGCTGGGAAATGGAGGCTCTGCCCTTGGGAAGGGGAGTTTTCTGGGATCTGCTGTTGGGAGCACGTGGGGCTGGGAAGGTGGGTAGAGCTGTGCTCCCAACACTTCTGGTCTCACCAGTTTGTGGTGGCTGCTGGAGCGTGGGAGGATGTGGGTGCAGAGGACAGATCTGCGGCTGACTAATGTCCCGCAGATGGTTGCAAGGTTAAAAGCAATGTTTTAGCCTCCTCCCAAGACAGTACAAGCAAGCTTGACCCTTTTGGACAGTTGTCACTGCAAAGGGGAGAGTGCCCTGGTACCTGTCCCCGGTGTGCTTGTGTCTTGGTAGCTTGAATCACACAGTGCCTGGTGCTGCAGGTCACCCACTGGTGCCCTCAGAGAGGGGGCAGAACCACAAGGCAGCATGTGAGGTGTTCGGAATTCCCCATCTGCTGCCAGAATAGGGTACCAGGGTAGGTGAGGAGGCTTAAACACCCTCTGTCTTTGTCCCTGCTGTGTGCAGAGATGGGCTCAGTCTCCTGCCTGCAGAGGGAAGATCATCTTAAATGGCAGGTTGATATTTCTACTTTTTCCTCTAGGAGAGGGTTGGACAGCAGCAGAGCTAGTGCTGCGTGGTTTCGCCTGGGGTTGAGCCCTATCCCATCTTGTGGGGGCTGCTGGGAGCCCTTGACCTAGCACTACTGGAGAGAGAAGAGAGAGCAGGGCTGGGTGGGGAACTGACTTTTGCAGCTCAACCCGTGGCTTTCTCTGCCTGCCTGTGAGCAAAGAGTTTGCTTTTCTTTTTTCTTGCAACTTCTTTCCAAAGTCCACATAGGTGAGAGATTTCATTTTGTCTTCCCAAGGGAAAGTTGCAAATCTCTCTTCCCCTGACTGAACTGTGTTTTCAGGAGAAGCCTGCAGCTGCCTTAAGACATGTACAAGCTCAGAAATTCAGTGGCTGTGTTTGTTTTTGCGTTCTGGGCAAAGCCAGGGCTGCTGCCAGTGCTAAGTAAATACAGAGCTGCACTAATGAGCGACTGCAGTAGCCAGGGCCACGCTTGCTGCCTGCGTGAAGCCAGATGGATCTGTCTGAGGACTTGAACAGCAGCCTTCTTGCGACTAGCAAAGGCAGAGTCACTGGCATTTGGATTACCAGCTCTCCTGTGCTTTTAACAGAGTGCCAATGTTTGACAAAACCATTAAGTTAAATTAAGCCCTGCACATTTCAAATGGATTTGGAGACTTCTGGCTGACTCGCTATTAGCAGAACTGTCTCTTCTCCGTTTCGTCTTTCTCTTTTTTTTATTTTTTTTTCCCCTTCCTCCTCTATTTTATTCCCTCTGCATAGCTGGTTTTCCTGCTGACAGTTAAAAGCAACATGCTGGGACTCAAGGAGAGGCCTGGCCTTGGGGATGGCACTGCTGTGAGCCCAGGCATGCCTGGTCCTGCTGTGGTGGGCAGGGAGGATGCTTGGAAGGTGTTTGCTCAGGGCAAGCCATGTGTTCCGGCGAGCCTGGGTGTGGGTTGGCTGGGTATGCTCTGGTCCCTGCAGAGTCCATGGCTCCTTTGCCCTTGTCCATTGCTAGTGTTATTTATGGCATGGGCTGCTGCTTTGCTGGGCCATTTCCAGAGAGTGGAGAAGGATGCTCTCTGCTGAAGGGCTCGCAGCGCAAGGGCAGGGGGTAGCAGAGAGCATCGGTGGGAGCAGGAGCAACAGGGTCTGTCCAAGTCACCTTGACTTGCCTTGTGCGAAAGTGAAGGGCTTTAAAGGGGCACAGGGTGATGACCTTGTAAATGGATGCATGACCCAACTGGTCCCCTGTGGTGTCAGCTGCTTTGTGGCCCTGATACTGCTCTTCATGCCTGTGGGGAGTCACTGGGGCTGGGGAGTGGTTGCTGGGGCCTCATTTGCACAGCTGCATCTCAACTGTGCAAGCTCTGCTAGTCACCGGTGTGAGAAATGCTGTCAGCTTCCCCCTGCCCATCTAATGTAGCTTTTCTTGAGGCAGGAGAGCCCCGTGGGACCTCACTGTGACTGCTGGTGGAGCTATTGCTGCCTTGGAGCATATTTTGGGGGTGGGCTGTGGAACTGAAGAGGGTGAGCAGAAAGCACGAGAGTGTGGGTGTAGGGCACCAGCCCACCTGTGCCACTGTGATGTGGAGGGATGCATGGCCTCTGCTTGGGGATGAAAGGTAGCTGCATCACTGCAGCTGTGCTGGAGTGTGAGTGGGGTCAGAAAAGAGGGAGAGTGGTGGCATGGAGTGGGCTTAAAGGTCAGGGATAGAAAAGCACTGAATATTACAGTATAGGAGTGAAGGTGTTCCAAGTAGTAAATGTGCTGAGGGGGATCTGACGGAACTCGTGGACTAGGGAGAAGATACAGCAGCTGGATTATGGACCAAAACTGGAAATGGCTTGCTGGTGTCCGAGGGTTGCAGCACGCTTATCTGCTGCCCTGTAGTCCTGGTACATGGAAGCACATTGTGCCAAGTGCTGTCCTGGCAGACAACATCCCACGTAGCAGCTCCTGTTGCTCTGCCTGCAAGCTTCAAAATATTAATTGCAGATGATGTGGGGACTGCGAGCTTTGGAGAGAGCTGGGCTGCGCTGCTGGAGCAGCCTTCCTGCTGAGCAGGTCACTGCTCCTTGCACTGAAATGCCCTCAAGCACCTCTGCTCCCATGCACCTCTTGCCCCTTGGTCTTTGCTGCCTTGGCCCCATGTTTATCAGGTCGCTCTGAGAAGAGCCCTCTTGACACACATCTTGATGCAGCTCCCCTCTTGCTCTCCCTGTTGCAGCTTGCCTGAAGAGGAGCCAGAAGCTGCTGGAGGAGAGACTTCAGCAGAGGGACAACATGGTTGGTCTTGTGTGTGCAAAACTGGAGTGTTAAACTGTGGGAAGCACCTCCGGGTGAAGACCTGGAGGAAGCTCATCACCATGAAGCCTGCTCCTGTTGACCCCCAGCATGCAGTGCCCATAGCCATCTCTTCCTGCTGGGTGCAAGCCCCCCACCATCAGTGTCTTGTTTCTCTGGGTGCTCTCCTTATTTCCATGTTCATTAATGCTGATACGCTCAATTGCATCAGCTCGTTTCCAGGGACCAAGTGCAATCCTGCACCTTCATTTGCATCCCCACTGCCTAGCTGTTGCCCAGGCAATGCCAGGTGCTTTGACATCATTACCCAGCCGACTGGCATCCTCTCTGCCCCATTAATCTTGCCGTAATTGACTTTGAATTGAAGGAACGGAGGGGAAAACTGTGTTGAAATGGCAACTGTTTGTATCGCCATGGAGCAGGGCTCTTTCTTTGGTTTTTTTGAAGGGAAAACTGTGACAGTCGGTTATGGCTATGACTAGATTTGGGAAGGGTTTCTTGCCCTGTAGGAAGTTCTGCAGTCTGTCTTGGTTTAACAATATTTCCCCACTACCATCTCCCATGGGAATGTGATGTCAACACTCATCGGTGGTTGTCAGAAGGGAAACTTGGAGGGTTTGTGGAGGAGAAGAATGGTGTCAGACGCTGAGAGCAGCAGGTCTGTGCAGCCTGGGGAAGGGAAGGTGAAGAAGGGTGTTGGGGGGGGTCTTATTGCTGTTTTGAGCCCCTTGATGGGTGAGGAGAGGCAGGAGATGGACTCATTTTTGGAAACACACAGGGACAGGGCAACAGGCAACAGCCCAGTTTGGAACATCTGATTGCGTGTCAGGCACTGAGAAGTATCTTGTCCCCATGAGGGTGATAAAACACTGCAACGTGAGTGAGAGGTGGGAAAAGTCCAGCTGCTTGGAAAAGTCCAAATGCTCAGCTCTGACCTACAGCAGCCACTGTGTGACCTGAGCTGGCTGGTCCTGCTCCTCCTGCATGGTATTAGGTTGAGATCTGGGCCAACCTGTGTTATTCTGCAGATCTGATCCTAAATCCATTCTGGTAACTAGCAATATTTTCTTTCTTCTTGGTTAGATGTGTGGTGTTCGGGGGTTTTTGGGGGGGTTTTGTTGTTTTTTAACTTAAATGTTGAAATAACATAAAACTCCTCTGGAGTTTTTTCTATTTAAAAGTAGAATTGGATTTTGTCATGTTTTCTTTTTGTCCCCTTTTGAGCCAAAGTCACTCAGACAGATGCTTCGCTACAGAATCTCTGTCACTGAATTGGCAACTTCCAATGAGCTTCACTGCACGGTTTTCTGTCAACTTGAGTCAATTTTATTTATTCACCTTCTGCTTGCACAGCACCATGGTCGCCAAGTCTTCCTGCATTTGCTCGTGACTTGTGCTGGATGTAATTCATTAGGCTTAATTGAGCTACCCGAGGAGAAGGGTGGTGCGAGGAGCGGAGGGATGGAGACCTCGGCATCAGCTCCTAAACCCGTAAGAACTGGTCCTGCTCCAGCAGGGCTCCTGCACAAGGCAGGTCTGTCCAGTGCGTGGCCCTACTGTGCTTCCCTGTGCAAGAGAGGAGCTTCCCATGTGCTTCAAAGTTGGGACGAAATACTTCAAGCTTTACTGTCCCTTATTAAGGAATTATTGCCCGTTATTTATTAATATTAGTATTTAATTACTTATTACCTGTTACTTAGTAGGAGAGGAGGTAATTCTGCACTGTGCTTCTGAGTTTTCCAAAAGGCAGAGCCGAGAAACTTGTGGCAGGAGGGGTTTCTTCAGCTCTAGTGTCTCAGCTGACCTGATCTCACCTGTCTGATGTGGGCTGATTCTTGCATTGCTTCATTTCCTCATCCTCTGCAAGGTGCAGGAGTCTGCATAGGGCCAAGCAAAACAGGGACTTGTTGCTGTACAAACCTTTAAGTACTGCTGGGATGTGGTGATGGGGAAACTGTTCATCCCCTCCCAGCAAGGAGATCTTTATTTGAGGGGAGCCCTGGAGCTGTCACCCCAAATTGCTGTATTATAGAAAAAGTCTGGTAGAGGCAGTTGCTGGTGCTTGTGGGTGCTGACTCTGGATATGCATTTGGGTCTGACTGTCAGCTGGGAGAGTGTTTGAACCTTTGGTTGTCACAGTGGTTGGAGGCAGGTCAGGGCTGGAAGAAGCGGAGTATTAAGAGATCCCTGGGCTGGCTTCTGCAGCTTGAGCTGGAAGCGGTGAAACTGTGTCACCAGCAGCTTTCCTGGGGAGCTCAGGCCCCTCATATCACAATCGCAGTCAGTGAGCCATGGTGTGAGGGGCACAGCTCTGCCTCTGTTTCCCCTAGAGCTAAGAGAGCTTAGTATCAATTAGCAGCTTAATCTGTAATTAATAACTTGCTGGTTTTTTTTGAAGTGGCTTGTGGAGGGGGCCAACACAAGAGGCTCATGCAGCCTGCAACATGCTGCCATCAACCGCCTAGGAGCATCCTGAGATTTGGGGGGTGGGTTTGGGCATGGAGGTTGTTGGAAAGCAGGGAAACAGCCCTGGCAGGGGGATGTGATGCAGGCTGTCCTAGAGATGAGCCTGGGGGCTCGGAAGCCTAATGCTTTTCTGCCTTTGAATCTGCTGGCTGATCATCCTGGGGCAAATCTTGCTTTACTCTGTAGCACTGTGATGCAGGGATCCATGCTGGGACAGTTTGGGCTTGACTTAGGTGTGCCTTGTTGAGAGGGGCATGCAGAGCAGTCTGGGTGCTCCACTGTCCTCCCATGCCTGCAATCCTTCTGTGACAGCCAACTCAGCAGTGCTGGAGGTTGTCCATGTGTCTGGCAGGCCCTGCAAGAGGCTGGCAGGGCCATTGCTTCCCTCTGCACGTGGGAGCTGCTCCAGTAGCACAGGTTGCTTGGCTGGGTGGTTGCGCATGTCCCGGGGCCGCAGTCCAGCTCGGGATCTTCCTTTCTGGGGTTGACATATGTCATCTTCCTTGCAGCTCTTGGTAGGTTTCCGTTCCCTTTCCATATTGGCTTAGTACTTTCCCGGCTGTACCATCTCACAGCAGTGTGTGGGGACTCCAGCCTGCTGAGTGCCTTTTGCACAGGGAGCAAAGGTCCGTGCAGTGAAGAAATTGGGGCTGCCCTGCCGAGAGAGGTAGCCCATGGAGATGTGACTGGTCCAGGGCCACACAGCAGGGATAAACTTGGTCCTCCTCATAGCCCGTGGCTATCTACTAGCAATGTTGCTCTCAAAGTAGCCTTCCTCATACCGTCCTGCAAGGAAGAGCTTGATGTGATGATGATGCCTCTTTTTTCCTACTCCCCATTCTGCTCCATCCTTCTCTGGCATGCCCACTCCATGTGAGTGGTCCAAAGGACTCCTGTCCTGTGCATTCCTCCTATCCCCTGCCTGGTTGGTACCTCTTGCTTTTCTCAGTACCTCTACCGGTTGGTGTAGGACAGAGAAGAGCTGTGGTTCTTTTTCTTCAGCGTTTTTTCCTGAACAGCTGGTTGCTGCTTCGTTTTCTGAAAACTGCAGAAAAGTGACTATGACAGGTACAGGGAGAAAAATGCTTCTATGCTTGCAGAGGAGACAGCACAGAAAACAAAAAGTGGATATGTACAGCCATGGGAACTATCGGAGAGTGGTGGCAGGATGCCAGCACTGGGGGATGCTGTGTGTGTTCCAGGTTGGGTGGGACACCGGTGTCTGAGGGACAGCCGATGTGATGTCGCTCCAGCCTTGTCTTCCCAGTGTGAGTGATGTAGCTGGGTTTAAATTGTTTTGTTTTCCATTTCAAGGCTTTTCAATGCTCAGCTGTTCGAGCCTAGTGTTCCCTTAGCATTTGAGGCTCTCTCCGTGCAGGGAGAGATTTGCATCTGAGTTGCTTGGCATTCGTTTGCCTTCCAGTGGGTCTCATGTCTGGAAAGGTCTGCAGTCAGGCAGAAACTGTGTTAATTTGCACTGGAAGGCAGGCACGCTTTGTTTTGCATGTTGGTTTCTTCTTGGAGAAATCCCATTTGAGGTATTTGTTCTCTTCTATTATTGAAGCCATGTTAGGGGGCATGGCAGCCTCCCAGCAAGACTGGGAAAAGAGAGAGCTAGCCTGAAAGGTGCAAATTAAACCTGTGCTGTGCTATAAACATCTATTGCACTAACATGGACCCTTCTCCAGAGTTTTGATGCTCTTTGCCTGCAACTGAGGAAAGACATGCTCACCAAGACAGTCCTGTGGGAAGCAAAGCAGGCTCCAGAGCTCAGTTTGCAGCTGGATTGGATGAAATGCTTCTAAAATTCAGGGAAAAAGTGACAGAGGGTCTTTAACTCTCATTTCAATCTGCTCATGAAATGATCAGACAGGGAATGGCATTTTGGTACAGCTTGCCTAGGAAGAAGGATGCTTGGGAAGAACGGCTGGGTCCAAGGGTCCCTGGCACTGCAAAAAACAAGGGGGGAGCATAGGAGGTGGCTGCAGCACTGCGCAAGCTGGGGGTGTTTTGGTCTGGAACTTGATTACACAAAAACCTTGTTCTTCCTTACCTGGGTGCCAGACTTAGGACCTGTGGGTCATCTACGTCCTCCCACAGTTGCTTGTTTCTGGGGTTGCCCTAAAGCCCAGTGCGAGCTCCCAGCAGTGTACGGTGTTATTGCTCCTGGCCCTGTGCATCCTGTGGAGCTATCACCACTGACAGCCCTGTGACCACGGGTGCAGCGGGAGGGCTCCTGATGGGCTGGGGCAGAGACACCCCAAAAGCATCTCTGTAGGGAAGGCAGCTCCAGCTGCAAATCCAGAGGAGAAGAAAACCAGGAGAGGCCATAAATCTTGTTGGCTGTTAAGAAGGTGTGGTGACTCGGTGCTCCTCTGTGCTTTGGAGATGCTGTTGCACAGTCCTCAACTCATCCCAGCCTGGGGCTACCTCCGAGGCCCCAAATACTCCTTTTTTCCATGCCCTGCAGCAACATTGTTATGGGTTTGACAGGTAGAAGGTGGTTGCTGTGGACTGGCATGAGCCCTTGAGCTCTCCTTCACCTCCCCTTGTACCCCGTCCAGCCCAGGAGGGAGCTGGGAGAGGCACCCATCGGCGGTGCCGGGGCTGTGCCACCCATGGAGGGGCTGGTGCCGGTGGAGAGCCGGCTGTGGGCTGCACAGGGTTAAGCAGACATTGACAGAAAACAGGAAGAGAGGACAAAAGCAAGTCTGCTGTAATTATGTAGCATTTATTATTAATACGCTGGAATTGCTGGAAGCAGCCTCTGTAATGTGAATACTGATACAGAGGTTCAGAAGACAATTTAGCTCTCATCTGTCTGTTTATTAGCTCCCTCAGCTCTGGCAGGCAACGAACTAAAGCCTCATTTGCTGCTGCCTTGTTGCACCCCCTCCTTCTCCCCCCAAACTCCTTGCTCTTTCCATAAAGAAACCTGTTCTTTGTTTGTCCTCCCGCCGGGTGCTGCAGCGATACGCGGTATCATCCCGGATAGCAAAGTGGAATTTAATCCTTGACCTGAGCCTGCCTGTTTGCAAGGCAGGGCCCAAAGCACGACACTGGGCTACACAGAGCTGTTGCCTTTCTGAGAGCAGCACGGCCATGGCTAATGCTGGCTTGGGATGTCCCAGCTGCCGGGGCGCAGAGGTGCTCATCCTCAGAGCAGCGGCTTTAGCAAGACCACATTGCCTGGGATCCCCAGTTCATAACAAGGTTGTGATGAGGGGAGAGGGCGGGGGAGCTACGTGTTGCTTTAGGAAGCTGGCTAGGAAATAATTAAAGGCTGCTGGGGTGGAGAGAGCAAGAAGTTAAACCAGCTATCAGGAGGTGCAACAGGTTTCCTTTTTCTTCCATGGCTTGGTAGGATCTGTCATTCTAGCTTCTGTCCAAGTTTCTGAGCTTCAGCGTGTTTTTTTTCTGCATATCCTGAGCATATAGGACATCCATTCCCGTATGTATTATACAGTAGTTTAAAGAGGATTAAGACAATAGCTAATCTAAATGATGAATGATGTAGATTGCTCAGCCTCTGAGCCACCAGGGTTTTTCTTACACACAGATTAGTCAGCTCAGTAGCTAAATATTGGGGCAAACAGTATAAATCCATGCAGATAAGCCTCTCTGGCTTGAATAGGATGGAAGGATTTCGAAATGGGCTTCGACACCACTCTGCATCTTGTCACAGCGTCTGCGGCTGCGTCGCTGACACGACGGATGGGGAAGGAGGCCTGATGGCTGCTGATGCACAGCCCAGGTGGCTGAGGAAATAAAGCATCCAGTGCCTCCCGGTCGATACCATTATCGGATAGATGGTGGCAGGAGAGAGAGGGGATCAATGCCGCTCACCTTCCTGCCACCAGAGCTGGCTGTTTGCTTGTTGAGCCTGGGGAAGCCTGATCCAGCCTCGGAGATGGCTGCCTGCAGCGGGATAACATGGGCTGGTGGGGTTTTACTTGGATGAACAGGCTGGTGTGGCTGGTCCCTGTCCTCCCTCCCAGCATCAGTGCTGGGATGGTGCTGTCAGCTGCTGGGCAGCATGACCCATAGGAGAGAGCCTGCCCTGGCGTGGGACTGACAGCAGGTTTTTCTTAAGCTCTGGAGCAGAAGGGTTTAAATCTTTTATTTATATGTCTGGTTGAGTCTGTCGGAGTTGTGTCAAATATTTTTGACAAGCAAAAATGCCATTTGCTTCAGCTTAATGAAAAATGATTTTTTTTTTTTTCTTTCCCCCCAGGAACTAAAAGAATTGTAGTTTCAATTGCAAACCCAAAAAGCTCCTCAGGAAAAAAAACCCACAAAACAAAACCAAAAAACCTTCTGATAGTTGCGAGAGTTGGCTGTTAGAAGAGAATCTCGGTTGGTGTTTTGGGTCTGTGTAAAATGAGGGTCTGGAGAGCATTCAATCATATGGTATCTCCTTTTATGAAGCTTTCTGGGCATATTATTNATATATCCTTTTATGAAGCTTTCTGGGCATATTACTCTAATGATGTTTAATGGCACTGATTTCTTTATCTTAACTGAGTATGTCTTTTCCCAGTCCCACATCACTTTAATTCATTGCTCTTATGAGAAGTATGAGAGCCAGGACTGGCTTGACTCAGTGCAGATGAAGAGCTGTCCTGCCGGGTGTCTTGTCCCTCGTGGTGGGGATGCAGTCCTCCCTGCATCTGACTATCTAAGGCTGTGGGGGTTGTGTTGAGGCAGAGCTTGCATCAGGACCAGGATTTGTCAGAGGACCTGTTCTCCTTGAATTTTCCCTGCTCATCTTGAAATCATTTGTTTTCTGCCATTTAGCAAGGAGCTGTGTGAACATCATGGTTTGGCCAACTCAGTTTGTCTAGCCTGAGGTCCTGTGGCTAAGTCCTGTCTCCTTCTTCCCTTTCCCTCTTCCCAGGCTGAAAAGTCTTGGTGTGCTTGGTGTGCCCTGATGAAGAAGCTGTTTTGTTCCCCTTCCCCTGTACCTCTTGCAGTCTCACTAACTTCCTTTCTGAGGTGTGAGGACCAGAGCTGCCTGTGGCATCCAAGTGACAGTTGCATAGGAGACCTGTACGGTGGCAACATGGTCTGGTTTGGGGCAGAGGGACGCTGGACCCTGTGGCATAGCTCATCTACTCTGCAGGGAACAGGTACAAGTTCTGCTCAGAAATGCAGGGTGGATCTGTGTCTGGGTTTTATCTGGTCTCTTCATTGAGTGAGGTCTGGCTTAAAATTCAGCCTGGATCATGGTTGGCTGTGGAGAAAGTCTGGGTGCTACAGTTGGTACTGCATGTTGAACCCCCCAGCTGACTGGGTAGCATAGGGCTGCAGCAGATGGGGCTGAGACACAGGATGCTACAGGTGTGGGGAAAAAGGTCTTCCCCCACCCTGAGATTCAGGCAAGGCTGGCTTTGCCTGAGCCCTCCTTTTTGGGAACAGGTCTTCCTTCTCCATAACCTAATCCAGTGCTCAGCAAGGGAGACCATTGCTTAGGTACTAGCTGGGAGAAGGGTGGGGTGGTGGGACAAGCCTACACTCACCACTCATCCTGCAGCTGAAAGGTTTATCTTGTGCATCCTGAGTCAGGATCAAGCTGCGTCACAGCCCGGTCCCCTGCCTTGTGTTGCGTCCCCTGGGAGCTGTCAGGAGGCTGCCTGAGCCGTGTGGTAACATGGGTCTCGGGGATGCAAGCAAGGTCAGGTGTCTGCTCAGAAATGAGATTGGCGATGATGCCACTGGTGCTGACAAATGGCCTGTCGTTAATCTCTGATTCACGGCAGCGGAGAGGGCAGTGGTGGAAGAAACCCATGAGGTCACTCGCAGCCTCTCTCCCTAGGGAGCTGCACATAGCTTCCACTCTGAACCTTTCTGGATGGGGTGGGCGCCCATCCCCAGGGATGGTGGGTCTCTTCCTATATGCCTCCCTTGAGTGTGTTTGTTTGAAGGTCCATGGCATAACTCCAGTCTAGCTCCTAAGCATGGTGCAGGCAGCATGAGCCCTGCAGCCCCTGTTGGGGACCGGATTCCTGCACACGGCATAGCTCCAGCTCAGCAGTGGTACAAGCAGGATGAAGGTTGAAACAAAGCTTGTGTTTTCAATGTGTTGCAATGCCATTGCAATACACAAGGTGCTGTACTGCTGGGAGATGCTGCAGGGAGCTGGGGGAGACCAGACCTGGGATGCTACAGCCCTGGCTGTGCTCCCCCATGCTGGGGCGTTGCCTGGGCCAGCTCTGCTGAGTGCTTAGCCCTCTCACAGAGCAGCCTTTACCTCCTCTCTTGCTTTTTGAGTCTCTTTCCATACTTGTTATAGAAAGGAGGTCTTTCCTCAGTTGCAAAAGACTCCTTGGAGAATATAGCCAAAACAACCAGGACCTCCCATGGTACTGGACGCTGGTGGAGATGTTGCACTCACTACTCAGCCATGCTGGCAAGCTGCACAGGGCTGAGCTGCATTTTGGGGCTGCTGTTGATGCTCTGAGTACAAGCTTTGCGTATGTGCGGGGAACAGGTAACTTTCTCCTTTGAATTATTTGGGGGTTTTTTGATCTCTTTTAGGAGGAAAGGAGACACAGTTATTCCACCTCTGGCTCCCTCCAGATGCTTGAGCCTCTCGGCTAGCACTGGGAAGTTGATGGGCAGCAGGAGACAGGGGCACATGGGATGGGGTTTCTTTGCCTGGAAGGGTGGATGAGAAGGGTGCACTGAGGGGGATGAGGAGATCCTGGTTTCGGGAGTGTGAGGGCTGCCGCCAGCCCAGGCTGCCGCAGCTGCGGCACAGCCTGAGCTGTGCCTCCAGGATCCTCCCCCCTCTGCCTTTGCTGGGCTACGATTTCATTTTTCACTTTTCTTCCATCCCTTCTTAACTGGAAGAAGTCCTAAATAAAGTTGCTGTCACTTTTATTTATGGGTGCAGGAGAAGAGACGGACAAAAAGCCTGTGTGCTCCTGACAGCTACAAAGCAGCCGGCTGTTTTTCTTCGCTCGCGTTGGCGAAGCGATCGATCTGGGCGCAGGCAAGCACCCTCCTCGGGCGCGTGGGGCTCCTGTGTCCCCCTGCCTGGGGGGCTTGGGGAAGATGGATGGAGGGGGTTCTGCATCCTGGCTCCTGGCCACGGGGCTGTCACAGGGCCAGGCTTCTCCGGGAACACCTGTCCTAAAATCCTGGACCCCCGAAAATACAGATGCGTGAACTCGCCTGCCTTAAAAATCCATCACAGGCTTCTTGTCTCCATCTTGATTGGTTCCAGTGAGGTCAACTTTTTTTAATAACTTCTGGACTTCGGCAGGGAAAAGTATTTCCTTCAGGAAATAATATAATTAAGGTTGCCTGACACTTCTGATTATAAGCCCCTGTCTTCAGTTGCTTGAAACTACGCCAGCCTTTAACCATTTGGACTGAAACTTCACATGTCTCTGCCTCCGGCTGAATTTTTTTGGAAAATTTTAGCAAAGAGGGTTTTAAGCTGCTCTCAGAACACAGTTTGGGGCAGAAAAAGGCATTAGTTTATCCACAGCTTAAAAAAAAAACCACCCAAGAAAAATTCTTGCAGTTGTTGTGCTGAAGAAACTCTAGTACCTTTGCGCTGTGAGACCGGGTCTGATAGTTATGGGGAAGGTTTTCAGCCAGGTGTCGGGGATCTGCTTGTTGCTGACGCCATGAAAATCCACCTTCTCTGCGCCAAGTTGCAAGCCTCCGAAAAACGCTGCTGTGTGGGTGTATTATATATAGTGTGTGCGGGGAGGTAGTGGCCGCTTTGCTCCCCCAGCAGGAACTGCGCTGCTTTGAGCACATGTGAGTGCAAAACTTATGCCCCAGCTCTTGGACGGAATGCCTCGCTGCTGGGAAACCATGGGCCCCTTCTGTTGGTACAAGTAAAATTTACCGATCCCTGATCGACGTAGCCCTGGCTTGTGCTGGGGAGAAAGATTTTTGGGAAATGCTGNTTTATTCAAATGTGTTCTCTGTCATGTTTTTTTTTTTTTTTTTTTTTTTTTTTTTTTTTTTTGGTAAGAAGTGGTTCAGTTATCCCTTAGCCCTTGCTGTAGCATGCAGATGCATCATGTGGGACATGCAGCGTGCAATGGGTGCTGGGTTTACTTCAGGGTTTTGCAGAGACCTATTTAAACAGTTAGTGCTTTTGCATTGCAATGATTGCAGATTCCTCCTAACTCAGCTTGTTGCTACAGAAATGTCCAAAACAAGAGTATTTCTGGGGGGCAGCCCAGCGAGGCCCTGTAAAGCAGGTGTCACGTTGATGAAGTGTCGTGACCATGGTATTGCTGGGACCTCAAGTCCGGAGTGATGTGGGGTGAGCTCAGGACTGGTGCAAGCCCTCCTGTGGGGGCCTGCCCCAGGACTTGTCCCTGCTCTGTGGCCAGTGATATTTGACATGAGCCTGCCTGAGCTGTGGTTAAAGCTGTCCCCTGTTTTTGGGACAGTCTAGCTCACAGACCATCCCGCTGGCTCAGCGGTAGCTCATGCCCTGAGCCAGGTCCTTTAGCTGGCACCCTGCTTTGGGCATGCTGAGCTCCTCCAAAACCCAATTTGACCTCAGTTTGGGGTTCTTAAAGCAAATCCATCTTTCGACTTCCATGGGGAAAGCTGGGCTGCTGGACCTGTGGCAGGGATGGCTCGTCCCATCAGGACAGGGCATAGAGGTAGCAGGGGGTCTCAGTCCTTTCCATACAAGCGGGTTCTAGAGACTTCTATCAGCCAAGGCATTGGGATTTTGCATTTTGTACCCAGCATAACGCACTGTCCCTACAAGAGCTGTGTCCTTACAGCTCGAGCAGAGGATGCTGCAAAAACCTCCCTGAGGGTGCTCGGTACTAAACCCATCTCTCTTGTCCTATTCCTGCCAAGCTGGAGTGACAGCCCAGGCGGGTCCCTGCCAGGTAGTGATGAACGAGCCTCGCTGCTTGCTGTAGCCTGGTCTCCTCTGTTCCGCTACATCTGTGGGTAAAAAGAAACAAACAAACAAAAAACCAAAACCAAATCAAAAAAACCTCCCCCCAAACCCCCAAAACCCTAAAAAGTTGTATTGGCATTGCAGAGCGAGGGGAGGCTTGGTGGGGAGAAGCCCTCTCCCCTCCTTGCCAGTCATTTGTCAGCTTGGGGGTGCCTGGCAGAGCAGGTTTTGAGTGATGGGGCATTGCGGGTGTGGGGCTCGGGGCAGCTGGAGTTAAATTTCTCAGTGGCTGACACCTGACAAGCATGATAAATTGCAGCACACCATGCGCTGCTGGCATGACAAACGGTCTGCTTCCCTCCTTTTAAGCTCTGGGAAAACTTTTTAATTATTTCCCAGCACTTTGCAAATTAGGGTTTCTCCATCAGGCACCCAGTGGAGTTTGGGGGGGTTTATTTTTTTATTTGGGTTTTGTAGGCAAGTGGGGAGTGGGTAGGGGTTGTAGTTTGGGTTTCTGTAGCATCCTCCTGCTGACTTGCCCAGGCTTTGGATAGGGTCCTGGGGAGGGCTCTGGTGAAGCTCGTTGGCTCGGGGTCGGGTGCTAATTAAAGCACGTGGTGTTCCAGCCTTGGAGTTGCTGTCGCCCTTGGGAAAGTGTCTCTGCAGGAGTGACTCCCAGATTTTCCTCTTGCCAATGGAGTTTGGCTCCTATTTTTCATTTTTAGTGATGTAGAACCACAAGACTTTTTTTTTGTCCTCAAAGCCTTTAAAAAGGAGGGGGGGAACAACACAAGCTCAGCCACAAGAGCACGAATCTCGACTGATAATTTGTCTAACACAAAAAGCATATTTGCTGCTATAACTGAAGGCACTGCTGGTTACAGTAATGCCTCAGACTCCATCTCACTAGGCAGCATGTCAGATGTAGCATAGAAGGTTTCTTTCCCGTTTCCAGTCCTCAGTGTCTGTGCTGCAAAGCCGTACGTGCGTGCTTTCCTCTTCACACTCCCGGCTTCAGTCGGATTGGCCTCTCCCTGCACGGTTTAACACGTGTGTGAGGCTTTGCAGGATTAGGGCTTAGGCAGTGCAAGACCTCGTGGGCAAATACCTTGGTGCTGGGCTGAGGTTTTAGTGCTGCTATGCTCTTTTGGCTGGAGAGCGTTGCTGTCTGTCTTTAAAGAAGATCAGAGCTGCCCCAAGCTGCAGTATTTTTTTCCCCCTCTCCCCTTTCATGTCTCTACATCAAAATAATTAAGCAAATGCTTGCTTTGGGGCTGGACTGTGATGCTCCTGTGGGAGGGCTCTTCATCTAAACTAGCTTCATGTTTACACCGGTTACCCCCAGCTGTCAGGGCTGGAAAACAGATGCCCCCCTCCCTCGTTGTTTTCTAAACCCGAAGTGATGGCAGAGCTCTACCTGGTAACCTGACGGGTTGTCTTTTCTGTTTTGTTGAAGAAAATCCCAGATCTGAGCGGCGGGGGTTGGTCAAGCAGCCAGAAGAATCCCCCCAGACATTGATGAGAAATTGGGGACGCCCCAAGGACTCTGGACTGGTGGAGAGGTAAGAGGTGGGTTAAAACGCGTGCTCACCCAGTTTGTCCTCGGTTGGTGTGCTCTGGGCCACCTGGCTGTGGTAGGGCTGCAGGGCATGTGTCTTCTTGGCTAGGATGGTGTTTATTAAAGTGTGGCAAAAGGCTGCTCCTGGTTCTGCTGTGCAAAGAGGGCAGATGCTGACAGTGGTTATTTAGGCTGTAGAGGGCCAAGTGTGGATGAACAGCTTAGAAAATGCATGTCATGGTGTGGTAGGTTGACCCTGGCTGGATGCCAGGTGCCCACCAAAGCCTCTCTATCACTCCCCCTCCTCAGCTGGACAGGGGGAGAGAAAAATATAATGAAAGACTCATGGGTTGAGATAAGGACAGGGAGATCACTCAGCAGTTACCGTCATGGGCAAAACAGACTCGACCTGGGGAAAATTAATTTAATTTATTACCAATCAAATCAGAGTAGAGCAATGAGAAATAAAAACAAATCTTAAAAACACCTTCCCCCCCACCCATCCCTTCTTCCTGGGCTCAATTTCACTCCCGATTTTCTTTACCTCCTCCCCCCGAGCAGTGCAGGGGGACGGAGAATGGGGGTTGTGGTCAGTTCATCACACGTTGTCTCTGCCGCTCCTTCCTCCTCAGGGGGAGGACTCCTCACACTCTT
>WAAD01039684.1:426534-451083 GCA_013389945.1 Fregata magnificens
CAGGTGGATATCTGCTCCACCATGGACCTCCATGGGCTGCAGGGGGACAGCCTGCCTCACCATGGTCTTCACCAGGGGCTGCAGGGGAATCTCTGCTCGAGCGCCTCCTCCCTCTCCTTCTTCACTGACCTTGGTGTCTGCAGAGCTGTTTCTCTCACATATTCTCACTCCTGTCTCCCAGCTGCTGCTCCGCAACAGGTTTGGGTTTTTTTCCCCCTTCTTAAATACATTATCCTAGAGGTGCTATCACTGTTGCTGATGGGCTCAGCCTTGGCCAGCGACAGGTCGATCTTGGGGCTGGCTGGCATTGGGTCTATCGGACATGGGGGAAGCTTCTAGGAGCTTCTCACAGAAGCCACCCCTGCAGCCCCCCCTGCTACCAAAACCTTGCCACGCAAACCCAATACACGTGGACTGCATATGGGATGCCTCTCCATAAGGAGCCCTCCTGCGTGAAAGCCGTTAGGGCAGCTCGGGGATGCGTCGTCTAACTGGGGTAGCAGAGGTCCCGTGGTGGCTGAACTACTCTGGAGCAGGTAAGTGTCACCGAGCCCTGCTTTGTGGTGGGAGGTGAAGTGCCACTTCACAGACAAGCACAACTTCAAGCTCTCAGGCCTGCTGGATGTTCCTTCTGCTTTCTTGCACTGGGGGCTGCAGCATCACGGATGTGATGACCTTCCCTGGGCTCTGCTCTGCTGAAAAGAGCTGCATCCCCTTAGGAGACTACCACCATCACCAGCCATGGTCAAGGGGTTGCCCCACCTCTTGGACCTGTTGCATATGTGCGTTGTATGGGGCTGTGATAACACAGTGTTGCTTGAGGAGAGGTTTGGGGTCATCTTCTCCAAGCCATGGGGACCCTGGTGGAGCAGGGAAGCATGTCTGTGGATGGGCTGCCCCATTTGGGGATGCAGACCCCGCAGAGCTGTGCTGGGGAAGCCGGTGCTTGCTGGTGCTGTGCTTGAGAAATGAAAACGATGAATTAAAATTTAACGAGTCTCTAAATGCCAGGCAAGGACATCTTAAGTGGGAATTGTCACCGTTTTGACTACCGCAGCCTCCCACTTAGCTTAAACTGCATGGCTTTAATTACGTTGATCTTGGAAAAGCAATAGCTTACACCAAAGAGGAGAAACTGTTGGCCAAAAGAGCACGGAGTGTCATGAATTTTCCCTGTGCCCTCTCCCCCGGCATTGTGCTTCCCAGGGGTGTTTTGCAGCCCCTTTCACCCTGGATCAGCCAAGTCCTGTATCCCCTGAGCCACAGGCAAGGACAGAAATGCTCCCTGTGTGCAAGGCTCAGTGTGGGCTCTAGAGTTAAAAGCTCAGGGTTAAGGGACCGCAGGGGTGGGCAGCACCTGGTGGAGCTGCAGTGGGGAGCAGGCTGGGGTCTGGGCATGCAGGGATGCTCTGCAGCAGCAAAACCCTCCCCTTGGCATTGCCCAGTAGTGAAACCATGGAGTGGAGTGGACCCCTTCCCTCCCCATCCTTGATGTGGACCAGCCCACCCATGGGACTCCTCACAGCTCTGCAAATAGAGCAGCTCAAGGAGGGTACGTCACTAATAATACCAATTACTGTTACATGCTGGCTACAAGGTACACTGGCAGTAATGGGATTCGGGGGGATGAAATGAAAGCGATATAATATGGTGAGATAAATTAGTGTTGTAAAATTAGCCATGGGTCTAGTCAGGGATCTGACAAATGTGTCGCAGCTTCGGTACAAGCTCTGAGCGCTGCTGAATTGGATTTAGTGGCCCAGAGCAAAGCAGATGGGAGCAAGGGAAAAAAGAGTTTATGAGGGGTCTCCGTACACACATGCTAACGGTTAACACTGCTTGTTTCTTCCTCGTCTTTGCTGAATGATACGTCCCCTGGCGCCCGCTCGTACACGGCAGCACAGGAATAAAAGTCCAGGCCCGTTGATGTGCTGTTGGTGTAGCTTGAGCCTGGCAGAGAGATGGGAAGGGGGTTGGAGAAGCAACAGCAGGCTGGTACTCCTGCTAACCTTGATGCCTCAGCTGCCAGTCCCTGCCCTGCATCATGGCCATGGGCTTCCTCGCCAGGGTTTGCTCCCAAAGGGAGCATTGATGGGGTTCGGGTGGGATGTGTGGCAGGTGTTTGCACATGTGTTAGCCTTGTAGGGAGGGTAGAAAGCTGGTTTCTGCTTCCCGCGTTGCAGCCTGACCTGTTTTCCCATGCCAGGCTGGGCTCTGGGTCAGAAGGATGGCTGGAGCTGGGCATCCCACAGCACAGGGGCTTTGCCTGTTCACCAAGGGTGTGCAGCCAACTCCTTCTAGTCTGGATACACACATTATCCTTCCCCCTCTGAGGCAGAAGGTGGAAGTCAGGAGATGCTTTTTGTGCCTTGTGGAGGCTGGGAAATAAATGTGGCCGGTTCCAGTGGGATCCGCTTCCTGGTGTCTCATTAGGACAGGCTGTGCCGGAGGGATGTGAGTGGTCCTGCCCATGAGCGATGGATGGTGGCCGAGAGCCTCTTACGGATTTGTAAATGCAGGCTAATTGCATGTTTAATGGCTGACGCAATGCACAGGATCTAGGGAGGGGCAGGAATGATTTAGGTCTGGTTTGATAAGGCATGTCATGTGGCTCACTTAATAGTAATAGAAAAGGGGGAGAAAAATTCTGAGTATGCTTTGTAGTGCTCTGTGGTGGAGCTGGGGGGGTAGAGGGCTTGCAAGGGGGTCTGTGCAAGGTCTCTCCAAGTTGTGCCATGATGATGCAAGAGGTATGGTGGGTACATGGCAGACATATCTGCAGGAGGAGACTGGCTTGTCACATCCCTGGGGTTGAGATTGTAGAGGGCAGGCTGCTGCCCTGTGTGGTTCTGCAGCAGCACCAGGTTGAG
This sequence comes from Fregata magnificens, assembly GCA_013389945.1. NCBI lineage: Eukaryota > Metazoa > Chordata > Aves > Suliformes > Fregatidae > Fregata > Fregata magnificens. Next base: position 429,405 of record WAAD01039684.1, read on the forward strand.
CAACGAATCCCAAAGGATTGTCTCAGCACTGCCTGGAGCATCCCAAGAGACTTGAGTGAACTTGTGTGCTGACACCTGAGGAGACGAGCTCCAGTTTGTGGGAGGTCAGCCTGGCCTCTGCCAGCAGTCCCTGCATCTTCTTGCTGCAAGCGAGGCACAAGGTACGGTGGTGACACTTTTAGGGTATCTCAGACCCCAACCAGCCCCAGGTCTAAGTTGTCCTGGCAAAACCAACAGGGTGATGAACTGCAGCAGCGGAGGGAGCCCCTTCCCTCAACTTTGCTGCCGGAGAAGTAGTGATGTGGGACCACGGCAGGGAGCAGTAGGACAATGAGCCTGCAGTGGGAGTGCTAGTAGCAGCATAAATAGAAATACAACTTCTCAGGTTCTTGTGCAGCAATGATATATCTTGTTTCTATTGACTTTCTTAAACCTCTAAAATACACTGTAGATTGATCTACAAATCTGCAAAAAGCACCTGGTTTTTTTTTTTAAAGTCTAAAGCAATTTTCTGCCTGCTCCTTGTGGTTGGCTCTGAACAGACACATGTTCTCTTGTCCTATTGGAGGCTGGCATGCTGCCATGGTGGTAGGAAGTTTAGTAATACTTGAGCTGGATCGATTCAAGCCCATTATCTGTGCTGCCTGGGACTCGATGGCAAAGGGGAAAAAAATACTCTCCCCAAACATCAAAGCCCTGCGATAAGGACACACAGTTGAGCTCTATTTATAGATGGACAGATGCCTTGCCAAAGCTCTGCTGCTATCACTTGGTTATGCAGTTTTTGAGTGTTTAGCAGTGTTTGGGTCCAAAGGAGTTTGTGCTACCCTCTGGATTAGGTGCATCCCCTCCAGGCACAACCCACAGTGGTACTTCTTCTGGATGGGCTTTGTCCTTCCTGCAGGTAGGGACCTGCATTTTAGATGGGAAGAATGAAGTGGCTGAGAGGTCTTGTAGGTGCTCGTGTAGTCAGTGACCAAGATAAGGTCTGATCAGCAATCTCTCATCTTGTTCTTGCATCTTCATAGACCCATAGGGACCTTGGAGGTCTCCAGAGCAGAACTGCCACCAACACTACATCAAATCAATGTAGATGTTTAGCTGAGCGTTCACAGCTTAAGCATGGGCATTCCCCATCTCCTGGGGTACCTGGCCCTCAGCTGTGCCACCCTCCCAGCAAAGAGGTTTTTCCTACTGTTCACCCTAAACCTCCCAAGCAGCAACGTGTGGCCACTGCCATGTTGCACCTCATGCGTTTTCCTCCTTCATCAAATGCTATCAAGGGCATTTGAATCAGGACCAGCCATGCAAACTGCATGTTTGGAGTGGTTCCTCAGGCCAAGATAGCACAGGTCTTGCAGTGTACGTTGCACATGCATTTTCAGTGAGTGTATGGTTTTTGAGGGCATGGTGGAAAGGGTGGCGTGAAATGGGTTACCAACTCCAGATTCAGTTCCTGGTGTGAAGGAGTGCCTGTGCTCATATGGTGAAGTTGCTCTTAATTTCCTTCCATACATTGCTCTGTCACAATAGTCATGAAACTGGGAATGGGAGAAGAGCAAAGGCTTTATTCTGCCTAGCTTTGAGTGTTGTTGTTGTTAAAGGTGCTGTGCTGGTTTTTCGTCAGTTATGACCCTTGGAAGCAGTGGCCTGGTGTGACATTGCAGCCACAGTTTTTCACAACAGACTTGCAAAACCATCCAGTCTGAAAGGGACCTCGGAGGTCTCACGTCCAGCAGAGACTCTGCACTGAGCAGGAGACTGAGATTGGACATGGCTGCTCAGGGCTTTATGTAGCCTGCTCCTGAAAGCCCCTGTGTATGGAAAGAGCATGGGCTGTTTGGGCCACTGTTCCGCTGTGGGCTCTCGAGGGGGGAAAAGTTTCTCCTTGCATCCAGTGGGAACCTTTTGTTTTGGCTGCTGCCCACTGTCACTCATCCTCTTGCTGTGTGTTGCTGCGAAGAGCCTGGCTCAGTCTTCTCAACAACTCCCCTGGCCATCTCGGTGGCCCCTGCTGAATTTCCTCCAGTTAATCAACAGGTGTCCTGTCTTGGAGCTCCCAAAACTAGGAGCAATGTCTTGATGTGGTCCGAGTTCTGCATGAGCCGCTGGCTGTGCCACTGCTCCTGCAGCCCAGCATGCTGTTGGTCCCCTTTGCTGCCAGGGCACCAGCTGGCTCGTGCAGGGCTTGCCAGCGTGGGTGTCCCTATGACTAAGCCCTGCACCACACTATGGCAGCGTGCTGGAGATTTCACAATAAGTGCTTTTTTTTTTTTTTTCCTTCAGGCTTCGGTGGATTGTGGCTGCAGGAGGGAAGGAGTTGTCCGTGGGCAGGTTTGGGGACCAAGACCTGACTTTTTTTGGTTTTTTAACACGTTGTCTTGATCAGGTGCAGGATAGTTGCACGATGGCTTCTGGCTGCGTGCCATTCCCAAGCCTGCAAGAAAGGACATTTCTCCTCTCCAGGGTGTTCGTAATGTGTTCGTCTGCACGGCTCCTGCCGAGCGCTCCGAGCATCCCTTGCTCTCTGCTTGGTTTTAGTCTGTCTCCAGGGTGCTGCTTAGCTTCGCTCATATATTCCTTTGACGAGTGGGTAAGACAGGAAGCAAATACCTTTGTTACAAAACCACATATGGGCTTTCAACGGGTGATGACACTTCCCCAAGCTATCTGTCTAGTGAATGCACTTTTCCCCGCTTGTTTGTATTCACAGGAGTGTTACTTAGCTGCTCAGGTGGGCCATAGATGTCAAGAAAGATGTCAGTGTCAGGAGAAGGCTTTAATGCAAGGCTTCCTGCTGGTCTCTGTGACGGGTTGTGGATGAGACCCCAACGTGAAAGGACTGTGGGAGTGGGAGAGGGACTGTCTGCTGGGTCTGGCATGGGAGCTGTGGCTTGGGAGAGAGGCAGCAGTAGTGCTGGAGCTGACTTTTTACAGCTGGCCCGGGATGCTGAGCTGCAGCATGAGATGATCATTCAGTAAATGAGGGCTCTGATGGAGGCGACCAGTGTTCTGCAATTAAAAGAAATAACCATCAGCAAGAGGGACTGTACTCCCTCTGATGGTGTCGTGGCTGCTGCAGGTCTCGCGGCTGCTGCAGGTCTTGCAGTTCCTGGAGGACCACAGTGGTGGATGCCTGATGCTCTGTGCAGTAGAGCTGGGGATCGTGGGGCCACAAATGTGGGGTGCGTTTGCCTGGGGTGGGAGCTGCCCCATTGAGTCCTGGCTCTGAGCCATGGGGAACCGTTGTCAGCCCGGAGGTGGGCATATGGCTGTGTAAAGCGGGGACCTGCTGCATCAGGTGGAGTGGGGAAAAGTGCAGACCTGCCTCCTCATGGTCCTCCTTAGTGCCCAAGGGGAGTGGGTGTTGGTGGGGATCCACTGGAGGAGCTGTTCAGCTGCAATGGAGATGGGCAGGATGCCACATCAGGGTGGGAAGAGGAGTGAGGGGCTCAGCTACACACAGCTGGATCTCTTCCATGGCCATGGTGCTCCCAGGGTCATGTTTGCTCAGGACCAACAAGGCTGTTCATAGGGGAGGGAGACTGCAGCACTGATGACACCCCTTAGCAATGTCTATTGTATTATTTTTCCCTTTAGGATGACCCTTTTTAAGCTCTGGATAGCTCTAGGAAGCCTCCACTGAGGCCCCGTGTCTCCAGGGCAATTTACAGCACACACCAGTCCCTCAGCGTTCGTTACAGCCCCTAACGAGGACGGCTCAGTGCTGCCCTTCAGTAACATCACATATTACTGGCTCTTTTATTCCTTCTCTTGCCCTAAATTGTAGCACCTTACATAGAAAAGGAGGGGCATGCACGTGGGGGCCAGCACAATTTATGGATCAGAGATTTATATGCTGCTGCGACGCTGTATTTTTTCCCCACAGTGACACTTTATTGCCACAAATTACCAAACAGGCAAGGTTACGCGAGTGACAGCAGGCAGAGCTGTAAAGGACAGGAACAAACAGCAGCAGGAAAAGTACCCAGAGGAGAGGGGGAGGTCAGGCACCAGGCAGAAGTAAAACAAGGCGGGACGAGCGTCAGAAATCAGCTTGCCTTGCAGTGGGATGCGTGGGTGAAGCCTGGGAGTTAGTGTGCCATCTCAGGTGCACGGGCATGCCGTGGGGTCGGGAGAGCAGCTGGTGGTCTGAGTTTGGATCCTGTAAACCCTTGGTGGTTTGTTTGGGTTTTTTTGTCTCCCCCCACAAAGTTGCTAGGTGCTTCTACAAGCAGCTTTTTGCTGGGGGAATTGCAGGTTTTTAGTTGCTGAAGGTTTTTCCCTGTGTGGTGGCTGGTGTCAGCAGGGAGAAGCATCCTTAGAAAGTGAGACTTTATCTTCCTTCTAAGCACCCTTCATCCCTAGCAATGTTCAACCCTCCATGGTAGGGATGCTTGGAGAGGCGGTGGTGTCCCTGTGCTTGCCTCTGCACCAGCAATCAGTAAAACCCTGAAGCAACCCATACCATACAGAGCAGACAGATCCGGCTCCCCAGAGGTGGGAAGCAGCAGACTCTCCTCTTGGGCTGGCTGAGGCAGTCTTGTCATCTCAACCACGGCACCAGCGGTGCTGGAGTCGGGGCCGCTCTAGGCAAATCCTGGGAGCACCGGGACTCCCATGAGAAAGTTATTTGCAGTCTTCTTTTCTCAGCTTGGTTTTCAGTGCTCTGCCTATGTGCTGCAAGGACAGTGGGGTCATCTCCTGGCTTCGTTTGGACACCAGGCTTGGATCTGGAGGCTGAAGGCTAGTGGCATCAATTTTTCTGCCTCCTTGGTAGAGGGAGGGAGGTGCTGGGGGTGGTGGGCAGCATTCAGAGGGTTAATAAGAAGTGTTCTGCCTTGCAAATGATTGCTGTATTTCCTTGCTTTATGGTTGCGGGGGGGGAGGAAATGTCCAGGCTTGCCCTTTGTGGGGACAGGATGGTCACTTATGTCCATCTATATTAATACATTCAATATACATGATGGTGCATGGGGGACAAGCACCAGTCCTTGGGTGGAGGGGCATCTGCTTTGCTGCCAAGCATCTGCGGCAGCCCTGCTGTGACATGCTTTGACTTTGGTTGAGCGACTCCGTCTGCGCCCACTCACCCAAGTTAGATCAGCTTCAAACGAATGTAAAAACTGTGAGGCTTGAGATCGGTGGAGGTTTTAAGGCTGTCTTTGAGCTGGGGATGCTACTCAAAGCTGCCGGGGAGCTGTCACTCTATTGTTCTTGCAACAAAACCCTACCGGAGGAACTGAGAGCCGCAGAGGCTCTGGAACCGCAGCCAAAATTGCATTTAACTAGCAGAAATGTGCTCCCAGCCCAAGGGAGAGCCAGCACCGCCGTGTGCTGCCCTCCCCAGCAGCAAGATGGAGGGGGTTCAGGTCGCCCTTGCAGCACGATAGACCATTGCACAAGGCAATTTGGCTTGCTTGTAAAAGATAATTTCCCTTGAATTCCAATGCCATAAGCCAGGTATTTAATCTTGCTTGAAGGGAGCAAGTCTAACGCACGCAGGGCATCACAAACAATAGTAAGCAATCAATAGGCTAAATCCTGAGGTCTCTTACCCAGACTTTGCTGGAGTAAAGGTTGACAAAGTGCTGAGTAGTTACTTGAGACTTCAGCCGTGCGCAGAGGGCAAAAAAAGTGATTGACTGATTTATTGATGATGCATTTCACTATGAATCTAGTTTGTCTGTTAGTCACAAATGCTCATTTGAGCATAAATCCTGGGCTGCTGTGAGCAGAGAGCTTTTCCTACAGCAGAGCGGGCAAAAAGATTTCAGATGAATGGCTTATTTGGTGAAAAATAGTTTTGGATCAACGGGAATAGCTTGTGTTTCTGTGTTGTGCTTGGCAAGTAGCCTCAGCAGAAGAAAGTGAAAGCCCAGTTGTGAAAAAGATCAAGCGCTGGGTTTTGACACGATGTTTAGATCTCCTTTCAAACTGGTTTTAGGTTTTCTTCCCAAATCAAAAAGCCAGCTGAGTTTCAGAAGATCCCTCTGCAACCCTTTTTCGTCGCCCTCTGTGCTTGGCTTCTGCAGTGAAGCAGCGAAACGTGGCACTTCTTAAACCTGACGCTGACTCGCTGCGAACCCGTACTTCATTTATTTTTAGTTCACCCAGCCGTGTGAAGGCTCAGCTGCTGGCGGGCATTCATTCAGTGCTGCTAAGCTGGGTGCTGGGATGTGTAAGGCTGTGCAGGGGCAGCTCTCACACCCCTGGGTTTGCTCCCATACCAGGGGGACTGAACTTATCCTATCTCGATGGAACCGTGGAAGGCTTGGGGAGGGTATCACAGCCAACAACAGCTCATTTCCCATGCAAGGTTAGGTAAAGCATTAGCTGTCTCTGCAGCAAAAGAGTGTGTAAGCCCTTTGGAGGTGTCCTATGGAGTATCCTTCACCCCAAAGCCTCAGCAGCTGGGACATGGCTTGCTTGCCCCCCTGTTCTTGAATAATCATCCTTTTTTTGATCCCTTAAACTGAGTAGTTTCTTATTAATTCAGGAATAAACCCATGCTACTCTATCACCTCCAGGGCTGCTTTTTTCCCCTGTAGTGTTGATTCTTCTTTATTTTGAGCCTGGCTGCTGCTCACTACCTCTGTCGTGGCTCCTGGAGCCTGTGCTCGCTGTTGCATTGCATGGATACACCCATGGTAGGTGCCATAGGAAACCACTCAGACAGATTTGTGCGTATGTATATGCCTCTCTAGGTATTTCCCATTAATTAATGGACACTGGAGTCTGTAACAAGCACTCACTGGTGGGTGATAAATTGCTTGTATGACAAGATGGCAGCGAAAGCTGGGCGAGCCATGGCTGTCGGCACTGGGTTTGGGAGTGAGGGGCAAACATCAGTCAATGTCTGGATGGGAAGAGGGGTGGTGAAAAGCCCAGCAGCTGAATGCAAGATCCCCAAGGTATCCTGTCTGCTTGTGCTGGAGGAGCCCTTGCTGTGGGCTCCAGCAAAGGGGCAGTAATCCTGCACTGGATGCCACGATTGTCTAGCAAACCCCAGCCCCATTGCTGGCTTTTGGTGTGGAGGGAGCAGGAGGAAGGGGCTTGTGCCGTGGTGGCCACCCTTGCTCCACAGGGATGCTGGCTGGAGCTCAGATGGATGCATTTGGAGCAACCCCTCCCAACCCAGGCTGGGTTTTGCTGCCTCCCGCACCCCAAAGAAGGGACTGTGTACCAGGGCCTGGGATCTGTGCTCCAGCAGTACCACAGCTTCCAGCAAACCCTGCTTGGCAGCCGAGTCCCTTGCAGTGGTGCCAGCACCGGACATCCTAGGCATGCCTTGCCTGCTGGCACCACTGTGTGAACAGTGACGTGAGGCACTCCGTGCGAGACCAGTGTTTTTGGTGGCCTCGCTGGGTGGCATTCATGGAAGCAACTGGGTCTATACCACCAGCCAGCTGGGTCTCAAACCACAAGCAAGTGGTGGTTGAGGTGCCATGTTGCAGAGAGATACGAGGCTGGACCTTATGGATGTGCTGGAGCACAGCACTGGGTGTGATGGATCCAAGTTGCTGCTGTTCACGGCCTCTTCAGTCGTAGTCCTGTACTGAGCCTAATGTCTGTGAGCCCCATGCAGTGGAGACCCATCCCAGGGAAGCAGTGCCAGCACCAAAATCCGCAGCTTCTAGGGGAGTAGGCATGGGCTGACACTGATTCTTGCTGCATCCCCAGTGGGACTAATCCCTGGTGCATCCCTCTGGAGCACACCATGCAAGCTGCGCACTGTAGATCCATCTCCATTTTGGCTGGCACTCTAAAGCTGAGGTTCAATCACCCGTTGTGCGCATTAGGCCTCCAGCAATCACAGCAGGGATCCCACTTGGAAGGACAGTGTGGGTGCTGGGCACCCTGCGGGATCCCCTCTGCCCTGGGACCTGTCAGTCTTGCCACGATGCAGGGGGAGCACTCTGCATTTACTGGGGAACTGAATTATCTGCTTCCCCAAGTGGGGAAAATAATAATAATAACAAAAAAAGTGCCTCCCACTAGGTCATGAGCCATTACCTCGAGGGGCCCTTCATCAGCTGATGAATTCTACTTAATAAAATAAATACTGAGAGAAAATGTAATTGGATTTCATTTATTACCCAGTTCCGCCTAGCAGCCCCAGATTATACAAAAGCAATTAGAGAAAGCTCTCCATTAATAGCTATCTTCAAGCTGCCCAATGGGCTCATTCCATCAAACCTTCTGGCTCGTGTAATTTCCTTTCTTGGAGCTCACTCCTGGCTGGGGGAGGATGCAGGGTGCACAGCGCCATTGCCAGCAGCCTGTAAACAAAAGCAGTCCTGTCTCTAACAGTTGCACAGGCATCGTCTTCCCAAGCATGTGGCTCTGCCAAAGGATCTCCTGGTTTGGGGCAAGAAGCCAGAGCACCTGGGCAGTTTGGCTGCAGACTAGGGCTTGGTTGTGCCTTCCCTGGGCTGGGAGCATCCTTCCTCTGCTTGGCATTGCCACGGGGTGAATCTCTCTGTGCCGCTTGGCAGTGGGCATGCAAAGTCCTAGGGGGGCATCAGGTGTAATGCTGTCCCTGTCGAGATGTGGCTCGTTCTCTGGTGCTGATCTTTCCCCTAATGCCAGCCATTTGCATAGCAGCTTCTGTCTCTGCCAGCTTGCAGGGACACAGCAGAATACTTCCACTTCCTTGCTTTTTTGATGAGAGCTCAAGGAGGGCCTGGGGCAGCTTGCTAAGGTTGGGAAGAGGAGCATGTCTCATAGCATCTCTCTGAAAGTCTTACGGCAGCACAGGGAAGCATGTTTGAGGCCTGTCACAGGGCAAGGACAGATGTCTGGCACTTGTGTTGTCACTGAGGACAATGCGCAGGTTAATCTGCAGCAAAGGCTTAGCCTGATATCTTTACTCCTAATCCCTGTTTACAATAGTGGATAAGGAAAGACAACTATGGTGGAGACGGCTTGCTGGGGGAGAGATGCTGATTGATCCTGGTGCATGGTCAGTGAGGAGTGGTCCAGCCTGGGAGGTGGGAGTAGGAAGTGTGTGCGTACAGCAGTGAGAGGGCACAGCCCTCTGCCCCACTCTTCTAGCCTGTGCGGTTGCAGCCCTGGAGGAAGCTTATCCAGCCATGCTGCCTGCTTTTGGGTCAGTCTCATTTTTTGGGGGGCCTCTAAGGACTATCTCAGCAGATGGATGGAGAGGAGGGATTTTGAAGGTTGGTCTCTTTGCAGGATGGAGGGGGAGGAAAGGCTTTGGGGGCCAGGGAACCTCTAGGCTCCTGCCTGGGGGTGGCATTGCCTTCTCATCCCAGTTGTTGTCACACCAGGGAGAACACAGCATCCTTTCTCAGCTCAGACAACTGACTCTGTTCCGTCTGATAGTTTGATGGAGCTGGAGTGGCTCAGCAGGGATGTGCCAGCCCCTCTCCTGCGTGGCAACCTGCGCGTGGCTCCGGCATCTTTGATCTCCCTTGCTGTGAATACGCTTCCTCCCTCGCTGCCTCTTGCTGTCACCTTTCCTGCCTCACTTCTTGTCCCCTCCCTTTTGTGCAGCCGTTGGCCTCTTTGTCCCGGGTGCAGGGTACGGGCGACAGGAACAGCATGGCTGGGAAGGAGCTGATGTTTAGATTCAGACAAGAAGCAACATAAGGCATAATGCAAACGGAAAGGCAGGGGCAGATGGAGAGGGGCGGCAAGAATATGTGGCTCTCTATCTTCGTTACAAGGCTCCTGTCTGTGGTCTTGTTTCTGTGCTGCTTGCCAGCAAGGGAGGGATGGCCAGTGAGCAGAGATGTGTGGGGAGGGTTTTGTTTGCAGGTGGCAAGGGTTATTTCTGCTGGGTGGTGAGGCAGAGAAAAGCAAAAAGGAATTTCTCAGGGGAAGTCAGCATGGGAGCAGGGGGATGCGGGAGGGTGATGGAAGACCCAAAAAGGACAAAGGGAGATGCTGTCCTTGATGCACCACTGCGAAATGCCTTGCAAATGCAAGCTGTCTGTTCGCCTTGGGTGCTCTGGAGAAAGGAGAAGTGAAGGGGGGTGTTTGAGAGCACGAGAGAGGGTGTGGTTGATGCTGGTATAACTGCAGAGGCAGGGGATTTGTCTTGGCCAGCGAGATGAAAGGTGGTATGGGGCCACCTTGCTCAGAGAGGGAAGAGGTAGAGCACAAGATGGTGAAACTGCAGGTCTGAGAAGAGGGCTGAGGTGCTGGAAGAAGGTGGAGAACTTTCTAGCATGGAGTGAAGGATGTGGAAAGGTTAAACACAGGCTGTTGGGCTGGCACTGGCACTCCCTTCTCCCCAAAGCAGCAGCTTGTCTTTGGCCTGGCAGAGAGGAGGGTCTGGGGGGTAACCTTGGGCTCAGCTCTGAGATGACAGGACAAGCTCTGAAAGAAGTAAACCCATTCTCTAAAGAAGAGAGACCTCAAAACTGTTTGTTCCGAGCCAGCCAAATGCAGTGACCACAGGAAGCCTTCCTTTTTCATCTCATTGTTTATTTTTCACAGGGGGCTTTTATTTATACCCCCTTAACATCCGTGCTGCTAAAGCAGCCTTATTAGGATGCTGCCCTTCACCAAGGAACTCTGCTCTCGAAAAAGAGCATTAAAGATTCAACAAATAGCTGAGAATTGGGATTGATCCTAACCTCCCATAAATGGGAGTACCTTCCCCCATTAATCAGCCTTGGTTTTCACTTACAGGATGATGGCCTCAGTGCTACACTTCTTCAGGGCTAAAAGCACGTTAAATATTTATCACAGCTGAGTATTCACTTCCCCCTCTATTGCCAACTAAGATCCACTGCTTAAGCCTGCGTCGGCTTGACATGTTGCGTAGTGAGGTGGCATGCCATTAGGAAACCTCTTGTGCCAATGTGCTCCACTCATTTGCTGCGCTAAGCATGGAGAGATGGTGGCATCCCTCATCTTGAAACATGGTCAGCATGGGACTGTATTATAAAGTCTCGCTGCTGGCACTTGCACTAGTAAATTAAACATGCTTGAGTTTGCTCTCTAGCAGAGGCTGGAGCATCCACTCTCCTCCACGTCTCCTTTAACCTCTAAAATAGGATAATCGCATCCAAACCATGCCATGGGAGCAGCCCGCAGTCTGTGCTGAGGCTTTGCCCCATGCCAGGGACTGCATTAGCAGTTCAGCGTGCAGCTGTTCACATTGCAGCACCTGGAAACGTTTCCCAGCTTACGGCCATGCGCATGGCTCCCGTGCCGTCCTCCCGTGCTGAAAGGATGCCGGCAGTGCTCTGCGTTTCCCTGACGTGCTGGGAGAGAGCTTTTATTGCCTTGCGAGGCTTGAAATGATGGCAGGGTGTTTAGTGGTCCAGTTGGTCTAAACATATGCAAGTACATCTTTAGTAATTGTGCCAGGTGTGCCGTAGCATTTCAGAGAGCGGCTATTTTAGGAGCATCTCTGAAAGCTGCCTTTCCTTTTTGCTCTCCGGTCTCGTGCCAGCATTTCTCAAAGAATGGCTCTGACTTTAAGAGTTGCTGATAAACCTTAGAGGTTGGAAAAGACATGGGCTGCTCCACACCAGTGCCCTGGGGTGCTGCTCCGAGCAAGCCCCAAGCCCTCCTGAGCCGCAATGCTCCTGCCCTGTTTAGCTGCTAAGGAAAAGCTCCCCGTGATGCTGGAGAGAGTTTTGCTTCTGCACCGGGCTCAGGGCAGACTCCAGTCCAGCAGCTGAGATTGAGCTGTTGTTGCTGGGCTAGTGCTTTTTTTTTTATGTATATTTAACTTGTTGGCATCGTTGTGGTGCATCTCCCTGTCTTTGTGCCCCCCCATCGCCCCCAGTTTGAGTTACTGATGTGCGCAGCCTTGTTATAGCCGTTTACGCGTACAGGCACACAATGTGTTTCATTATGCTTGTATCAAACTTGTTTTGCTGCTGTCACGCACCAGAAAAGTTAAACACGTCTGATCAAAGGCATGTAAACACAGCTTCAAAACAAATGCTCTCGAGTCCTGCCAAAAGCACAGAGCTGTCTCCGAGCAAACCCTGTCTCGTATTCCCCCGCCTGCGCCTCCTGCTCCTTGTCTGAGTGGCTGTGCGATGCTGCCTGATGTCAGAGAGCCTCATGGGCTGCTGTTTGTAGCAGGAAAGGGTTGCCCACTGGTTGAGCAAACCTCAGTGGGGTTTTCCACTGAGTGAGGCAGCTGGGGAGGAGGAGAGCAGAGCCTCGGCCACAGGGCAGGAAGGAAAATCTTGCTGCATCTTTGCACACGCAAGATGTCAAACCCCAACAGCCTGTGCTTTGCAACGTGCTGCAGCTCCAGTGGGTTGAGGGAGAGTAAAGTGTGGTACGAGTTGGCTGGAGATGAAGGTGATGAGTGTGTTTTTTCCAGGTCTCCCGTGGGGCTCTGGCTGGTGTGTTACCTTGACGGGGAAGCTGCAGGACCAGGAGCACACTCCCAAGGCTGCCACTGCCTGTGTTCCCAGGGCATCGCTCTGGGTTTGGGGCTTGGCTGGAAGCAGAGGCAGCTGGTTGCATCCTTTAACCCCCTCTCATCGTAAGCGGGATGAGAGAGGCTGGGCAGATGGACTGGGGATGGTCCCAGGCCAGGAGCTGCTTCTGCTCTGCCCTGTTTCCAGCCCTGGGTAGGCAGGGAAGGGTGAGGTGAGACTTGCATCTCTGGCGCAAGGGCTCTGATGTAACTTGATCTCCCATGAGATTGCTAAAAGGTGGGGGATGCTCTTAGTATCTATAGTTGCAGACAAGTCAAGTTTTCATGTTATTCCCTGGCTTCTGGGAAGGCTAGATGTGCATCTTAAATGGGAATGGAAATATGTGGGCTTTTGCAGCCTCCGAAGGCAGGTGTTTTCAGAAAACACTAGCTCCTTTTAAATCTGCCAAAAACCTATTCACGGTTTGGCTACAGGCATGACCAGTGAATAGTTTGGGAATTCATGAGCTTGTGAACTGACCCAGACTCTGCAAATGAGTTGCCCAAGGTCTTTGCCAAATGCCTTTGAATAATGGATGTGTCAGAACCAGATGGGGTTGCAAATGGCGGGTTATTAGTGCCCGCCGCCTGTGCCAAGCGGTGCCGTGCGTGTGTGCAAGCACATGGTGTGAGCGGCGCCGCTGCATGCAGGGCTCATCCCAGGAGCAAGGGTGGGTGAAGCAGCCAGGTTGCTGCAGTTAAGATGGTCCAATGAGTCTCCTTCAAAGCACCTGATTGTGCTAACAGCGGAGATAAAAACTCAATCATCCCCTCATGTTTCTGCTGGGCAGTCCCGGGCAGGCTGTGAAATGCCCTGCAGGCGCTGGGGATGTGGTCAGAGGTTAACAATGGTGTCAGCCTTCATAAATCATCCCTAATGAGACTTGGGAAAATGTTGGGTTGGAGCCTCTGATGCATGGTTGCGCTTCGTTGTCTTTCCTTTACTTCGGTCTTTTTTCCCATTTGGTTTTTAGGGTTATTTGGGTGAAACCTTTGTATGGCTGAAGGTGCTGGAGGCTTTCCCGCAGCTTTGGGTGGTGATGGATCCTGGGCTCTGCCTGGCCCCCGTTCCTGGCAAGGGATGGCTGATGTGCTGCAGACTAAATAAATTTTCCGCCTTTTTTTGTCCACAAGGAACTAGTTTGTGCATCCCTAGGGTGCCAGAAACTGTAGGCTGGAGGGTATTGCCCAGGCCCTGGTGCAGAAGAGCAGCATGCCGCGTGCTCGCAGGTATTGCTTGATGATGCTGGGGTTGGGATGGCTCTGGGTGGAGTCCGAGTCACAAAGCCTGGCTGAGCCAGCAATGCTTGTAGACAGTGTCCTGCCCAGCCACCGGACAGCCAAAGGGTTGCAGGGACCTTTGCTCGAGGTGTCCTCCCAGCCCTTCTCACCAGCGTGGGGACCACATTATGGGGATGCCATCAAGTCCAAACGCTTCGCCTGGGAGAAGCCCGTCTGGGAAGCAGGATCCCAAATAAGAGGCTTGCAAGGTGGGAAGAAGAAGCAGAAAGGAGGTTATTGAGGTCCCCACCAAAGGCCACCTCTGGGGCTGGCAGTGGTGGGCTGCTCTAGACCGTGTGTGGTCCCTGTGAAAGCTGCCAGACACCGACCAGGACATGGGGAGGAGTGAGGCAGAGTACAGTGAATATTCCCTCTGACTTATTTTTTGTAAAGTATTGTCACAGCCCTGGAAGTGTTGGGACTCTCAGAAAAGCTGTAGGAATGTACTAATTAAAGAACACAATGGGAATGTAAATTGGGAAAGCTCCCCAGGGGGAAGCAGCTCTGGGGGGAGCTAATTTGTCAGTCCCCACTCCTCCCCTACAAGCTGGCTGAGAGGCTGGAGCAATTAAGGAGGAATCTGAGTGTTAAATATAATCTGGAATTGTGTTTTTGGCTTTTTTTGTAATTGGTTTATATTTCTCTTGGGTAACTGTGTTTCCAGTTCTGTAATTGGGACTTTAACCCTCTGCTCTGCTACAATAAGGGCTGTCTTTTGGGGGGGTTTTTTGGTGCTTGTTCGGTGTTGAAAACAAATTCAGGTGACTCTGCCAGTGCCAAGGTGGCAGGTCACCTCCGTGGAAGTGGTAAAGCTGGATGGAGTAGTCCCACAGACAGCACTGTGGGGATCTTTGGGAGGCTCCTGGAGGATCGCTTCAGGGGCTGCTATAGCTCCAAACTGCTGTGACAAAGGAGATGTGGCACCAGTGCCGGGCTATCCAGAGCTGATCTGGTAAGAGACAGTCCTTGGCTTTGATATAAAATATCAGTTGTCAGAGCCATCTCCTGAAGCCCATCCTAAGAGTATGGCTTTTTTGGTTGGTCTTTTTGCCTGCCCATTTCTCTTCTGCGTGGTCTGGCTTACTCTTGTGCTTTTTTGACTCATCTTGCCCTGCTCAGGAAATATGTGTATTTGGTATTGTTTGAACTGTAGGCAGTAGGGTGGACTCAGGGTAGTGGCTCTGATGTGTTTGTCTTTTTCTGTAAACTTCTTTTATACAGTCCAGGGCAAGAAGACAAATGAGACTCCATCACAGATGCAAGGTGAAGCCATGCTGAGGCTATGGTGGTCAACGAGGGATGACCAACAGCTCATGTGCTGCTTGGTGTTGGGTTTGTGGGTCAGCTGTGTCCCTGTGGCCGGATTTGCAGTTGAGCAAAGGGTTTGTGTTCTTGGGTTTTGGGTTTTTTGGTTTCCATCATCTTGGGCGGACCCTTTAGTGCACTTTTCATTGGAAGGTGACCTCAAAGCTTGTAGAAGGGCTTTGAGAGGAGAAATCGGTGTGATTCTAGCTGGGGTTTCGTGTGATGGCTTGGTTGTTGGATCGTTTTGAGATGGCGCTCCCAGTGGCAGGCAGGAACTAGTGTGTTGCAGGGTCCTCCTCCCTCTCTCATTTTTATTTTTCTGATTAACTTCAAGTTGTTGAAGGTAACTTGAGTTGCCTGAGATTCTTAGCCATTGCTAGCTCCTGTTGGCAGGGGTTAGAGGGCTTTCTAAGCTGAGACATAGGAAAATATGATAGATGTACTCATGTGATATGACTACCCTCAGAGCAGTAGGATTTAGTGTGGCTGTGGGTGCTGACTTGCTCTGGATTAAGCAGTGCTTTGTCATACAGCAGCATCCCTGGTCCTAACCCTGAAAAGCCTGAATTCAGCCTAGACTGTTGCACAGGACAGCATCTATCTCCCCTCCTAGGGATGTTGGGAAGGGAAGCCCCCATCCTCCCAGCCTGCTGCAGCCGGTGGTTTCTGCTGCCACCAGACCAGGGTCTATCCCCATGGTCAAGCCATGATACCCCGTGGCCTCGTTGCTGTGGCTGCTCTGCGCCAGCCCAGCGGCTCTTCATCTACTCTTCCCATCTGGATCCAATAGCTACATGCAGTGAAAAGTCACACCAAGCCTGGGCGCTTGGGGAGAGCCCCTTCCCAGCTGGGGCTGGGTGAGCTGCTCCCTGGCCAGGGCAGGAGGGTCACCTGGCGGGGCTGCCACCGTGGTCCACATCTCCCACCACGGTCCTTGTCTCCCACTGGGGAAAAATGGGCCCTGGGGTTTCAGCGGTGTGAGGAGATTGCCGCCAGGATCCGGACCTCTCCCAGCCATTCCCTCTAAGCCTGCCTGTATTTATTGCCATTTGTTCTGGTTTATTTTTCCAAAAATAAAAGTTGGTTGAAGTAGCACAAGAGCTTGGGAGGAAACAAGCTGAGGGAGCCTGGGGAAACAAAGATTTAGAGATTGTGCTGGGTTCCCCCTCCTCCTTCTCACCCCCATCTCCAAATAATATGTGGAATGGTGGGATTAAAACCCCTTCCATCTTTATTTACTACAGGGCCTACAGACTCCATCTGTTGCCTGTGGTGGGTAGTCTGGGGAGGCAAAATAAGAGAAAACTAGTATTTTCCCTATATTTGGAGGTGGGGAGGGCAGAGCTGGGAGCACCTTCACCCTTCCTGGGCTCCGCACCTCCGGAGCCAGGAAGCTGCAGTGGAGCCAGGAGCATGGCCCGCACCTCCCGAATCGCTGGCTGGCCCTTTCTTTTCCTCTCCTGCCTGCAGCGCCAGGAATGGTCTTTTGGGGACCAGGCTGGGACCTGCCGACACTCGGGGTCACATCCAGGTTCCAACATGGCATTTTCTTGTGCAACCTCCAGCTAGGCCACCCCGGGGCATCCAATTCCCCCCAGATCTGGTGCAAATCGTTCTCCGTTCCTCCCTCTCTCACCATCTGAAATTAGTTTCCTCTAGGTGACTGGGGTCAGGAGTACTCGGGTGCTGACGGATCAGCATGTGCTTTCCTGGATCGGGGCCTTGCATTCCTCCTGCCTGTCCAACTGGATGCGGGATCCCTCCTGGGCTGCAGCGCTGGGGGGATGCTGCGGTGGGGGATGAGACCCAAGCAGCACAGCGAGCCCTCTCGCCTGCAGTTGCTGCTGTGACTTTTCTGCTGGCAGAGAAACTTGCCTTGGTTGCAAGGATAAATTAAAACTGAGGAGCAACCGCTATGTGCTGGGCTGGGTCAGGCTGACAGTGGCTGTTGGTGCTCGGTCCTAACCCAAGCCAGCTCATTTAACACGCTGGTCTGTGAGACGGCAGCTTCCCGCTGGGAAACAGCCCTCAGCTTCGCTTGTCCCGTCTTTGGGCAAGGGAAAAAGCTTCCTGGAGGCGGGGGGTCTGCGATCTCGGCCGGGGGCCAAGGTAAGTCACCTTCTCGGTGGGGTTGTTTGCACAGCTGTGGGTGGCCGTGCCCGCTCCAAGAACTCCACATTCTTCCTTGCGCCGAATATCCGGGACAGGCATCCCTCCACGCTCAGCACGCTTTCATTTCCGTCGGCGAGCTTGGGAAGCTTCGCCGAGCATCCAAGCACCGGGGCTGACCCTCCATCCCACCGGTGCTGTTTGCCTGGCTGATGGCAGCGTGATGCAACCAGCTCTGGGCTGTGCAAGACTGCCAGCGCTCCGTGCGTGCAGGAAAGCAGCCCTGCATGCTTTCAAGTCCACATGCAATTGCTCTCCTCCCACTTGCACTCTCTGGCGTGGTTCACTGGAGGCCGGGCTGGCGGAGCAGGAGGCTCTCCACCACCTCCGGGCGCTGACAGCCTCCCTGCACAGAGCCTCTGCTGTCACCCGGCGCGTTGTTTTCTTTCCCACCAGCCCTCCTGCCAACCAGCAAGCCCTTTGCTGCGTGCGGATTTTATGGCGGTGCCTCCGAGACACTGACAACCTGCTGACATTCGTGGGTTGTGGGTTTTTTAATTTGCTTGGCTGCCTCCATCACCCCAAAACCCCAGCACCAAGCCCAGCTCCCTGCTAGTGGTTGCTCTGAGGTTTTCATGACTTCTCCCTGTTTTTTCCTGCTTTGCATGATCTTTAACGCTGCCCTGTTTCTCCTGAGACTCTGCAAAGTGGCAAGCCTCATGCAGACAGCGTGCCGGGGCAGCTGCTTGTGCTGGCCCTGGGATTTACTACAGGCAGTTTATTTTCCCAAGGAAGTTAGTTTCCAAGATAGCATCTGGTTTTTATGAGGTCTGATCAAATAAGGTGGTATGTGTATGAGTAGGGGGGGTGGTGTTTTTATGTTTGTACATGTATTTTTAAAGTTTTATAAATAGCGGAGTAATGAGTTGCTTGCTCCTTCCAAAACTGCATCTCTTGTGACCGTGGTTTTGCTGAAATTATTACTGAATCCAGAAAGCAAGTTGTTTCTCTGAAACGAGAAGAGGGCAGTATAGATACTCATACCTTGCAACATATACGTATTAGCAGTAGGTGCTGTTATTTTCAACACCAATGCAGAATTATTCTTTAGGTGCCTCATCCACAGCACTGCTATCTGCAGCCGTTTCATTAATGGGTGATTAATAAGTGATGTGCTAATGGTGTGTGAGGACCTGGTTACTTGTGGCTTCTCATCTGGGTAGGTTTAAAAGTATCTACATAGCCATCTCATCTCATTTATATTTTAATGCTATCATCTCACCTCTTTTCCCTTTCTTCCTCCACGTGCATCCTCTTCACTCTTCCTTGGTTGGCTGCACCAGACAAGGTGGGCATCATCCCATGGCGCGGGGTTGTCTCCTCCATGGGAAGCCTGACCAGCAGAGTCCAGCCAGGGAGACCACCAACGTGCTCATCTTCTCCAGGTCCCGCTAGTCCTTCGGCCAGCCATGCAATCCGCAGGGATAAAACCATCCCAGTGAGACCTGTCCTGCTGTTGGTTTTTGGAGTGGCTTCCTCTTTCCCCCTGCCTTTACGGAGGCATGTCCTCTCATCTGAATGCGAGCGCTTAATCCCCTCTCCCACAGTGACCCCCGCAGAGCCCACCCTGCTGACAGAGAGAACACCACACCACAGCTGCCCCTCGGCACATCCCTGGCTCTGGGATTCGTTTTTCATTTCCTCTTGCTCTCCCTTCTCCCCCGCCATGAGACGTAAGGGTTTGGCAGCAGATCCTATCGCCCCGTTTGCTTTCCTCCAGAGAATAATTTCTTCGGGGTGTTGTGTTAGCGGCAACGGCGGTCTGAGCCGAAGCCACTGGATGTCTTCTTGGAGAAGACATGGAAAGCAAATCTGTGCTGTGCGACCTAACCTCCTACCTCCTCACCACTACCCTGGGGACCACCACCAGCTTCCCCAGCTCCTTCCGTTTTTGCTGTTCTGGGCACTTCAGTTTTTTCTTGAAAATTTTTAACCTATTCCTAGAAACTTGTACAGAAAGGGGAGATAAAATGTCACCCCTCTGAGACAGATTGGCAACACAGTTGGTATTTCTACTACCCTAGAGCAAGCCAGCATCAGCTGCAACCAGGATTTTCTTTGCAATATCATGAAAAGCATTACTTAAATGCAAAAGAAAACCCCAAACCCCAAACAAACCCCACTGTCTTGCTGAGATACAGGATTACCAACTGATTTAGCATCTGCACCCAGGCTTTGTTGCTCAGCTAAACCTGCGTCCTGGTGTCATTGCAGTCATTTCCAGTTTGGTATCAGTTGTCCTGCAGGCATCTCTGAAGCATTGCCCACGTTATGAGAATACGAGGCTGCGTTCAGACACTGGCTTTTATGAAATTGGAGCTGCCGGTCAGGAGCAGCTGATGTTTCACACAATGAATTTCTCCCTTTTCTGGGAATTGCCAGGAAGCAGTTCGTGTAGAGGGGAGGATTTGGGGGACCAGGAGCTCATGCATGCGTGCGTGTATGCCTTTATGGGATCCTTAAAAGGGATATGGGAGAGCTAAAGCCTTCTGATAGCTCAATAAAGGGCCTAAGAAAATATAGCCTTGAGCTTTGATTGAAAGCCTGGGTGCTGCTTTACCAAGAAAATGCTACTTGCTGTTGTTTGCACTGCTGCAAAATATTTACCCAGTGTCTCCTGCCAGCAAATGTTTATATCGCTTAGGAGCAGCTTGCCCAGAGTTTTCGGCAGCAGAAACCTGCCTCACGTTGTTGTTTCTGGCTGCCGGCAAGGCACCCAGCCCTGCCTCCTGAGGATGAGGATGCCGGGATGAAGGCACTGGGCTCCCTGTGGCTTCAGGGAGGGCAGTTGATGTGCTCGTGGCTCCTGCTTCAGGTTTTTCTGGGGGCACAGTGTTCTCCCAAAAACCTTTCCAAAATCTTTCTGGGGCTCAGTGCAAGCAGAAGGAAAACACCTCCTCCTTTTTGTCCCTTGCTCTGCCTCCAGCTTGGCTCGCTCACCTGTGGTCATGCTTTCAACAGAGGACAACTCCGGTGCCATGAATGAATAGCACCAGGGTGAGGACTGTCTTTGTGCACCCAGTCTGCCAAATACACGTTCATGTACGAATTCAAAGCTGTCATTCCATGAGTGTTTCATAAGCCATGCTGCTCCCATGCACATTTCTTACCTTTAGCTGAAGTATTTCTGGAAAACAGATGCAAACTTTTCATGGGAAATTGTTGCAAGGTATTTGCTCAGCTCTGGCCATGCGTTGCAGAGGAGCAAGCGGTGCCTCACTGTGACCCAGGAGTCTCTGCTCAGTCATCTGCCCGTACAGAACAACAGAACAGATAAGAGATAGCTGCCTTATGTTGCACACTTGTTTTTTCCCAGCCTCTCATTTGGGATGAGGTGAGCATAAGCAGGGGTTAGTTCGTTAAGCTGTGGCAGTTCATTAAACTTCTTGGACTTTTTCTCTGCGTTTCCTTCCAGACAGTGCTGATGGCTGAGCTGGGGGGTGTGCGTCTGTGTGCACAGATACTGTGGACAAGACAGGCAGCGGAAATTTTCATGATTTTGGTTTCCAAACACCCTTATCTATTTGCAAAGCCCGCCGAGTGCCTGCAAGAACTGTTGCATTTCAGATACTTCTATTTTGAAAAGCCTGTGGAAGCGAAGTTCATTTTTCTTGGCTATTTTTTGCCTTGAAGTGAGCCTCTTTTTTGTCAGAAACTGATGGCTGAGGCTTAGATGTGTAAAACTTGGTGAAATTAATGGAAGCCGTGCCCTGAATCTCCTGCACGGCTTTTAAATCCTCTGACTTGTAAACAAGGAGTCCAGTTGGCAGCTGGCTTTCAACTCTTCCAAGGAAAACTCTGAAGCTTGAAGGTAAAGTGAGAGAGATGCTCACAGGGAAGGGGAAGAGAGCGATGCCCAGTTCCTCAGTTGATGCCTCATTGCATTAATTGCTGTGCAAAGAGTGGGGTCAGAGCTTGTGGGCACCCTTGGGTGAAGAGTGCCAGGGTGCAGCAGGGCCGTGCTGGTTGGTATTACCATCACACCGGTCCCTTTTGGCTTTGATGCCTGTGTAACCCTGTTGTTTGGGCTTTGCAAGGAGACCCAACTTGCAGGACTTCCTTAGGCTCTTGCAAAGGGTTTGGGTGCCCCGTTGGGTAACTGCGCAGGAATGTGCTCCCGCTTATATTTTTCCCAGTGTGAAAAAGTCATCGTTGAGGGGAAATTATTTGCATGCAAAGCTGTGCCACGCCACGGCGCGTTTCACCCCGCACAGAGCACAGAAGGGGCAGCTGAAGGGAAGACGTGTGAGCATCTCTGTGTAGCCACAGAAATCTCATTTGATCCTCAGTGGTGGGAAAGGAAACGGAGCAATAACCCAGGACAGTTTAATAGAGTTTGGGTGAAATACGGTTGTTTTTGTAAGCTGGTCTCTGTGCAGTGAGGGCTCTTTAGCCCGTTTGTTGTGCTTGGCTCTGCTCTGGATGTTGGCACCAGCTGCTTTGCAGGTGCACGTGTCTTTGGCAGGAAGGAGCTGGGATTTGGGGATTCGCCTTGGTGGGGGG
>WAAD01039684.1:451133-582983 GCA_013389945.1 Fregata magnificens
TGAGAGATTATTTTTGTGTCTTGCAAGTGAGGAAGACATGTTGGGGAGGGGGAAGGACGCAGCCTGGGGTTCAGTCCTGTCTTGGAGAGCCGGCTGGAGGGCAGGGTCCTCTCCCAGTAGCTCCTTCTCCCTTCCCCATGACAAACTGGGAGTGGATCCTACAGGCTCTGGGGCTGCAGAGCCCGGACGAGGCCAGCTCCTGTGAGCAGAAGTTTGCCCCAGAGCTGAGAGCAGCTGAGATAGAGAGCAATAGCAAGTATTGCCTGTAATCCCCCCAAAATAATGAAAATTGGGGTGGGGGGCCATTTCCAGAGCTGAGCCCATAGGGATGCAGAGGGAAGAAAGTTTTGGTGGTGCTTGCTCTGCACCTCCCTATCATTTTCACCACCACCTTTGCTCCCTCCTTCCCATCTTGCGCTGTGGCAGTGGGTCCTGGGGACCAGCACCCCAAAGGTGCAGATCCCAAACCCCAGGTGCACCCGAGGAGAGAGCGATGCCGGCTGTTTCACCCTCCCAGCTGGTGGTGGGGCAGCATTCCCAGGGCAGCCGGTCCCTGTGGCTGTCAGATGTAGTTTGTGGGGGGAATCACTGCTCTGAGCACCCCTGTGCTTGCCCACCCCTGCCCAGCTTTGGAGCACAGGGACTGGTGGGAGCTGGCTGGGAGCCCCCCAGCCCCTGGGCAGGGGCTGTTTGGTCCAGCAAGCAGAGGAGGGGAAGAGGCTGATGTTTCCCCTAGTGAAACCCTGCAGTTGAGCCAGAAGCAGCAGACCTCCGCACGCTGGCACGGGCCCAAGGCGTCTTTGCTTCCTGCCACCCTTTCAAATTAAGCAAACGATTCATTTTATTTCTTTAATTTTCCAAATGGAAGTGAATTGGCTGCACTGGCAGGTGCCTGATTGACGTTCCAGAGAGGATGGGAGCCGGGACGGGGAGGGGCTAGCCACTCCACGCCTGCCACCACCCTCCCGGCAGCGCCAGCGGGGACCCAGCCCTGCCACTTGGGGCATGGGGGCCACCTTGTCCTCCTAGGAACAAGCAAGAGATGCCCGAGTGTCACGCCACGGATAAAAAGATTGCAATGCTGAGCTCCTACGAGGTCCTTTCAGGGTGGAGGAGCAAGCCGTGGCACTCCCGGTGCCCTGTATTAACTCCTGGTGTTCGGTGTTTTATGAGTGTGGCTTTTCCTCTTGCTTTTATTATGCTTTGCAGAGCCTTTCTCATGCATCTGCTTAGTCCCCTGCTTGCCTCAAGGGGACACTATCAATAAATGACGCTGGCTTCACCGGTGAAGAGGACCAAGTCGTCCCTTGCAAGGAGGTTTTGGGGTGGGATGTTCCTGCAGGGGACCCAGGGGGATGGCCACACACCCTGCCCAGCGCAGCACCGCCACTGTGCACCCTTGCTGCAGGGTTGAGCACCCATTTGAGTGCACCCATCTGCACCCCTAAATCCTCCCGGCTCTGCTCATGGGTGCAGGGCTCTCTGCAGAGCCGGCTGCAACTCTCCCTGCAGTGAAATAAGTGCCGGGAGATGATGAGGGGAAGATTATCCCCACTACGTGGCAGCGATTATCAAATCTATACGCTGCGTCAGTGAGACGAACGGCAGCCAGTGTCTCACTGCCGGAGTGCGTGGCGTGTAATTAAGTCTAGCTCCCCAATCTCTGTTAAATCTTGAAGATCCCTTCCTCATCTCTGGCACCGCAGTCTCTCTTTGTGGCTTTTTCCCCCTGCTGCTGTTTTTCTCAGTGCTGTCTTTCCCCTTGGCTGCCCTCCCCTGTCGTGAGCGGCAGTGGGATAGAAATCCTCCCCCTAAGCTGGGCCGGGGCACTGAAAATGCAAAACCTCAGGATTTTTAGGCACTGTTGGCTGTCCTGGAGCTGAATCTCACTCCAGAGTGCTACTGTGCATGCCCAGGGTTTTTTCACCTTCGCTCCATCTCCCCATGGCTTCTCCGTGGGGTTCCTGGGGGGGTCCAGAGGGCACGGCAGCCCTGGCTGGGCTTGAAAACCTCTGAGCAGCAGCTCCACTGGGGCAGCTGCCGGCTGCCGGTGAGTGTAGTTGTGTCATGGTGATGATCCCAGCCTGGCTATTAAAAACAGCAGCTTAATTGGCCTTTTGAGGAATTCTCATACTCGCCTCACCTGCTCTCAGGAAAGCAAGCCCCTGCCGCTTGCAAACACGCCATGTTCCTTGGGCCCGTGCTGCTGTTCCTCTGCTTTGTAAAGGTGTCACCAGCACCTTGTGGTGGTTGCGGCTATGGGGAAACTGAGGCACAGCATGCTGATGCAACGCATTCGGGGCTGCACAGCCGGTGTCCCAGGCCAGCGGGACTCACAGTGGGGCAGGGATGGGCCATGGGACAGGGGAGCCCACAGCATCCCTGCGCCAGCCTCTCGGGGCAATGGGATGCTACCAGCCGCACCCCCTCTCTGCAACACTCTCCTCTGTCCCAGCAGCCAGGGATCAGCTCTGCAACAGCTACAGACACTCTCATCATCTGGAGACAAGTCCAAAATACTGGATCTCCACTCTCCCCAATGCCCTGCCCATGGAGGGCACCATCCTCCCGGCTTTTGTGCAAAGCCACAGGCAGTTTGGAAGAGGATGGGCAAAACACAAGCTGTCTGCAAGCTGCGTGGCAGCCAGAGGGATGCAGATAAAAGCTCTGCTGTCTACCACTGAGATAAATTTCATCTCTGGCTGATTCAGGGGTAAAAAGGAAACTCACCAGCTGCGTTTTGTAATCGTGTGAGGGCAAGGTTTTCTGGGAGATGCTGGAGCTGGCTCATTTTTACGTGGGCATTAGGGATGTGACAACTTAATTGTGGAGAGTTCTCCAGAGGGGGAGCAGGAATCAATAGGTGTTGGTTAAGGCGCTCGTTTTAAGATAAAGTCTATTTGTTAAATTATAGTCATTTGTCTCCTTGCAGCCTCAAAAGCAGTTAATTGCAAGCAGCCCGGAGGGGCAGCATGCTCTGCCCCAGCTTGAAGCCCAAATGCTGGCCATGCCCTTCAGATGCCCGGGATGGAGATGGCTGGCAGTGCTGCCGGCTAGCGGTGCCGGTGCCGCAATTCAGGCGGGAGGGACCCGAGCTCCGGGGGAGGCTGAAGGTTACGAATTCAAGCCCTTAAGCGTGTCCTATAATCCCTTTTCTGGCCCAGAGGAGCGGCAGCCTCTTCAATTACCAGGGCATTGAGGGCTGCAGGGTATGCGTTTCCCAAAGGCTGGCCCAAGGCTGCCGGGAGAGCAGCCAAAAATACTCGGCTTATTTGGGCGCTGTGGGGACTTGCCTTACAAGGCTGGACAGTAGTTTGTTAAAAAACCAAGCCACCCCGGGATCGGAGGCTGAGTTTTGCACTCTCAGGTGATGGGGAGGCCTCCGCAGGCTCCCCAAGGCCGGCTCTTCCCCAGATGTGGGTGCACAAACCTCCCTGCTCTTGTCCTGGCCCCGCTGGGACGCAGCTCTCCTGGAGCTGATGCTGTTAAGCCTTTACTCCCCGTGGCCTTGGGCTTACATGGTCTGAGCTTGGAGGTGTGTTGCAAACAGGAGAAGCTTCAGGGGGATGCTGCTGCTCCTGGGTGGGTTTGGGGAGGGGGCTTTGGTACTGCATGGTTGGATGGATGATTTCCCTAGGCTGGTGCATGTTGCAGACTTGCTGTGTGCTCACGGCAGCACCTGGCTCTATGGCTCTTAGGGGTATTTTGATAAAGAGTGGATCTGGCAGGCCACTCTGCGCACCCGTGCACAAAGCTGCCATAGGAGGAGGGGACAACTGGGGGTGATGGGGACCACCCGCAGGAGCCATGTCCACCAGCCCTGCACAAGCCCTGCCCCGCCCCAAAATACCTGCATGCATGTGTATTTTTGCAGGAGGTAGGAAGGTCTGGACCAGTGCTGTGTGTTTTCTACTCAACACTTTGCTTAGGGCATCCTTTATTTTTCTGTTTGTTCTGTCTGTCTTCCCTGGCCCGCCCTTTGCTCCCCAGCTGTGTGAGCACAACCTGCTGCCAGCCGGTGAGACCTGCCTGATGCTGTGCATCCCCCTGGGCTGGGAGACTTCCCTGGGTTGCCTCCCTCCCTGCCCGGCTTTGCCTTGCCCTGCCCGGCTTTGCCTTGCCCTGCCCAGCTCCTCGTGTGTGTGTTCAGATGGCCATCCCCAGCCCTGGTACCCGAATGCAGCAAGGGGCTGGGAAGAACAGCATTGAAATAAGGAAATTAAGCAGGAGATGTTCTTGATGGAGCAAGGGGTAGGATATTCTCCCGTCTGTCACTGAAGGTATCTGCTGCATTGCGACTGGATGGACCGTGCCTGGACCATCCTCCAGAACTCTTGGGAAGGAGCACACGGAGCTGGTTTAGTGCTTTGCCATGGGTCCGTGCTGTGGTGGTCCAGCTGGGGGTCAGGACCAGGTGGGTCCTAGATTTCCCTCCATATCCAAAAAGGGGCTCAAAACCCCATGGAAAAAAGCCCAGGGGTGGTTCTTCCTGCAGCTCAGCCCTTCAGTGCTGCATGGAGTGAGGGCCTTATGGCCACGGACCACAGGCAAGCAGCGGCCACACAGGGAGACCTTGCAGAAGGGACAGGTTGTGTTTCTCCTGGGAGGTGGTGGGGGCAAGGGAGGAGGCAAGGAGTCCTAACCCATGCAGCCACACCAGCATCCCTCCCTCAGCACTCTGGAGATGGCTGGGAAGCTCTCCAGGGAGGGCAGTACACAGGGAGGATGGGAGAAGAGTTGCTCAAACCTCCTTGGTCAGTAGGGAGTGAGGGTCTCCTCTCTGCAGGGAGCTCAAGGGAGTTTTCTTTGCAGGCCAGGTAGCCAGCAAGCTAGCACTGCTCACCCTGGTCTTTCAGCCTTCTGCATGGGCTGCACCATGCTCCCGTATCTGCCTTCATCTTCCACTTACCCACCCAAGCTTTGGCCCCTGTATGTGGTACTTGAGGGTTAATCATTAAAGTCTGCCTCTGGCAGCGTCTGGGCTTTGGGGGCTGGTGCTGGAGGAAGCAGGATCAGGCCTTCTCACTCTCATGGTAACTAGCAGCGATCCCCAAGGATCCACTCCTCCTGGGAGCAGCATCCAGCCCTGCCTCCGAGCAGGCAGCTCTGGCAGAGCCAAGTGTGGAGAAAGGTGGGAGAGGGGAGCATGCTGGGGTCCAGGACATTTGCAGGCAGGTCCAGCCAGTTGCAACCAGGAAAGTCCTTTGCATGTGGGCTGGATGCAGTGACGTGCACGAGGCTTTGTGTTTGCACATGCAAACGTACACACGTGTCATACGTGCACGTGCTTGGAGGGATGGGGAGGATGCCCACACCTTGCATGCCTGGGGCGAGGAGGTAGTCGTTTGTGCTCACAGGCTCCTCGGGGGGATGGAGGCGCACACGTGACGGTCTCCGTGCCTTGCACGCCGTCCGCGTTGATCTCATGTGCTGAGATTCTCGCAGGCACCCAAAGGAGTCATCGAGCTGCGCGCTGATCACTGCGCGCTGCCAAAATCCTCTGGAATCTGCTCCCCTGCGTCGCCCCTTCCCAGGTCAGCGTCGGGCTTCGCGGCAGCAGGTGCTGAAACCCGTCCCTCCTCGCGACCTGCCTCCCTTGCTTTTCCAGCACATTTTCTGGAGGTCAGTCATCCCCTCCCTGCTGCTGGATTGCTTTCCTGCCCCTTCCCACCTGCTCCATCCACCCGGCAGCTTTTTTGGAGCTGGAGAGCAGCTATGGGGGGGGTCTTGGGGGGGAAACATGAGTCTGAAGGAGAAATCAATCCTATCCTGGCTGGGGCTGAAATCTTGGAAACACCGTGCTCCGATCCAGCGGCTCTCGAAGAACCAGGGCCGAACATGGCACTAGCTATTTCTGGCCGCTGGCGGCTATTCCTGGCCCCGGCCTCAAGGTCGGTCCTTCTTCCTCGCCTCCTTTGCCACGCGCTTGGGTAAGCTTGGTGCGGTGTGCACGCTGAGCGAGCTATAAATAACGGCAGCCACGAGTGGCCTCTGGGAAGGGCACCGAGGGGAAAGCATCCCCAGCTTTGCAGGCAGCCGGGATCCCCTGCCCCAGCCCAGCCAAGGGCAATGGGGGGCCACCTTCCGCTCAGGGGCAGTGGGATGCTGCAGAGCCATCATTATGTTTATTCCATGGGGTGTTGAGCCCCAGAGCCCTGCTCTTTTCTGCAAGCAGCCGGCGGGGCTTTCAGGCTGAGCGATTGCTTGGGGATGGGTTTATTTTTTTAATATCCCTTGTGAGCAGCTCAAGCTGGACTTGCTGCCCTGCAAGATGCCTGGGCTGGGATATGTTTTTTCCTCCAGATCTCTCTTTTCCTCTGGGGAGGGCTGAGCAACCTGATGGATGTGGTAGAGGGAGCGTCCAGGTGGAGGTAGCTCCGCTGGAGCCTGCATGCAGCCACAGCCTGAAGTTTCCTGAGTGCTTTTCTCCTCCTCACTTGTCCCCCTTTCCTCCTCCATGCCCTCGCTTACCCCCCATGATCATTCCCCCTTGCTCATGCTCTCGCCTTCCCCCTCCTTCACTTCCCCTCTGTGCTTTTCATCCCCCCCATCTTTCACTTCGTCACTCTCCCGTGCTCCCACACCCTCCCCTCTCTACTTCCACTATTTTTGCCCTCCTCCTACCCCATCCACTTTCTCTCCTGGATGCTCCCCCTGGCCTCTCTCTGCAGCAGGGTACAGTTTTGCTCTGCAAACACCAGCTGCCTTGTTTTTCTTGCGGTGCAGCAAATGTTTCCGCAGCACTGTGGAGATCGACGGAGCCGCCAAACAAAAGGACCTTTTCATTTTAGCAGTGGGATGGAGAGCAACTGCACTGCTGGCCTGAGAGGTCAGCACTCAGGTGGCTCCCATGCCTACATCCAGCCACCTCGCCAGCGTGAGCACTGGCCCCCCATCCGCAGCTGGAGAATGGAGGGGGAGGCCAGGTGGTCTCAGAGTCGATCTGGGTTTATGTGGAAACACCCAGCTTGTTTTCGTTTGTTCCCCTCTCCGGCTGCAAAACCGGTGTAATTGGAGCAGGAAATTAAACATTTGAAGCGTTAACGTGATAATCTGCTGGTTTAGGCTTTGGGGGGGACAGGGAGCTGGGAGCTGAGCGCGCTGCTCCTGCCTGGCGTGCCGGGAGGGAGAGGGGACATGGTGCTGGTGAGGTCTCCCCAGCACATTCCACCCTCTTGCCCCAGCCAGGAAACCACAGGGAGGGTTCTCCTTCAGCTTGCTCTGGCCTCGGGTGGTCTTTAGGCTTTTGATTAAGATGGTTGCATTTTTCCTTTGGTCCTGATAGCCGTGCCTCATTGCCCATGCTGGTGGTACCAGGACCAGTGCTGGCGTATGGCTGCACCCATCACCTGTGATGAGTTTCTCAGTGGTTTGCTGATGCTGGTGGTGGATGAACCAGCCAGGGAACTGAGCACGTCCCACGTCCCGAAGGCCATGGTTTGGGAGCATTGAGGCTGGAGAAGAGAAAACCCAGAAAAGCTGTAAGCTTTCAGAGATGCAAAAAGCCCCCTGGGAAACCAGCCCTCAAGTCCCTGGGGCAGTAAACCCTGTGCGTAAAACACAGGGAGGGTGGTTCAGGCTGAGTGCCAGGAGAGCTGATTCTCATGGCAAGGGTGGGTGGATGTCCAAACTGACTGCCCGGCAAATAGGTTGGGGTCTCCATCTCTAGAGTCGTTGAAGAGCTGAGCAGACCCCCATCAGAATGGCTGTGCCAGGATGGTCCTGGGTGTGGTGCAGGGTGCGTTGCTCTGGGTGGGTTTGGGCACCAGGCAGGCAATGGAGAACGGGTGTCCCAATGCCTTTCCTGAGCTCCTCAGTGGTCTATAAAGATGGCTGGCATGAACATATTATGTTTTTTTAATTCCTTTTTTATGTCAGGCTTGGATTGTCTAATAGACGCTTGCATTGTAATTTTTTACTTTAATAGGAATCATTTGTAGAGAGATCTGCTGAGCTCAGCATCCCGGCTGGAGCTTTTGCATTATCGAGAGTTGCTGTCTTTGCAGATGGATGAGTTTCAAGGATTTCTAAATACACAGGCTTATCTGTCTAAACAAAAGTTCAAATGCTGTGCAGTTCACTGGTTTGGAGCAAATGTCAAAGAGGCAGGACTGGGCTGTCGCCGCTAAACAAACCTCTGTCCCATTTTCTTTTGCACTTTCCACAAAATCCTGCATGGATTTGATGTGATCAGCCCATTTCTGTTTACAGGGTGAAAAAACAGCATGGAGGAGAGCCATGGGGTTTTTTGCTCTGCTTGGGGTTGGAGGGAGGAACACTGCTATTATTGCTATAAACGCCTAATTGCCATAATTGCTATAAAACCCTTCCGTTTCCAAAAAGTGTTTCAGGGAGGAGACTCGACCCTTCCTGAGAAGCATCAGTCTCCGTTGGCCGGAGGTGCTGGCAGAGTTCATGCCTTTTCCCAAGGATCTTGGATGAAGGCAAAGGTTGTCCGACGTGTCCTCTTCTCCTGGAGCAGGACCGGACATTCTCTCCATCACCCCATGGATGCTTGTCTCACTTTTTCTTAAATAATACCTCAAACAGGGGCTCTGGAGCCACTGGCCTCAGGAGCGGGGCAAGCGCCTGGTGCGTCTCATGGGTTTTAACATGCTGCACCCTCTCTGAAAAAAACCTGCAGTTGTTTGCAGACAGGGATGTCAGCAGGAGATGCCTTGGGGTACTGTTTAACTCCTGGCCTGACCTGATGCCTTTCTCCCTTTGCTGCAGCTCCAAGGGCAGGGAAAGGGGACTGCACTTTCCCCAGTGATGCCTGGGATAAAAATGCCCTGTGTGATATTTGTAGCTGAACAGTGAGATGATATCTTGGCAGGGGCTCATATGTGCAGCTCTCCATGTCAACATGGACATATTTGAAGCCTCCAAGGCTAGGTACTATCTCCAGATACTTTTTGATGCCGATGGGCATGGCTGGGTGCATCCTCTGCCGCTTCTCTGCCTGGTCCAGGTTGCCAATGAGCCGGCAGAGGGAGAGGGTCCTCTCCAGGTATCAATCCCACACGGGAAGGCTTTGTGGGATGGAGATAGCAGCCTGGCGTGGGAGACGGGAGACCTTTTTCCCTGACACCTGCATATGGTGCGACTTCGGCATGGCCTCTCGCGTCCGGTGTTTTTTGTGTGTTTTCCGAGGCGTTTTGTGTTCGCTCCTTGGCCGGTGCTGGGAGGACTGGATTGGAAAGGAAAGGGATTTTCATACTTCATCTTTTTCTCGCCAGGGCCTGAAACGTGAGCGCCTCTGAGGCGTTGCCGAATGAGGTGGTAATGTGTTCATCAGCTGGGAAATCACCGGACCTCAGAAAAATGGGGAGGAGAGAGACGTGCGAGGATTTGTGTCCACCCATCTGCCCCTGGGCAACCGTGGTTTTAGGATGCAGCTGGTGGATGCAGGGAGCGCAGTGTTGAGGAGCATCCCAATGGTGTTGGGGAAGGTGGGGCTCTGCCTCAGTTTCCCCACCCTGAGCAGCGGCTGCCCTGGAGAGCCATATGGACATCGCGTTCGTAATGATGTGCTGGAAGCAGTGCTCCTCATCAAGGGTTGAGGGAGACATGCAAAGAGAGAGAACCCAAGTCAATAAATACCTAAAATACCACTAAGAGGCACAGGGGAGAGCCTGCCTGCTGCAGGGCATGGGTTGACCCCTGTCTCTGGCCAGCCAGGAGCAACCTCCTGCAGGGAATGGGTCGCGTGTTCCTGGCTGGATGCAGGTTTTGTCCATAAGACCTCATGCTGGCTGTGGTGGCGTTTCCCTCAACCTTGGTGCTCTTTTCCCCGGCACGGCCTTTCCTTCACCTACCACCCGCCAGTGCCACCACCACGCACCTATGAGTCTTCTTAGAAATCAAAGCATTTAATCTGTGCTCTTAACTCTCCCTGGTCAGGGGTCCACGGGATGCTCGGAGGCGGTACAGCCCAGGAGCTGGCTGTGCACCAGACGCTACGTGTGCGTAAATAAAACAGCTTCAAGTCTCCTTTTCGGTTCTGTGGACTCTTCTTCTGCCCTTGCCGTACTTGAGGAGCATTTGCCGGCTGTCTTTCATTGCTCCCTGCACCTCCTTCCTCTTCCTGTTTATCCGCCTCCTTTGTAAATTAAAGTCTTAGACTTTTCAATCTCACACTCCGCTCTTTCTTTACGTCTCATCACTTTTATTGCCCATCTCTGAACAGAAGCCCTTTTCCTTTGTCTTTTTTTACACAGGATATCCAGGATTGATCAGAGCATTCCAGGTCAGGGCATACCATTGATTTACGCCGTCACATATTTTATAATCCTGGGACTTTATATATCACCTAACATTTTGTTTGCCATTTTAGCTGTGGCCACAGAGTGAAGGCTGACATCACTTTGCTGGCTGTTTTCAGCTAATTTAGACTGCAGCAATGTGTGTGATTAGTTCAAAATCTCCCTTGTAGCGTGCGGTGCCTTGCATTTATCACCACTGGCTTCCTCACTGCCTGGCGCTGCTCTTCGCTTTGAAGGTCTCTCCTATCCATCATATTCTTGATTAGCCTAAATAATATTGTCATCTGCCAGTTTTTCCTCCTCGTTGCTCAGCCCTCTTCAAAGCATTAATAAACAGATTATAGTGTGCTAAGCCTCATCCAAAACACCGAGGCGCAGAGAGCTGGCAATGCCGCGGTCAGTCAGAGCTGCTTTGGCTGCTTAATAAATTCGGGGTCAGAGACGTAAAGATGGTAATAGCGAAAGGAGGCAGAGAAAATACTGTTGGTTTTATTACAAATAAAAGTGTTTCTATTTTCTGACATGCCTATGACTCTGCTCCATTCACTTTATGAATGGTTAATACCGGTCTGCGCAACCAAATATGCTCTCAGTGTTAATACTTTGAAACGCAACTGTTGTGCATTTAAATGGCAAGGGCCTTTTTAGGGAAATACTTAGGACTTTGCTTTCATGGGAATAGCATAGTTTAATATGAAAAAAGTGTAGAGTATTATTGATGTGCGATATGGTAAAATTATGTATGTGGACATATGCTTACAGTTAGATCAATAGATGTTATTAATGTGTAAAGATATCATTTTTATGTTTCTTTTTTCCAAAGGGTTTTGTGGTTAGCTTATATTTTGAGCTTATTGATGAAAGAATAGTATTTATTTTGAAAAGTCAATGATTCAAATCAGGGCAATTTTTTTAATAGGCTGTAACTTTTAAGCAGCGTAATAAATATTCTTTGTCATTTACAGAAGTACTTCCCTTCGTGTTTGAGATGAATGTGGCAGTCTTCAGGTCAATGGCTCTGGTTTTCCCTAAGCTAAATTCTGGAGGTGCTGAGCTGGCCTCTTCGTGGTGGAAGCAGCTTGCAGCTAAAATGCCTTTAAGATTTGCATTATTTGGGAAAGGAAGCAAGGGAAGAGTGATTACAGCCATGTTCACAATTTTCCTACGTATTGTTCAAATTCAAATAAATATAATTCTTAAAGAGCATAGGAAACATGGCAGAAATAGCACATCTGTGCTCTGGTTTGTAGCCTCGTGGCTTCTTGCGCACAGCTGCTGCTCTGGCGGCTGCCTCAGCATCAGCAGACCTGCGCTTCTTGACGGTCCCTTCCCTTCAGCCATCAGGATGTTTTTTTGCTCATACAAAGTCCTGCCCTGGCAGTGACTTCTGCTGGGTTTTGCTGTGTGAAAGCACTGCGAGAGTTGTGTCTTGTGTTTGCTTTAACCAGCTGGTTGATGGTTGTATTGGGCAGCCTGTGATTGCTGTGCTGGGTGGAGGAGCAGCCAGTTGCTCCCTCTTCACTTCCCTGGTTTTTTTCGTTTGTTTTGCTTTTAACTTCATTATAGAGAGGCTGGGAAATGCACTGGAGCTTGCCTGCTCCCGAAAAACTCTGCACAACCTGCTTTGAGATGCTGGCTGGGAAATGGGAGAAGAGCACCCACCTTCGGGTGGGTGCCCCATGGGTGCCGTGCCCCCTCTGCCAGCTCCGGCTTTCCTCTTGGCTCAGGCAAGCCATGCTCTTCATAACCCGGTGCAAGAGGTGCTTGGAGATGGGAGAGGTGCTTGCTCGGTTCTATTTGTGTCTTTGCACCGGTGGGACCAAATTTCTGCTCTGACTCTGACTTCAGCTTGTGTCTCCGCTCTCCAGACTCCCACCTCAGCCCAGAGCTGTTGGGAATATTTGTTCCTCAGAAACCTCCGTTTCCCCTTTTAGAGGATGGTGGTAGCTCTCTTCTGCTCTTATTTTGCTCAGTAAATAGGATGAAAACAGATGAGGTCATCGGTGTCTATACAGGCAGATTTGGCCTCCATTTTCTGTTTACTAGGACTGCATTAGTTATGAATAATGGCGCGTCAAACTACTCACTCCAAGCAATTTATTCATGGGATTTGGCCCCGCTTGCTGTCTGAGAGTTGCCTGCCAACAGGATCTGATTTCTAAAATACACTTACAAACATGCAGCCGTTTGCCCGATCTGTTTGCAAACATATCTGGGCCTCTGGGTGCTGAGCAGATGCTCAGCCCCGGCGTCGGGGTTCCGAAAATCACCTCCTGGGGTTTCGCTCCATGGACGGGCAGTGGTGATGTCCTCTTTGAAGCAATTAAAAGAGATGGAAGACAAGAAGTCATGGGAGGTTTTAAATAGTCTTCCTTCTCTTTTTGCCCCAGGGGACATCATTATGTGAAGCTGGAGGCACACACGCAATCCCAAACCTTTGAGACAGGATTCCCTCCCCGACCTAGGAGAGGTGGCAAGAATTTCTGTCTCGTTTCTCGTTGTCTGGCAAATTTTACGTCTAATTTTTTGCTCTGTCACATCCCCACAGAATAACCATTGATTTATATAGCGGCCGAGTCCAAAACAAATGCTTTTGCTGGATACCTGTATTCTCTCCAAGAAAGGGTCCTGCTCCCCAAACTTGGGTAAAAAAGCCAAAACCAAAAAGAAACCCCCGGTTGCTGTGATGTTGGTGGAGAAGGGAACACAACAGCCCATGTGTGATGGGAGGCAACCACGGGTCACCTCTGCTCGCCTGCTGCTGGTATGATGTGCACCGCGCACTGCTGTTTTCCAGGGTATTGCTCATTTGATTGATTGCTTAATTTGCACGCTTGTGCGATAGCGACTGTCATGCAATGGCTCTTTTGTGGTGCTGGACTGAAGGATTTTATTCTTGCGAGACAGTTCAGGCTCCAAGATGCTTCCCAAGAATGCCTGGTCTGGTGTTCCCATGGGCCATATTTGGAAATCCCAACTGTTTCTGCTTGGCCAAAAGCACCAGTTGGTTTTAAGGGACGTTTTGTTTGTGTTATTGTGCGACTTTCTGGCCCCGATGGTCTTGAAGAAAAAAAAAGATTCCCAGCTCACAAGACATTTGTGCTAATGAAACAGTGGGGGATTTGCTTCTTTTCACCATGGGTATGTTTTTTTAGGCTTCTGTCAGGGTTTTTTGCACACAGATTTCCACAAACCTCATTAACGTGGTTGGTGGATGTCACACAAAGTTGGGCAGGTTTTTCCTCTCGAGGTTGGTGGGATGCAGACTGAAGATGAGGGATGTATTCCCACCACCTGGCTCCATTGCCTGAAGTTTCAGATACCCTCCATTGCCTGTCCAGAAAGGAGGTACCTCGATCTATGTAGGGGGTGATTTATGCTGGGAGCCTGTCCTAGGTCCCTTGCGTTGCTGCCCCTCTCCCTGGCTATGGAGGGAGTTTGGGAGAACCGCATCCCAGCCGAGACACTGGGAAGGATGCACACCCCCCACGAGGTACCACACCACAACTGGAAGTCTTACTACTTTTTGGCCTTTTCTAGCCTTTTCGGCAGGGAGAAGCAGACCAGGCAAGGTTGAACTTTCTTTCCCCTTCGTGCCCACGGTGCAGTCTTAGAGCATTTGCGCTCCCCACCTGAGAAGGCTGTAAATCTAAGGCCCCATCTCACTTCCCTCCTCCTTGAAGTTTATTTTCATAGAATCATAGAATCATAGAATAGTTTGGGTTGGAAGAGACCTTTAAAGGTCACCTGGTCCAACCCTGCCTGCCATGGGCAAGGACATCTTCAATTAGATCAGGTTGCTCAGAGCCCCGTCCAGCCTGACCTTGAGCATTTCCAGGGATGGGACATCTACCACCTCTCTGGGCAACCTGTTCCAGTGTTTCACCACCCTCATGGTAAAAAATTTCTTCCTTATATCTAGTCTACATCTACCATCTTTTAGTTTAAAACCATTACCCCTTGTCCTGTCGCAACAGGGCCTGCTAAAAAGTTTGTCCCCATCTTTCTTTTAAGCCCTCTTTAAGTATTGAAAGGCGGCAATAAGGTCTCCCCGGAGCCTTCTCTTCTCCAGGCTGAACAACAGAAACTCTCTCAGCCTTTCCTCACAGGAGAGGTGTTGAGCCCTCTGATCATGTTTGTGGCCCTCCTCTGGACCTGCTCCAACAGGTCCTTGTCTTTCCTGTGCTGAGGACTCCAGAGCTGGACACCCTACTCCAGGTGGGGTAATTTTGAGTGATTTGTTCATAAAAGCATAAATTCTGGAGCCACCAGCAAACTTGGGAATCCCCCTTCATCCTGGGGAAATGAAGCGGTCTCTGGAAAGCCACCGATGGGCTGGTCTTTGGCATATAACCTCTCCTTAAAGCCTTCTGCCAGGGGAGCACGCTGGGTGCCACAGCAGAAGCCCTGTGCAAGCTCTCCCTGCACTGGGGGCTCATCCTGCCAACCCCGGGCTCCCCCCCAGCAGTTTTGCTGGAGGGCGGCTCCAACTTCCAACATGGATCGCGACACACCAAGTGTGGACTGAGAGGTCAGAGTGAGCCCAGCCATGCCCCGCTCTCCCCATGCCTCTGCAGTTCTGCTCCGTTAATCTTCCTAGGTTTCATTTTTGGCTGTAGGGAGACGTGAGAGGGGTTTTGGAGCGAGGAGGATTACAATCCAGGACCCTCTGGATTTTGATAGATGCCCT
Source organism: Fregata magnificens (assembly GCA_013389945.1). Lineage (NCBI taxonomy): Eukaryota > Metazoa > Chordata > Aves > Suliformes > Fregatidae > Fregata > Fregata magnificens. The sequence continues at coordinate 466,089 of WAAD01039684.1, forward strand.
GCTGTTGCTCGAGGTGTGGGGGACCGCAGGAGCAGAGCTCCCGCTCTCCCCGATTTGGAGCAAGAGGTTAAATCCCGCAGCCCATGACATGGCAAGTGCCTGCTGCTTGCTCGGCCAGGTCTCTGGCTTTGACCACAAATTCCCCTCCTTCATCGAAGAGATTCACCCTGAAACACCTCCCTTCCAGTGTATCTGCAGAATTTTTTTTCTCCCCCTCCTGTGCAAAATCACGCAGTCAACAAAATCTTTTCCAGCGCTAATCCTTGGCTATGCAGGAGGACTCCTCTGGCCCCACGGTAGTAGGGGAGAGACAGATGTTCAGCAGACAATTAGTGCAGTTGTGCAGCGCCTTCCTGCTTGAATCCTGAATGCCAGAGCCCCCGAATAAGTCGCTCCATGTCTGCCTGCGTCGCTTTGTGCTGCGAGACCTCTTTGGAAAGCTAGAGCCAACAGGACTTGCTGCTTTAGGAGATACCGTGCTCCCCAGAAAAGTCTTCTCTTGCCCTGGTTCCGGGAGCCATTTCTGCTCCATTATCCATTTAAGCACTGCTGAGCCTCTCTGAAGCCTTTTCCTACGGGTTATCCCCCAGCAAGGGTTCTTTTTTTCTTTCCAGAGATTTTCCAAAGTTAAGGTTTAAGTTTTGGGACAGAACCAGCTCTTTCCCGATGAGGATAGCAGCACTGAATGCAAAGGGAAGTGACAATTTCAGCACAGGGCAGGGAAACGCTAACAGTTTCCCAGAGGTTTCATTTTCTAATGACATTTTCAAGTAGTTTTCAGAAGCAGCCAGAAATGGCATAGGGTGATTTTGGTTGAAAAACAGGAGAAAAAGAGTTGTGGCTCCCATTCAACAAAAGACGTGATGCTGGGTTGCAAATCCTTTGGAAAAACCAGGCTGCCGCTGAGCAGGTGGCTCACTTTCACATTTTTCTACAGTGGTCCTGAGGTCCATCATCAGCTTAATTGTTTCCTAGTAACTGGGTAGCGTGGGCGTGATGGCATCTTTTAAAAACACAGGTTGTCTGTGGAGTGCAGCTGGGGGGCTGCAGCGCCAGCCCGTGGTCCCAGCAGGACTCCTCGGCTTGCACCTACACCAACATCTAAGGAGAACTTGGCAGCCGCAGTGGTCAGAGGTGCCCACCCTGTTAGAAGCATTGGACCATCCTACAAAGACCCTGAGAGGCTTTTGTGGCTCGTTTCCCCCTGGCTGGGAGGGAATTGAGATGGGGAAAGCTACTTGGGTTTCCCAGGGCAGGAGCATCACCCCCTGAGGATGGGCACCTGCATCCCACCTGGGGTCAAGAGGGCTCACCTAAATTGCTCCCACGGCATTCCCCAGCTGCGTCTCCCTCCTGGACTCCCTTTGGTTTCAGGAACTGGTTTGTGGAGCTTCTGCTCCCCAGTTCTGGCCGCCTGGTACCCCCTCCCCAGGAGGGGTAAGGCAGGTCTGTGCCCGTGGCAGCATGTTGAAGGGCTCATTGCACCCATAGGAAGGCAGCCTGGCACGGGGAGACCTACATCAGGGCATGCTCTTTTAACATGCTCACCGGCAAATTTAGTGTCATCATTTAAAGCTCTGTTATTTATTCAGGTGCAAAAGCGCTGTTTGCTTTCCGTGTGCATGTGGGATGGGGATGACCTGAGAGGCAGCCTGCCACGCTCAGCCCCAGCGGCTGGAGGAGTTTGCAGGTCGGTGAGTGGGATAGCAACTGGAGAGCCCAAGACTGGAGCCAAATCACTTATCCTTCCTCTGTCCTCCTTTGCGCAGCCTTGTAGCTTTCTCAGTGTTCACTCTGCAGCATGAACTGACTCTGTATATAGCACCTAGTGCTGTGAGATTAGTCTTTTGGGGTTTTTCTTTGTTTAAAAGAAAACCTTTCAACAAAAAAAAGAGTAACTTTTGATGTATATCGTTCTTCCCCTCTTGCATATGTTCATTTTTGATTCAAACACACTGTTGAAACCTTTCTTCCCTCGCAGAGCAAAATCCCCTGGAAAAGAGCAGAGCCTGCTTGTATGCATTTATTTTTACCAGATCTTGAAATAATTTGTGACTTAAAAGGAGAGAGGGGGAAAAAAAAGCCTGTTCCTGATTGAGGCTGCTGAGCATTACTGTGATAGAACCAAAAATAATAAGGTAACGAGCAGCTCTAACCTTAGCTTAATTAACACATCGTTAAGATCAAGTGCACAGAGAGGTAGCAGCTCTGTGCTGCTGTGCCTGGCGCGCTGCTCTTATGGCTGAACTGGGAGGCTTGGCGACCCAAGAAATGCATTGCAATTTATTTCTTATTTAAGTGTTTGTTCTCTAGCCCCAGTGAATAACTTAAGTAATTTCTCCAGGGGAGACCTGCAACACGCTCATAACAATTTTCAGGTACAAGTGGGAAGAAACGAGCAATGTGAGAAAGGACGGCGTGTGATGGGGGAAGGTTTGCTCAGAAGGATGCCTGCGAGCAGGTCCAGAGCTGGATCCTCAGCTGCTGAGAGCAGTGAGGAAAATGGGAGATGACTGAAAGCTTTTAGTGCCAGAGCTATTTGTTGATGTCCGAGGCAGATCGCTTTCTGATCTCATCTCCCCTTGCACCGAGCTTGGAACCAGAAGGAGAGGTAAATGGGTCAAGATTCCCAGGGGGGCGGTGAGAAGGGCCAAAAAGCAGGCGTCCACGGGGGGAAAACAGTTGATTTGGCAGGTCTGGAGTTCATTGAGAAGTTATTGCTTTGGAAGGCACAGGAATATCTGTTGGGAGTCATAGAAGAGTTATTGGTGTTGGAAGTTATGATATAGAATTATGGTGGAGGATATAGAGACCCTTATAGAAGCTCAGCAAACCTGTGAATCCATCTATCTAAGCACCCTCAATTCCCACTGAAATCCTCTTGGAACAATAATAATCATTTAACAGAGGAAATGGTTTTTGACCCAGACAACTAAATGCATTTCCGCTTAGTGCTTCCCAGCCCTCGCCTGATGCTCAGCCGTGTGTTGAGGTTGCCTGTTATTTTCCCAGACATCAAAGGCTTTGAAGGAAAAAATCCAACTTGGGAAAAATTGATTGTTTGCCATGAAAATCTCCCCTGAAAAGAGCAATCTGAAGAACAATTAGCCAGAGGCATGCGAGCAGATTGCAAAGCAAAAATACAACATCAGGGCACGGGCGAGGATTCCCGCAGGAGAGGTAGTGCAACGCCCTGCTGGTACAGGAGCAGTTAGGGAGGACGATGGAGATCCCTGGATGGAGGGACTGATCTGGTGTTGCCCTCTCTCCTTCAGCTGGGGAGTTGGGGCTCTGAAACACTACCCTTCCTATAACTAAAGGTGATGGTACCCATCTGCCACCGCTGCTGGAGATCTCTAGCTCGGACACCTGCATGGATGATCTATCCTGCAACAAAGCCCTGGCTGGGTGATGAATGTTTAAAGCCAAATGATAATTTTGGGTCATGAAAGCTGACGTCCCACCTGCAAGCCGCAACACTACTTCCTTGACGATGGAGAAGGATGGAGAAAGAAATCCAACCTCATACGGTTGCATTGGCAGAAGACATCACATGGAGCTGGGGAGGACCCGAGTCCCCTTGCAATGCCAATGCCATGGGGCCACGCACAAGCACTGAGTTAATTTTGCCATCACTAGCTCGTTCTTTTATTTTTTTGTGTATTTTGAACCCAAAAGAATGATTGTGCTGAGAAGGGATCAATAGCTCAGCCGAGCATCCAAGTTATTAACTCACAAACAAACAGCGTCAGGGCTGATGGGAAGAGGAAGAATGTCAATTTTCTGTGCAAATGTTATTGCGGGGAGCCTTCAAGGAGTGTTTTATTTAGCAAATCAGGTCTATCAGAGACAGCTATTCCCTTGCCGGGTGAACGGGGAGAGTTGGGGAATCGAATTATGTATCTGGTAAAGTGTCTCAGGGGGTAGACCTTCAGGCTGAGGGTCAATCTGAATGGACCAGATGGGGTGGGATGTCATGTGTGAGAAGGATTTCTCTCTTTCCCTATCCATCTGCCCATCTAGCTTTGCTCCCACCAGTGGCAAAGGCTCTCTGCCGAGTCCCCTCTCTCCTCTCCCCTCATTGTTTTTGGGATGTTTACCTTCACAGGCAAAAGACATGAACCTGCCCTGATTTTTTCCATAAGGGAATAAAAAGGGGGCTGATGTGTTCCAGCCATCCTCCCTTGGAGGTGGGTCATAAAAAATTGGGAGTCACCTGCTCAGCCATGCTCATCACCCTTAGGGCTACCAGCAGAGGGCTGTGCCCACTGCATCCCAGCAGGTTTTCGAATCCTCATCCTCCTCTTGCCCAGTCTGGCATGCCAGGACTTTACATCACCTCAGATTGTTTCAATCTAGCTGCCTTGTGCCTGTAATGCAGAGTGGCAGAGGGCTGGAGGGCCAGGCTGGCAGCTGGGGCTGTCCCAGTTCTTAGCAGATCCAGCCATGCATTAAAATCTTTGAAATCCTAGCCCTTTTCCCCTGTTATTTCCAGTGTCAGCAGTGACTCAATATGTAAAAAATATTACCAAGGTTGGAGCTTATGCTTTGAAATCTCAGCTGCCACAGAGGAGGTGGTTTTGTAACACATAAAATGCAGTTGGTATCTTGCCACATCCCAAACTTGCAATGTACCGTGCAATGTGCTCCCTCGCCCAATGTTTAGGAAGTAGATGGAGTAAATCTCTATTTCATTCCCCTCCGCTCAGGTCTGTCCTGCTGCTAAACGCTGCAACAAAACCCAGCGGGCTGCGTTTTTTTAATGTTGTGGTGTGGATCTCTCTTATTGAAGTTTTTTCAGCCTGTGTGTTTAAGCTTTATCCCGCAAGTGTATTGCTGTGACACCAAAGGGCACGGCGAGGGCAACGGCAGGGAAATCCCAGGGCTGTGTGCTCAGGGTTAATTGCAGGGAGCTCTGCACAGCAGCATTGCCTGCCAAGCTTGCAAAACCTGGTGTTAGCATCAGGGAGTCAGGGAGTGCGTGCCTGCAGCCACCAGCGCCATCCCCCCTGCCCCTTTCTGCATGGGAGGTTGGGTGCTGCTTTTGGGGTTGCGATGCACCTCTCTGACCCGGCACAGGTACAAGAGGAGAGAGGGCTCATTGCAGCCATACCTGCCTGTGCAGCCCCTTTGCTCAGCACAGCTGAGCGCACTTTCCTCTTCTTTCCGCTGGTAAAACCTGACGGATGGCAGGTCCTCAGGAAAACGGAGCCTGACATTTCCAGGGAAGATGCAGGCACTTTGCCTTTACAAGCCTGGAAAAGCAGAGTGGAAAAGCGCCCTTCTACCGCCATGCAGCCATCTGACATTTAAGAAAACGGTGTGCGATTAAGGCAAACATCTGCCAGGGTGGGTTAGCCCTGCATGGTCTAACTCTTGTGATGCCTCCATTTCCATGACCCCATGTGGGTCTGTGGGTGTATTGGGCAAACCCCTGCCCACTGCAGAGGGGTCTGGCTGCAGCGGTGCAGCACAGCCTGGGAGCTTCGTTACCCACGGAGCAGCTGTGAAGCAGTCAGCCTGTTTTGGGGGTTCAAGGTTGTACAGTGCTGATGCTGTTCGGGAGAGTAAGGCAGAGGGGCCCACTGCTCCTGGACCCAACCATTGCTCCTCTGCTTGCTGAAGCACATGTCCCAAGCTGGATTTTTAGGGCTTGATGTCCCAGTTGCTTGAAGCAATAGATGTCATGCTGTCCCCACAGCCAAGCCTGCTTGGCTACACCGTTATTCCTTTGTATACCCTTTACTCACGCATCTGCATGTCCTGGGCATGCTCCTGTGAGCATTGCAGTGTCTTATCTGCCGATGAATAGCCTTTTCCTCAGCTAAAGAGGGAAAAAATAGTGAAGGATGGCATTGGTTTCGCATGCAGCGAACTTCTACCGGTGCCAGTTTGCAGTACAGCATCATGCCGGGCTCCTGTGAGGCAGTGTCTGAGGCGGGTGATGCCTCGATGAGCAGCACCTGTGGCCCAGAAAGTGGTTGTCTGCAGTGTTGTGTCAGATTTCTCTCCCCAAAAAACTTTTCTTTTCAAACACGAGCTGGTGGCATCTTGCTGCCATGCACATTGTGCCAGAGGAGTTCTGGTGGGTTTTTCAGGGCAGAAGCAGCTATGTCTAGCAGGCAAGCCAGCAAAAACTTTGCCCTTGGATGAAAGAAGAAAATCTGGCCATAAAGCCCAACATTTTATTCCACGTGCAGCAATTCCTTTAAAAAAAACCCCAAAAAACCAAAACCCAAGCCCTTCATATTTTTGCAGAGCTCTGGTCCCAATCAAATAGCTGGACTGGGAGAAGCATTAGAAAATGGGGGAACAATCTCATGTTAGTCCATTGGGAAAGTTAATAGACCTTTTCCATCCCAAGTTTGTAGGATTCTGGGCTTTTCGCAATAGCTGCTCCACTTAAACCGCAGCTCTGTGCATTGCCTCGCTCAAACTGACGGCTCCTTCCCCTGCAGCGGCCCCGCTTGTCTCATTAAAGCTCCCACCTTTCCGCTGCTCAACTGAAAATCAACAAAGGGAAATTTAGGCTGGATATCAGGAACAATTTCCTCAAGTCGACTGTGAAAGTGCCTCCAGGGAGGAGCAGCGGAGGCTTCATTGCTTGCAGCATTTAATGGGTTTCCCATCTCGGTGTGGGAGGGAGGACAGCCCGAGCTCAGAGCCGTCTGGACAGTGCTGGGCATCCCTGGCTGCGGGCAATGGTCTTGCTCTTTTTTTGATCATTTCCCTAGGGAGGAGCAGAGCAAGTGTTGCTGCTTCTCCTTCCCCACCACTCTTGCTACAATGCCGCTGAGCTGAAGCCTGCAAGCGTGTTGGTGCGGTGGCTTTCCCCGTTAATAAACCCTGAGATAACTCCCTGCCTGGGAGAGTGACCCGGGCATGTTTGGCTTGAAACAGCATATGCTCTCTAGCTGTCCAAAAACTGATTTCAGGTGAGAATAACTCCACACGTACTGGAAAAAGCAGACGCCTTCATTCAATGACTCATTGTCGGCCCTGCATTTGCTGGAGGGGGGTTTCGCTCCCGGTTTTGCTGTCCCAGATCGGCTTGGCCTGGCTCTTCCCCACATCAGGGTGAGCCTGCAGCCGTACCACTGGGTATTGCTGCTCCAGTATTTATTGCATGTCTGGGGAAGTTTTTTTCCAAATGGGGTGTGGGGCCCTGCTCTGTGCCCCAGCATGGTGAGTGCATTGAGCATGGTGTCTGCTGGATCCTAGCACCACACTGCACCTTCTCTGCAGTCCCTAAAGGACAAACACCGGAGGGGGTCCCAAAATATTCTCTTCTCTGGGGAGGCTGGAGGTGGCATGTCACTGGGTTGGACCTTTAATTTCAAACTGGGCTTCTAAGCTAATTGCTTCAATTGGAAATGCAACATCTTGTGTCGATTCCCCTGGTCCAAATGAAGGGGGCAGGAGGGATGGAGAAACTGCCACATTGCCGAGGTCAATCTGAATGGAGGGAACGGTGTTCCCCTGGAGGAAACACTTGCTGCAAGATTATTGTGGATGATGCTTCGGGGTGGAGGAGCCTGGGGAAGGAGCGGGCGTAGGCAGGGCTCGCTGGTCATTCCTGGCTGGCAGCGCAGGCAGGAAGGGCTCGCAGATAGGCAGCTGTGAATCGAGGTGAAGCAAATGTCCCATGGAGCCAGGCTGAGAGGGCAGCCTGCAACCCAGGCAGCATGAGGGATGGGGAGGGGAGGCAGCGAGGAAGAAATGAAGCCCTAAGGGGAATAAACCGTCATCCAGGCTCCTGCAGCATGTTGGGGGGCTCCCTGGAGACCAGCAGTGTTGAGGAACAGAGTAGGTAAGCATCTTGCAAGGATATTTGATCTCACCTTGGGTGACTTTTAGCCCAGAAGCCTGCTATGTGGAAAGGGGCAAAGAAAGACCCTGTAGTTTGGCATCCCGTAGAAGTATGGTTGCTGTTGCAGGAGCTTTGAAAGGAGAAGAAAACACATTTGCAGTATGAGAGGGAGATGAGTGCTCTTGTGGTCCCTGTTCTTCATGGTACCACGTGAGCATCTTACGGCTGCTCAAGGGCTTTCCCCTTGGAGTCACCTTGTGAGGCTCTAAATACAATGGAGAGAGAAACCCCAGGGTTTCTGGGGATCGTCATTTCAGGGTGTTGGCATGTAGCATCCTGCAGTGATTTTTCTGGGTTGTACGTCCTTCCCTTCCCTCCACAGCTGGTGCTGAACGAACACAGAGGAGGACGTTTAATCCTTTCCTTGAATAATTTCATAACCTAAGGCTAAAGGCGACAGATGAGCATGGCCTGTGGGGGACAGGGAACAATCAAAGGTCCTGGTCAGCGTGACAGGCGGTGGTGTCAGTGCAGCAGCCGCCAGGCTGTTTTAAGCAGAACCCTCTCTAGATAGCTTTTAAAAACGTACGTGATATCTCACAAAAACATGGTCGGAGTGTGGATTCCAGCTGTGCACTTCAGAGATTTCCGATCTTTTGTTTCCCGTGCATGAACCCAACGCACTAATCTGCAATTTGGGGTCTGACTCTGCTCTTTGCTCCAGCCGGCGGAGCTGTGCCGGGAAGTGGGACGCCACGTGTGACCCGCAAGGGCTCAGCAGAGAGCAAGCCAGGAGCGGCGAGGGGGAAGGGGAGCAGGTTGGGCTTGATTTGTATGGCTCAGCTTGCAAAATGCTGTCCTGCTGCACAGGACGCTGCTGGGAGATGGGAAACCCCATTGGATGCTCTTCCAGAGACCAGGGATCCTTGCAAGCATCTGAGTTCTCCTGGGCTGCACCTGCATCCCAGCTCTGTAAGGAGGCATTGCTTGGAGCCTGACCCTTGGTGCAAAGAGATGCCCTGATGCCTCAGGCTTTGGGCAGCCTCCCACAAGGGGAAAGCTGTCACCAGCATGGGTGCAAGCTGGCTCTGAGTAGGGGCAGAGGTGGTGCAGAGCCCAGGGGTCTCATCTGCCCCATGCATTGTGGTGGGTCAGCACAGTGGGAGTACCTTTCTCCAGGCTTTTCCTCCACTAGCATCATTCTTAGCACCACCGAGATGGGTCCTAGGTGTGTGCACCCTCCTTGGTGTGGGGGCTGCTCGTGAACTTACCAAGGTATCACTGGGGAAACCCAAGAGGAGGATCGGTGAATGCATGCAGCCCACTGCAGGAGCCAACAGTGGCAGCAGCTGGGTCAGGCAGTTCAAAACCATCTGGAGCCAGGGTGTAAGAGCTGTGCAAGCAGCAGGGTGCACAGGCTTGAAGGGTTTCTTTGAAAGAGGAAGCCAAGGCCATGTAACGCAAGCAGGGCTACTCCTGTAGTGTGCTGTGGGCTGGGAGCAATTCCCTTTGGGGAATCCCAGACCCAACCCTGCAGCCTTTCCCCAGGCTTTCTTAATTTCATCGGTGTCTTTAGCCAGGTCAGGGTTTCCCTTGTGCTAGCTGTCACGAATGCACCCCTTGAGATGGAAGTGACATTTGTTTCTGCAACAGCAATGACTTGCCCTCCCTGAGCCAGCTGAATTCCCGCTAATCCTCCCCTCCCTTGTTTCATGCATTTTTCCTTCGTTCTGCTCCTAGACCACGGCGCTTTGCTAAGCGTTGCAGTCAGCAGCAGGTAATTTAAGCACACATCTGCTTGCAATCTGGGAGGAAGGAGGGAGGCAGTTTGTCTTTGTTAGAAGCCTGGCGGTCGCGGCTCTTTGCTTACCTGGTGGCATTAAGGCTTTTTTGTGGTTCTATGGGGGCCATGTGGGAAGCAGGGGACAGATAGGATGGGGACGAGGTGCTCTGCTCTGGTCCCTTGCTCAGGGGTATCATTGGGGATGTTCGACCAGGGCCGATGGGCTGCGCGACCCAACTTGAGTGCTGATACCTGCTGGGTTTAGCTGTTCCCATCTCCCCTCCCTTTTGGTCCCCTTCTTGTGGTCTGCTGGGCTGTCAGCCTTCCCCGGCGAAGACTCACCATCCTGCTGGCCGACTGCAGCCAGATGAGATAGATAGACGGAGAAAGCCACCGGAGTTGGTGACCAGGTCCATGCCCTCATTTCAGGAAAGCTCTGGGTTTTGGGTCCCCTCCCTGTGGATGAGGCAGGGGACATAGGATGAGCAGGAGGAGGTTGGAGCAATTGCTGGGGGCACAGGGGGATTAAACGGCACAAGGCTGTAGGAGTCCAGGGCTTTTCTCCTTCCAGTGCTTCAGGGCACACTTATTTCAGCAAATCCTCCATCCCTTGTTGCTATTCCCTCCGTTGGGTTTCCTCTTAATGCACTGAGCTGGTTGGTTTATTTTTTGGGCTGCCCACTCCCCACTGGCAGCACAGAGATGCTAGGGCATCTGCGTGTCGGAAAGTCTGAAGGCGGGTAAATTGGGAGAACTGCTGATTTTCCTGGGGGAATGAGGGCACATCCCTGTGTTTTTCCAAGGAGCTGGAGGAGTGAAGCAGTGCTACAATGGTCCCTCTACTACTGAGAGAGATTGGGGCTGTGGAAGGATGCTGGCACCCCAAAATCCTCCTCTTCACACGCACCCCTTGCAGACCTCTCCTTTCCTGTTCCAGTCCTTGCAACTAGTTTTCAAATGCATCGAAGCTTTCGTCGTGTTTTGCTAAGTTTAGACTGCCTGCCTTTTCCCTCGGTGTCCCAAAACAGCTGCTGAATGAAAGGCAATCGTTTTCTGATATTCAATACCATAAGCAGGAGTGATTTGAAAATGTGTTGATTCCTTAGACTGTGGGAAAAAGACCTGTACTGCCGGCAAAACCGGGCTGAAAAGTATAGTGGGGTTTTTCAGGGTTTTTTTTTTCTTTTTTCTATGGGTTCATGGAAAACAACTCATATTTCTTCATTGCTTTGAATTTTCCCTGGAGGCTTCCAAGGGGTGAAGTCTTGTATTTCTATACACTTGTTTGCAGAGACGGCAAAATGCGGTGGATTCACACAAAAGCCTTGGATTTGGCAGTATTGGAAAAAGGGGATCTGCGTAATGCCCCGAAGCATCGTTCTTACAGCCCACAAAAGCCAGACATCCCAAGGGGAGCCCGATGCCAAAATTAGCTGAACTCACAGCCACATCAGTGGGATGAAGGGGCTGTCCTGCGGTCGGTACCAGAGGAGGCGTGCTTCCCGGCCCTTGCTTTCACGCAGATGTTTTGTGTCACACTCGGGTCCGCTGGCAGCAGTGCCGGGGCTTTTTGCTCCAGGGCATCCGCGAGGGAATTGCTCCCGCAGTCAGGCTCAGCCCTCCTGGCCAAGCGTGGGGTGAGATGCCGATAGCCGGGCTCGGTCCGGATGCTGCACTGCCGGCTCTGCGTGGGCTTTCCTCTGTCCGTCCGGCAGCCTCAGGTCCTCTAAAGATTGCGTGTTTGAAATATGTGTAATATTAGTCCGTGTAAATCACATCAAGCCTATGGCTTCCAGCGCTGCTGGCTTGGATTATTGCAGACTAGCTCGCTGTCACTCAGACGCGGGCTGTCTAGGTTAGCTTAATGAGGAAGCCAGACTAAGATGAAATAATTAATGCAGCTGTAGAGTGGAGATGCAGGAGTCTTTGGGGGATAAGGGAGCTGGCCCAAATCTTCCTCCCCAACCAGAGCGCTCCAGGCCTTTGTGCAGGTTCGGAAATACTCCATTTCCACTGGGTGCCGAAGGTGGGTCTGTGGCCCTTCCAGCCCAGGGTGCTCCCAGGAGCTCTCCAAATCAGCTGCGTAGGCATGGGGGTCTGGACCGGGTTCAGGGCAGCAGCTGGGCTGGGGCTGCAAGCCGGGAGCATCGTGGGGGGCCGTGGTTGTTTTAGGAGGGTAAAACCCCCATGACGTGGGAGGAGAGAGCGGTGCCAGGCTCTGGAGGATGCTCTGTGGTTGGGATGCTCTTCTTGGCTCCGAGAGCGGGGAGATGGGCCAGAACCCTTCTCGGTCGGGGCCGGCCCCGCTCCACCGGTACAAACGGGCAGCGTCGAGGGGAGGCACCCACTCCTGCTGCAAGCTCCTGCTACTCAGCGTGAGCCTGAATTAATGCGGGTTTATTTAGTAAACCCGTTCCAGGATAAAGCTTTTGATTTATAGGCACCCCAATAGCGCTCCAAGGAGGACTTGTACAACTTTAACTGCATTTTCTCAGCATCACACCAGCCCAATAAAAGAGAGTTCATATGCGCTGCACAAATTCTCACTTCCAATATAAAAAAGGTTTTATGAGACTGGAAGTCTCGCTGGCTCTGTGGGGCCGGGTGTATTGGCGGATACTCCGCATGACAGACCCTCGATTCCTCTTCGAGTTGTCAGACTTCAGTAGCATTTACAGCTATTTAGCTATCAAATTTTATGTGCGGCTCTGAGAGAAATGTGTCTTTTACATACTGCTCTGTCTCATAAACAGCAGTCTGTTAAACCATGTCAATGGTACAAGCGGTTCGTGAAGCTCTCCGATGCAATCACCTACAGCTCTGCTCATTACCTGAGTGGCTAAGTGCTGAACAACACACCAAGTTAATTTTCTGAGCCAGTTGTCTTGGCTGGGGATCGGCTCGCCGAGCGAAAGCTGGTAATAGCTGCACTCCAGCAGCCCAAATTTGCGTCCTGTTTTGCCCCACTGTAAATCCCCTTCCTGCTAGCCTCCATAAAGCCCTGCTCACTCGGTGCTTGCTCGGCGCACGCTCGGGCAAGGAGCTAGGGTTTGTCATCTGCACTATGGTTACATCCAGAGGCCACTGGCGAGATCACATCCCTAATTTTCCAACCCAAGGCTTTGAAGCTCAGGATCCTCTCCTCTCCGCGGGAAGACTGTTTGGTTTTCCCTTTGGTCCTCCTTCTTGGAGGAGGAGCTGGAGGCAGGAGGTTCCTGGGGTGCTAGTCTTGACCTTGGCCATAACAAAATTCCTTTGTTGCTCCTTCAAACCTCCCCCTAGGATATCCCCGTCCCATCGCTTCCTGTGCTTTTCCCAGCACTGGTGCAGGGGAACAGCATGTACCACTTTGCACGTCCATGCTATTTATTTGGTGACCCAAGCTGAGCCTGTTCACGCCGGATGAGGAGCAGAAGCTGCTCGCCCTCTTTGCTGATGGTGCAGCTGCGCCAGCTCTGATGTTTGGGGTATAATTTACAGACTCTGAGCAAGGTTTCAGAGCTGAGCCAGGCTTGAACTTTCAGCCTCTTTTATTTTAATTGTTTTCTTCTTTTTTTTCTTATTATTTTAGCGCAAACAGTAACTTCATGTGTGTTTTCAAGCCTGTGCCGCTTGGAAGGTGCAGGTGGTGCAGGCGGTGCCCAGGCTGCTGGCGCCTTCGCCCAGAGGCACCGGGTAACGAGTGCTTGGATATATAATTGCTGCTGTGTGCCACAGTCTGGGAGGTTTGCTCTCCCATCGCTGCTGTTTCTGCGTGCAATGAGCCAGGGGCCGGGGAGGAAAAAAATATATGTGTGTGTGCATCATGGTTATTTTCAAATATGAAATTGCACCTGCAAAAATAGAAGCCAGGAAGGGACTGGCGAGCAGCTCGGAGCTGGGAGGCGCAATGCATGCGGAGCAGGGATAGGGACAGCATCTCAGAGTTTCTTTCCCATGCTTGCGCTGCCTGATAGTTTTAGCGGACGTTACTTTTCCTCCCCCTTACATTTCAATTAATCATCTGCTTGTCAGCGCTCTTCCCCCCAGCTCCCCTCCCCACTAAGTCTCGGGGAGCAGCACGCACGCACGCAAGCACCCATGCACGCAGCCTGTGTGCTGACAGGCTTGGCCGCTCGTTAATCACTTACCGGTGTTGTGCGAGTGGGTCCCCACAGAAGGAGGTTTGGAAGAGCGGAAGATGGCCGTCTCCTCAGTCTCCACTTCATTGATGGGGATGGGCTGAGCGCAGGATCTGGCCCTTGTGTGTTGCAGCCCGTGGTCTCCATCCTGCTCCCAGTGACGAGCTGGTCAGATTTGTTCAAATAGATTTTGCTTTCCAACATGTTTTAAAGGAGCTCTGGGCTGAGTCGTCCCCCTCCCAGAATTTTTGGGGGACTTTTTTGTATTTAATTTTTCCCGCAATGGTGTGCTCATAGATCCATCCAGGTGAGAAGTGACCTTAGGAGGTCTCTAGTCCAGCCTCCTGCCCCAAGCAGGGTGAATACTGAGTGCAGGCCAGTTTAGTTTGCCCATCTGGGTCTTGAAAACCTCCAGGGCTGGAGATCCTACAACTTGTCTGGGTTTCTCTTCCAACAGGTGACTGTCCCCATGGGAAAACGTCTTCCTTACAGCAAGCCTGAACCTCTCTTGTTGCAGCTCATGGCTGTTGTCTCTCATCTTCTGACCATGGAGGGAAAGGGTCTGTTTCCATCATCTCAGTAACCTCCCTCTAGGCGCTGTCAGGTTGCTATTAGGTTCCCCCAAAACCATCCCTTCTCTGGGCTGGACAAGCCCTATTTTCTCAACTTGTCCTCATCCCCATGTGCTTCAGCCCTATCACCACCCTGATGGCCCTTCACTGGACTTGCTGGAGGTCAGCAATGCCCATCTTGTACCAGAGCCCCAAAACTGGGCACAATGCTCCAGATGTGGTTTAAGGACTTTTTTTTTCATTGAATTTTTTTTGCCATAGTGGATCTTGCAGACCCTGCCTAGGCATGTACCTGGCATCAAATTTCCCTTCTGGTTGGGAAAGCTTGCCAAAAAATAACAACATTAATAAAGTGTGCATGTGTGTGTGTACATGTTTGCGTGCATAGTTATTTAGGAATTATTTCTGTTTTGAAGATTCAGTAGATTTTTTATTAATACTTTTCATGGGTGTGTTTAAGAACTTTGTTTTGACCCCTGCACAAATGCACTTCTCTGCAACGCTGGCAGGAGCTGTGCCCTCTCCCCAAGCTGCCATCGGCTTCACTTCAGCCACAGAGATAGGGAACTCACTCAGATGGTTTCTTTTCCTACCCCCTTTCCTTGGCCAGAGTTTCTCTTCATTGGTGCTCTGAGTTTTCATCTGCGAGGAGGAAGCTTTTGGGGGGCCCGGCAGGATCTGCTCCAGCACGGGCTGTCGCACGCTGTGCTGGGAGGTGGCTGGAGCTGCAGAGAGCAGCTCGGAGGGGCGATGGGGATGAGGGGTGCAGCCAGAGCTGGGGACAGGGAGCATGAACCCTTTAGGAAAGGTTAAAGAAGGTCAGGCAGCCTCAGCAGGCTGCAGGGCAGGAGGCAGAGCACCTTGGAGGTGGGGGCTCATGGGGAGGAAGGGAACGTTTGCTGGAGGTGAGCATCCCTGGGAGAGGGTGAGAAGATGCTTGGCTTGAGTTTGGTTCCTTCCAAAACAGCTCATTGGCTTGTTGCAGAAAAACCCTCAGCCCAAATGCTGCTGAGCCAAAAGCTGAGGGTGAGGGGGAGGGAGCCGGCAGCACCGGTGGGAGGTGGGGGACCGAGCGAGCCATGGCAGTCGTCCCCTTGCTGGGACAGGCTCAGCTCTGCGGATGCAGTGGAGTATTTCCACCCTCCCTGAGTTTTGCAGAAGGGTATTAGCTAAAGGATATGCCCAGCAGCAGGTCCAGGATGAGCCACCACCTCCATGTCCCCGGGTTGGAGTGCTGAAACCTCCTGCCATGCCTGTGAGGTGGAAGTTGGGCTCCCGCTCTCTATCCAGGCAGCATTGCAGTGGGCTCAGGCGACCGGCAAGGAGCAAAACTGGAGGCAGAAATGTGTTTCCCCACATTTGCTGCTCATCCGTGGCTTTACCCTGCGGTCAGCACAGCAAGCTGATGAGTATGAGTAGACTTGACTTTGGCTCAGCTTTTCCTTTGTTCTGCCGTTGAGGAATATTTGGGGATTGAAAGTGAAATACAGCGCTTTCCTTTTCCAAAGGAAAAAAAAAAGAGAAGGGAAGGGAAGGAGCCCCTCTCGCATGCTGCACCGGCAAACCCTCGTCATCCTGTAGCAGGAGGCCAGCGCACATGAATATTCCTGTGCAATATGCGCGAGTGATGAGCCCCATATGCAGGCCTTGGGAGAAATTAAATATTTTCTACGGCATTTTCCAAAGAGCCTTTCTATCAAAGTGCTCGGTTGAGAGCCAAAACGCCTCAGCTTTCGCAGCCCCAGCTGGTTGACGCTTTTTAAAATTATTTTATTTTTAAACGCTGATTAATATTTTCTAATTAAAAAACAAGCTTTCCCCTAAACTGAGTCTTGCCCCAGTGGATGGAGTTGAGCCAGAGTTTGGGAGGGGGCTGGAGGCCGCCGGGGACTCCACGGCTGCTTTCGGTTGCTGGTTTTTTTCCTCCTTCAGTGCTGGAGCTTGCAGGAAGGGTCCTGAGATAAAGCGCACACGTGGTCTGCATCTGCCCGGCCACATGCAGTGGAAGGCAGGGGGTGGCAGCCTGGTCCCTGCTTGCTGCCTGGTCCCCGAGAGAAGGGAGGGATGAGCGCAGGCTTCAGGCAGGTGGTTTAAGGAGCACCAGCCTCGGGCAATGGAGGACACTAGGGTACAGGTGGGCCAGGGGACTTCTAAGCAAAGTTTGGCGTTGTAAGGGCTGCTCTTCATATACCCGCTGTTTTGCCTGCAAAGGTGAGAAGGAGAAAAGACTTGGCATGGTTTTGGAGGTGGAAGAGACAGGGCGATCACCGGAAGGAGAGGAGCCCGAGGAGGGGCAGATATGCAGGATGAGACCTGATGCTGGCTCTCATCTTGAGTGCGGGGACAAAAACCCTTGCTAGTTTTAAGGCAAATGCACATGGCATGGAGTTGGAGAGGAGCTGACCTGTCAGGGGCATGGGAGTGAGAGATGGGTGCTGGTTCTGTGGACTGGAAGGAAAGGAGAGCCAGGAGACTCCAGCAAGAGGCTGGCTGGCGGGGCAGGGTGATGGGCAGCAGAGTGACATGCACCAGCAGTGGCGGAGAGCATGGGACCATGCAGGATGAGTGTCAGGCACTCCCCTCCTCACTCCTGGGGTCTGGCAGCATGCCCACGTCTGGAGCTGAAGCCCCTAGAATTGCCCCACAATGAATTTAGGCCTGGACCCACGCTCATTGGATGTGAGTCTTCATGGCAAGTCAGAGAGGCCATTTGCCTTCTTGTTTAGCATTTGGCTTTGATGGTTTACTGGTGGAAAAAGTGCCTTGGAGGAGCAATGCTGGCAGCAGCCGCCCTCACCTCCAGCCTCCTCTGTAGTGGCTGCGGGGCTTGAGAGCAGAGCAGAGCTCTCAGGGCAAAGCTCAGGTGCTGGAGAAAAAAGCTGCTGGGATCTTGCAAAATGGAACCTCTCCCAGCTGAGCTGTTTTTCTCCTAAACAGCCAGGCTGGCTTCAGACTGTTTTCTGATCACTGCAGCCAGGGCTGGTAGCTAGGAAGGTGATGGGATGCCCACCTTGAGTACTGTACCCAACAAACCATGAGAAAGAAAGAAAGGATCTGCGCAGTTTGATATCACTTGGGGACTGAATCGGTTCCTGGGTGTGGTACCAATGTGTGCGTCTTCCCTGCCTTGCAGGGCTGGAAACAAATTGGATTTTAACCCAATTTCTCCTATATTGAGTATTCATTTAGTTCTGCTGGCTTTACATACCAAAATCCTCTTCTGAGCATACATCTTCTTGGCTCTTTCTTTTTTGGAAAGAGTCTGAGACCCAAATACAGTCTCACGCCACAGCTTACCTGGCAGTGGCAGCACACAGCGATGCTGGGCTTGCCAGAGCTCATCGCTGCTAGCAAGAGCCATGCTCAGAGGGGATCCTCATTTCCAAAGGGGTGTTTTGTTTCCCCCATCGCCGCTGAGCCCGCTGCACCACCCTGGCACGTGTTTTGGTGTACAGCCGCTCCATCCTTCTCCTCGCCCTGCAGGAACTGCTTCCGTGATGTCAGACCGCTAATACCCCCTAACAAACATGCTAATTTAAGAGCTGTTAAAGCCAGGGGCCAGCAGGAGGTCACAGTCCGCACAAACAGATGGTGTTTTGTCCTTGATAATTAAATTTTCCTGTAGTTTTGGGCGAGAGACTTTCTTGCCTTTTATTTCAGCACAGCTGCCTCAGGCCAACTCCGTTCCTCCCTCCTCATCCTCTGCTTGCTCTCAGCAAACAACATCTGCGGGTCTGGGGCAAGACCCCGGGGAGAGCGAGGGTCCCCAGCGGGTTTTAGAGGTGTCGTCGGTGGTCCATTGGGCTCACCACATGTGCTCCAGCAGCTCTGGGCTGCAGTGTTCGGAGGCCCCCGAAGAGGCAGCAGTTGGAGGCCAGGTGAGCGGCACCAGCCGGGGGTTTGTGGGTGCCCCCGGCCCATTTCAGCAATACTGGAGGGGGAAGAGACCCCATGCTTCAGTCTCTGGTGGCTGCTTTTCCCCTAGCTCCATCTAGGTGATGCCAGGCGGTGGGGGGGCTGGGGTCAGTGAGGTCCTGCCGGCGCATGGCGAGGCTTGACGAGCGAGTGGGGCCATTTGGGAGATTGGAGAGAAAAGGGGTCAGTTCCTCCCCCCAGCTTTCCCAGGAGGCAGTTTGCAAGCGGGCACGTGCAGGCACATTGCCCTGGTCCCACTGCCAGCTCTGGTCCCATCACTGTCCCCAGTCCCACCACCATCGCCGGGCTTGGCTCTGTGGCACATCCCCATGTCTACCGAAGGGGCTGCTGGCAGCAGAAAGCCCCCACAGCATCACTGGCCCTGACGTGGGCTGCCCCTGCCAAAGGGGAGGATTAGACCCTCCCTGCACTGCCTCTCTCCTTGCTTGTCGTCGGGTAGTCACGGAGGAGCCCCATGCCTCAGCTTCCCCCAGCTCACCGTTTTGCAGCATGCTCAGTTGCCTGCTACAAAAGCCAGCTGCTACTGTGGCGTTTGGAGACAATCCCCAGTAGGCTGCATGGGGCGTGCTGGGGGCCTGCGGGACAGCACGGGGCAAGCGGGCTGGAGAAACTTGATGGAACTGGGAGAAGCAATGAGCACCAAACCCCATCTGGCTGTGGGGTGGGCAGCATTTCTGTGCTTTTCCCTGACCAGGTTTTAGGCAGCATCCTTGCGGGGAGGCAGGGAGGGGACGGACGGACAGGGGACAGCCCATCTGCAGGTGCAGGACAAATGTCCCCACCGCCGCATCTGTCCTGGCTGCCTGGGGTGGCCTGCACTCCCACAGCAGCCTGCAGGCTGGTGACCCCAGGCTGGTTGGTGGTGTGAAGGCGTTGCAGGGACCGCTGTCCAGGACACTGTCCCATTGCGTTGTTTCCAAATTCGTGCCCCAAGTGCTCTGTGCGTGTTTGGAGCTGGAGGCATATGTGGTGCTCATGTAAACCCACAAGCATGAGGCCATCAGGCATGACCCACTGTGGCAGTCTGCCCTGTAAAACCTGCTGGTCAGCTGGGGGGAGCCTGGGGCCGCGGAGGCGGGGTGGGTCAGGGTGCGGAGAGGCCGGGGGGCTCATGAAGGGTGCAGCAGGGCAGGACCAGGGGTGGCTATGGTGCAGCTGTATGCATTTCGCGAGCAGACTTGTGCAGAGTAGCTTGGCAAGCATGCAAGCCAGCGGTGGAGAGCCTTTCGTCCCGCTCGCCCACCCCAGCGGCACTCCTCCTTTGGGGCACCCCATCTGGTGAGGGCCCAGAGAGACCCCCTGCACCCCACAGGGCGGCAGGTGAGAGGGGAGAGCTGGGGGTAGGCTCACAGCCTGGCCAGAGCCAGGGTCTTTGGACTGTCCTGATGCTCTCCCCATGCCATTTGCTGTCCCCCATGGTCCATTGTGCTGGCAAAGAGACACACATTCCAAGGGATGGAGGGAGCTCCCGGGGTGGGTGGATGGGTTGGAGAGCGGGGAGCCCAGCATCTCCCGTGGGACCTGGATGGGGAAGGACAGCAAGCAGAGACCAGTGGGGAGTACACGGTCCCCAGCATCCTGAGCCCCTGCCTGCCTCTGACCATGCCCGCTGCCCTCCCTGGGCCCTGGAGACTGCCTGGCCCCTGCCTGCCCCATCCTCCTGCCAGCTCGCACTGCAGGCATGGGGGAGAGATGAAGGAAAGCAAAACAAATCATCCCGAGGCGTCTCTGGGGAGGTGGCATCAGAGTCATTGGAGTGGCTTCCTCTGTGCCAAGCACTTAAAGAAAAAAAAGCCCAAACAAACAAGCCAAAATTAAAATGCCCAGCAAGCTCTGTACAGCTGGATGCTCCCTCCCTTACACTCCCAGCTGCTAAGCCAGCGTCTTATTCCATCTCTGGACAAGATGGGCTGCCAAGGTCTCTTCCAGCGCTCTTCACTCCAATCCTGCTCATGTCCCTGAGCCCCCACAACATGGGCTTCAGGCTCTCATCCTCCTCCAGCTCTGTCTTGGCGTGCTGGCAAAAGCAAACCTACCCTGCCTTCTGATCAGTGATGCTGTGGCCTCAGTCCTTGGCTGTGTTTGTTGATTCAGGAGTGAGCTGTAGCTCTCCCTGGCTTGCGGACATCACCACCAGGAGGTTTTCTGGGGCCAAGCCAGCGTGGTCCTGCCTGAGCTGCAGGGAGGGGGTCCTGCGGGCTGCAGGGTGCCAGCGGTTGGGTTGGGTCAGCAGCCAGCAGTTGCACCCCGCTTGCCCCTGTGCTTTAGCAGCAGCACGGTGCCCTTCACCTCTCTGGCATGGTAGCATTGGGGTAACCCCAACGCCAGCAAGCTTGGACCCAGTGCCCACGCTGGTGTCCAGCCCCTTGCATGGGTGCTGCAGAAAACAGATCTCCAGAGGAGCAAGTGTGGGCTACTAAGAGATGCGGTCTTCATATTTCAAGCCAACCCCCTTTGTTCCTGTGTCCCCAGATGCCATTGAGGGGGATGTTAAAGCTCTTGTGGCCAGACCCAAAATCCCCACTAGCAGTGACCAGGCTCCTGAGGCTTGGAAAGACTTGGAAACACCATGCTGCCCTACACCATGTCTGCTGTGCCATGGGTATCCAGCTGATGGAGGAAGTCTGGACAAGCTCTGTCTGTCCTCCCTTTCCTCTTTGTTTTGTTCAGGATGGCATGTGACTATGGCACAGTCCGGATTTTAATGCTAGGATGCTTTTCTCTGCCCTGGAGGTTTGCATCTTAAGGGGCATTGGGGAGATCATAAAGCAGCCTGGCCACAGATTCTCCTCAGAGCAAAAAGCAGGGTTGCGAGGAAAATCCTGCGGGGTTTGAAGAGCAATGCAGCCCCACAGGTAAAAATCAGAAATGTTGCAAGTGTTTGCCTGGAAATCACAAACTGAACCTGGTGTGAGGCAGCAGGACCTTCCTAAAATGTTTGGGGCTGTTTGCTTGGTGTATGGGAGTTTGGTTTTGCTTCTGTATTTTGTTTCGGGGTTTGTTCCCCATCATCAGTTATGTTTTTGTGAGTGGAGACTGGGAATCGAAGTGCCAAAATTCAGTGTGACATCAAGAGCTCCTTCCTGCAGCAATCACAGCCTGGAGAGGCAGAGTAAGCAGGATCTGCCCCAAAATGCACCTGTCTTGGGTGATTTCTCTGGCTTCCAGGGAGGAGCACTGGGAAACGCCTGGACCACGAGCATCTCCCATCTCCTATCTCCCTCCCTTCTCTGTGTGATCTCCTCTGTCTGTCCCTGGCATGGCACCATCAGCTCGGTGCCACTGCAGGAAGCATCTATGGAAAAAAACCAACCCAAGACTCCGCTTGAATGGAGGCTCCAGAAAAAAACACCATCTTTGGCACTTCTTTAATAGAAGGAGGCATCCGACTGATTCGTGCAATCTCTCTCTGCAGGGAGCTGGAAAATGCTCAGTGCAGAGGAAAGTGGAGTAAAAAGCAGGGGAAAATGGCGTTTCCCATCATTGGTCCAAGCTTTCCTCCATCTCAGAGGCTATCTGGGTGTGGATGTGGGGTGTGGAGGAGTGGGGCTCATGTACAGCAGCTCAGCTGAATTCCTGCCCGGGTGGCACCAGTGTCCTTGAGGAATAGGCTTGGGGCAACATTTCTCCGCAACCTCTGCTATCAGGATTCAGACCTCCTCCTGCCCTGCCTTGCTTTCTCCTGGCACCAATTTCGAAGACGTGTGATGCTTATTAGTATGCTGTGCGTTGCGTTGGCTTTTATCACCGCTGGAGCAGATGGTTGGGCTTGGACCGCTGCCCTCCGCTTGCAGAAAGGGCGGTTAACGTGATGGTAGTTGCGAGGACAGGTACAGGCTGTGGGAAATGTCCCCCTTCAAGGCTCTGAGTAGGAAAAGGGGACAGGCAGTGGCAGGCAGCTGCCTGCACGGCAGCATTGCCCCATGATGGCCGTGGCACCGAGGGCTGTTGGTAGGCAGGGTCGCGGGAGGGGTTCCCAGTGGTGTAGCTGTGCGGTGCTCTCCTGACATTGCTCATGGAGGTAGGATGTGACTGGCAGGGAGTCGTGCCACAAGGATGGTTCCCCTGCCTGTCCTCGGGGCATGGAGGAAGCAGGTCATAGCACCCCTGCATGTCTCTCTTGTCCTCCTGGGGTCAGGGTGTGGGCTGCAGTGTCCTGATGCATTAGGGCTTGCTCGGTCAGTTTGGAGGAGCTGCAAGGTGTGTTTTGAGAGGAGAGGAACCCACCTTGCTCCCGGAGCAGAAATCCCCCAGCCCCTGCAGCTGCAGGGTGAGGATCTGGCTCCTGGGGCTCTCGGGGCCCCGCTGGCCTTTCCACAGCTCCCTGCTCCAGCAGGAGCACATTTCTGTAATCTACACAAGCAAGAAATTACCTGTCCTGGGAGCCAGCTCACCAGTCAAGCAGGCTCCCAAACAACCTGAGACATTTCATGGGTTGCTTGTTCCTCCCCAAACTATCCCAGCTCCCCCTGGAGCCCATGGGCTCTGCAGTACTCCCTGGAAAGCAGGTCTGGTTTTAGCTGGGCTGATGCTTCTTCCAGGAGAGCCTCTTTCTTTATCCCCACGGGCACTTGGAGCAGCTTTGGTCACTGCCTTTCTTACTGTGTTATCCCACCAGTGACATCCAGGGATGATGGAGCAGCTCTAGGCTTCAACACACATGTGGTGGAGCCAAGAGCCCTGCAAGTCTACGGCTACCTTCAGGGGCACGTCTTCAACCAAGCAGCTGGGAAATTTTTTGAGGGCCATCCCTCCACCTTCTGTCCATTTCTCCTAGACCATGAGGGCAGGAAAGTCAGCGCAGCCTCCCAGGGGTCTGGCAGCGCTCCCTGCGCTGCCAGAGGCACAGTGATGGAGGGGCTCTGCCATGGGAGGCTCCTTCCTCCAGGGCATCCTCTCACTCAGCGTCTCTGCTTCATTACTGGAAAGGGAGGAGGTGGAGGGAGGAAAGTCACAGTCTGCAAGACCCATGAGCAAATTAATTTCAGCTGGCCCCGGTCATCCCAGTGGCACCCGTGGTCTGGGGGGGCAGTGCTAATCGACCTGTTGACAGTGGGGGTTTAAATTACATTTAAGAAGGCTTTTCAAGCAGCAGGGGCTCTGGCCCTGCAGGTAAGGTTTTCTGATAGCATGAATTAAGGAGATCATAAAGCCCCTCTTTTCTTTCCTCCTCTTAAGCAGCAAAGTGGAGTTCAGTGCAAATGGCACATTGTGAGACCAGGAGGTTTTAGGGCTGTTAGCAAGTGTACAGCATTAAGCAACAACTATTTTTCCTTTCCTTTCCATTGCCTTGCTGCCAGGGGAGGTCTGGAGGGAGGGGACAGCACTTGGTGCTTTTGGGCACCCAGGTGATGCTCCCAGGAGTGACTGCCTGCCACAGGGCTGCCCACGAGTGGTGCAAACCCTGCGGGAACCGGGACTGGGGGATGTCCTGCCCACTGTGGTGCTTCGCTGCTCGTCCCAGCAGTGTGCGCGCTGCCCTCCAGGAGGCTTGGCATCTAGCTGGAGGCACCCAAGATCCCTGGGGCTGGGGGAAGCTGTGGTAGGATCTCTGCTAGCAAAGGGCTGGGCTGAGCAGTCAAGGGTGGCTTTGGTAAGGGTGTTTCTGTGGAGCTGGGGCCCAGGAGGTGTCTGCTGCAAGTGTTTCCAGCTCAGGTGCGCTGTCATGGCTACAGTTGGCGTCTGCATTACAGGTGTAGCATCACACCTTAAGGACAGGCCGATTGTGACCTCTCCTGCAGGATAGGTGTGCTGCAGTGTCGACGGTCAGCATCTGCGGTACAGGTGTATGGTACCAGCTACAGTCAGCACCTGCAGTACAGGTGTACTGTAGTGTCTGCAGTCAGTGTGTGCAGGACAGGCGTACCGTAGTGTCTACAGTTAGTGTCAGCAGTACAGGCATACCAGAGTATTTGCAGTCGGTGTCTGCAGTACAAGCATACTGTAGCAGCTACAGTCAGTGTCTGCAGTACAGGCGTACCATGGCGTCTACAGCTGCTGTCTGCAGTAGAGGTTGTACCATAGTGTTTACAGTTGCTATCTGCAGTACAGGCACACCATAGCATCTACAGTTGCTGTCTGCAGTACAGGCACACTGTAGTGTCTACAGTTGGTGCCTGCAGTACAGGCACTGCAGAGTCCCTTTGGAGGGCTCTGGGCAAGGCTGCAGGGGGGGTGCGTGGGGATGAAACGATGTAATGGAGCTTTTTTCTCCCCTGGGTCACCACTTCAGAGCCAGGCCCTGTCACAGCAGCCAGCGGGGAATTGCCCAACAGAAGAGTTTCTCATGGAAACACTAGGTTTTGAAAGTACCCCTATTTTTTGTGGGAACCCCCGTTCCAGAATGGGGTCTTACTTATTTATCATGGCTGGGAAGGGGCTGTGGCAGGTGAGAGTTGCAGGGGGAGGCTGGGGTGCAGCCCACAGCCCTCACCAGCCAAGGACAGCCCTGCCCTGGAGCTGCTGTTTCCAGCTGGTTGTCGTCAGTTAATACCCCATTGCCAGTGAGCATCCCCATGGCTTTGGGGATCCTTCTAAGGGGGAGCTGGAAAGGATCCATCTCTCAGTGGAGGACACTGGGATTGTTCAGCACAGTGGCATCCTACTTTTCACTTGGAAACCCAATCCTCTTTGCTCTCGCTGCCTACCTCGGGACTGTCCTCACCCCATCACACCACAGCAGGCAATGTCACATTGCTGTGCCCCTTCAATCCTGCTTGAAGGGGCAGCTTCTGGGTTTGTCTTCATGCCACACTGGCCACAACCCCCTTCCACATAGCTTGATCCAGCTCAGGGAAGGCACAGCTGGAAACACGTTGGGTTTAGACTAAGAGTTGCCGGAGGGGACCATATTCCTGTCTACATTTAGTTGTCTTCTGCTAAGAGTGACCATGACTGATGCCCTCATTACCCTTGGTGCAGAGGACAAGGCAGGGAAGGATCAACTAGTTGGTTTCTCTCAAAACGAGAAGCTGGGGACAGTGAGGAAGGCTGCTGGAGGTGGCTCCAGCTCCAGAGCTGCAAGGCCACCGCATCTTGTGTGCCCCCTTGCCTCCCTCCACTCCTGCCCAGGCTCCTCTTTCCTCTCCGCTGCTGAGAAATGATTCCGTACAGGGGCAAAACCAAATATTCTCCAACCTCTTCTGCAGAAGATTGAGTTTCCCACTGCTGGGTTTGCTGTGTAATAAATGCAGTTCCCCACTATCACCTTTCAACTGGTCACTGCCAGACTGGGGATACAGCCTGGGGAGGTGCATGCCTGGTGAGCTGCTGCTTGCTGGCTCGTGTGCCCACGTGCCAGGGTGCCGGCTTTTGCTAGAGAAACTGTTAAATGAGCAAATACAGTAAATGGAAATTTGCATTAGAAGCATCTGCAGAAATTGCGAAGGTTTTGTTATGTGCTTGGAAAAAAAAAAATCAACATGGCTTTGGGCAAAACAGGCAAACAAAGCAAATACTGCATGGGAAATTGCGATTCAAGTGAGAAAAAGTTGGTTTTCTGGCTAGATTTTTCGCACTAAAATAGCTCCGGCTCCTGCCTGGCGGCAGGGCTCGTCTCCAAGAAGAAATGAAGTTTTGCAGGGTGAAAGCAGCCGAGCAGTGAGGCCTCTGTGCCAGCACTGGGAGCCTCTGTGTGTGTCCTGGCCATGCCGCAGGTCCCCACAGGGACCTTGACTGGGTCCCTCCTCTCTCTCTCTCTTTTTCTACCTGTAGCCAAACAGCATCACCCTCAGGGCAGGAATCATCCCTTGCCACATAACTGGCGTCTGTCTCGGCATGGGTCCGGCCTCGGGTGAGGCTGCCAGGCACATGGACAGGAGCAGCAGCAATTATTTTAATGACTGATAAGACGAGGAGCAGCAGGGGAGAGTGAGTGGCTTTGCTCCCTGGCAGGATCAAGATGTAGGGCGTGGTAGTTGGCAATGATATTTGCACCGACGCAAGCCAAACCAAAGGCTGCAGCAAGCAGATCTCATACTTTTCAAGGAGCAGGCTGATTGCCGGGGGGCTGGAGGGGCTCCTGTCCTGTGTCCCGTCATTGCCACTGTCCCCAGAGATGGGATAGCTCCGCTACCTGGGGGTACCTGGACTGTGGTGCATGGGGGGCTCCAGCCTTGGTGCAATTCCTTACCTGCTTCAATTCCTGCTGCCACCCACCAACTTCCAGGGCTGTAGGGAGGGAATATTCAGTGGGAAGTGAATTTGGGATTGGTAGGGAGAGTTGGCTCCTGGTTTGCAGGCAGCTCCCAAGCTGCTCAGGGCTCCACATGGCAGCACTGCCCCGGGATGTGGCATTGCCTCCTGCCTCGGGTCCCAGCCATCACCCACTCCCCAAGCTGCCGCTTGCTATGGCAGTTAGTACACGGGTGGGGTGGCAGCAGGGGAGCCACACTGTGAGCATGGTGGGGACACATGGAGGAGGCAGACCAGGGAACAGGCACGGGGGAAAAAGAGGAGCAGGAGAGAAGAATCAGACTGAATGATAACGATGTTGTAATTAGCACTTAGCGCTCCTCGCTCAGAGCTTTCAAAGGAAGGTCACCTTCATTATCTCTGTGTTCCAGGCAGAGAAACTGAGGCACGGGGGAGGCAGTGAGAGTGATTTGCTCAAGGTGACCCAGGAGGGCTGGGGCTGGGCTGGGAGCGGGGTCTGGGGCTGGCGTGTCCATGCTCTGCTGCCACAGCTGCACTGGCGCCAGCTGTGGCTGCCAGCCCTTGCTGCCCAAACCCAGCGCTGCAAATTCAGCAGTGAGGTCGTAGGTCTCTTCTCTGCCTGTCTCCCAGCTCCCCATTTTCAGGGCCCCCATCCCTCCAGCATCCCTGCCCCTGAGAGGCATTTGAGACCAGGCTGCACCCCGAAATCCGCTCATGACATCGCTCCCAGCCATACTTGCCTTCCCCTCCAGCCCTGCAAAGGCTTGTGTACTGCTGCAAACCCAAGGCCATCTGGGCTCCTGCAACAGCCATATTGGGTAATGGAATATGTTTTGCTGGTTTTTTTTGTCTGGCCGGTACAGCTCCCCCTTTATTTAGGTTTAAATGGATGCCATCTGGCTAATGAGCCCATACTCATGTTCTAGATTAAAAGGCAATCCTCTGTGCGTTACCGATACGGCGCTGGAGATTAGAGAGGTTTAAACAGTTTTGAAGGTGTAATTTGTTTTTCACACGTGGTGCTATTTACCTCCTGGCAGGTGGGCCAGCATCCCCATTGTCATGCCCAGCAGCTCCCTCCCACCTCTGGCTTCCTCCACCAGCCCTGGCTGCAAGAGGAGGAGAGCTCAGGTGTCTCCAAGCCTGGTGGGGCTGTGCAGGGCATCCTTGCGGTTGTTGCTGCCATTTGTCCGTTCCCGGGCAGACTCAATGGTGCAAGGAGGATGTTCCCTGCTTGTCCCTAAAGCCCACTATGTGTCCACCCACCTGCCTTCTTAGCTGTCCCCTTCTCCGCACCTCTCTGCAGCCCAGCATCTTGTGGGACATGGCATGGCTCACCGGGACGGAGCAGCCTCTGCCCCTCTCCCAGCCCAGAGAGATGGAGGCTGACCGTGGCCCATTGGGGTGTCAATGGCAGGCAGCTGAGGCAGCATGCAGCACCTGTCCATCGCTGTGAAGACACCGATGAGGGTTATGCTGTCCCTGGCATGCCCAGAAATGCTGCTGCTCTTGCATGGGGCTGGCGGACAGCATGGTGCTCGGTGCTAGCGCCAGAAGGGGCCACACCGGAGCAGCAGCAGTAGCTGCCTGTGCTGGGATGTGCATATTGCTCATCCTAAGCACTGGCTGCTGCTGTGAAGTGCCTGGGCGTGCTCTCATCTCTTCAAAAAACCTCTGCAACTCACTTGCAGGCAGTGTCTGCTCCTAGGGTGATGCTGCAGCTGCTGAGGAGAGCACAGCACCAGGGTTTGACTTTCTTAAGGGAAAGGTTGAAAATGAGACAAGGAAAACACAGCATTTGTGCAAAGTGTATGTATCATTGCCTCCAGGCACCTGGTTGTGCTGGCAGCTG
This sequence comes from Fregata magnificens, assembly GCA_013389945.1. NCBI lineage: Eukaryota > Metazoa > Chordata > Aves > Suliformes > Fregatidae > Fregata > Fregata magnificens. The sequence goes on from WAAD01039684.1 coordinate 494,317, forward strand.
CCACGGAAAGTGCCACAGGCCATTGAACAATGGAGCGTGCACCAGCAGAAAGCCTCATTTTGCAGCGAGTTCCCCCGTGGCTGAGCTGAAGTCTCGCTTTGCGGCCATCTCCTTGTGGTCCCATCACGCCCTTCGGCTGCCCAGGAGGGACCAGCTCTCGGCATGCCATGTGTGAGGTCTCCTGGGGGCAAACCCTGACTGCTCCTGCCTGTGTTTGCTTCCACAGATGGCTAACCCCATCCCGTCAGCCTGCTGCGTGGTGCTCGCCGCGGTGGTGGTGGTGTACGCCCAGAGACACAGCCAGCAGGGTGAGTCTCTTCACACCTCTCCCACCTTGGGGGTCCCGAAATATGTGAATGCCGCTCCTCCAGCCTCTCTCCTGGGGCAAGCTGAGTGCGCTCTCCGGGCTTGCCTGATATTACATTTCTGGATGTTATCATTTTTCTCCTCTCCATGACGCATGCGTCCCCTCTGGCCTGCCACTGTGGGGTTTGGGCATCCTGCATCCCCCCAGCACCCACTGGTCCCCCTTGCCCTGCCCACAGCCCCATGTGTCCCAGGGTACCCCTACAGCCAGGGCACTGCTTCCCAGCCCTTCACCTCCCCTTTTCTGCACGCTGCCGGGTGGGAAGAAGCAGCAGCCTGACAGCCCCAAGCCCCAACACCCTACCCCATGACCATTATGGGTGCCTCATCCTGCTCTCACCTCCTTGGGGTGACTTTGCTCCCATTGCCACCACCCACCTGTGCCCACCACTAGCTGCTGCCTCTCCAGGTTAGCAGAGGATTTGGGGCTTACCTTAGCAATGGCTTTAGAGAGACAAAATTTTAGAGACACTGGTGATCCTGGGTCCAGGCAGGAGCAGAAAGGTTATGGGGCAATGAGTTGGGTCCCGCTCTGGGGTCACCTATGGCAGCCCTGCAAAAATGGGACAAAATGAGGAACCTCCAAAACTCACTGGATCCCTGGCAGTCAGCCTGGCTGTTGTTGCTTTCGGTGGATCGTAGAGGAGAATTTTGCTGCTTAACTCTGGGAAGGGCATCTGTGCATCTGTGGGTTCTGTGGGATTGAGAAACCCAGCCAGAGCACCCCACTGAGCTCCCCTAAATCCAGCTGGGTGGGTTTACATTGCTGGAAGCTGACAGCCTTGCTTGCTTGGACATGAAGCAGATGGGGTTCAGCGGCATGTCCCCATCATGTGGGAACAGCCACTCTCCGGACACAGAGGGAGCTTTGTGGGTGGTGTTGCAGGAGCGTTCCCAGCACCTTCCCAGGGCTCGAAGCATTTGTGCTGTGTGCTGCTTGTGGTGGTGTGATGCTTTTCTGCAGAGAAGCAATGCTGCTTGGTCCTGCTATGCTTGCAGGACCACTGCGTGGGAAGCCTTGAAAGACCCAGTGTCAAGGCTGCCAGAGCATCCCTTGGGTGCACCGTGCTGCTTCCCTCCACGCTGTGGGGACGGCAGCCCAGACCTGTTGCACAGGAAAATGCACAAAACACAGAAGTGCCAGGTACTCCAGGGTTAGGCACACTTGAAATGTGTTGTCTAGACAGAGAAACAAATGCTGCTCCCCACCAGCGCTGGCCAGGGCCATGCATTTTGCTACTGGCAGCAGCATGCTGGCACAGAGAGCACAGCCCCAGGCAAGGCCCCTGGCCAGGTGAGCTGCAACGACTGTCACCTTCTGCTTTGTGATGTGACAGGATTCAGGGATGTGGCAGCATAGCCTTCCTGTCCCTGCGTCCCTCCTCCTTCCCTTGCCCGGCTGTGTCTGGGAGGGAAATGTCTGGGGCACCAGCTCGAAACCAGAGCTGCTGAGACCTGAGTACATCAACAGGGGGCTGGAGGGGGTGCACAGAGTGAGGCACAGAGGCACAGACACACACAGAGAGGCTGCTCTGCACTGGGGGACATAAAAAGGAGAGAGGGGGGAAAATTGGGTATAAGACCTGAAGGAAAGGTAGTAGGGCAGTTCCAGGACTGTCCTCAGTCTGTTGCCCAGAGGCAATGTGCTTCCCTCCTGGGCACCCCTCTGAAACATCAAGGTGATGCTCTGACCACAGGCTTTGGAGCAGCAGGTCTTCTGCCCACCCCACCGTGCCTGGCTTGGAGAGGCTGCACACATGCAGGTGAAGTTGGGGAGCATCTGCCCTGTGTTAGAGACCTGAGGGGTGTGCTCCATCCCCCCCCACCCAGAGCTCACACCCTGCCCTGCTGCAGCCTCCACTTGCCAGCCAACCCTGGGGCTCATCCCCTGCCAGCCAGGCACTGGAGCTGGGAAAGCACAGTGGGAATGGGGTGGGAGGATGGAATAATCCCACTGGTGGCAAGGACCAGGTGGAGTAGGGGGAAGACGCTGGCATAGAGTCCATTTATCATGCACTTGAGGCACGCTCGACTTTAATAGCTCATGAAGCACTTTAAGAGATGCATTAGCACTGAATACTTGAGTGAGGAGGATGTGACAAGCTGTTAAGTGAGCACGAGCATGGCGCAGCAAGGCTGGCCACCCGCTCCTGGCTCTCATCTGCACCCTGGTGATTAGTGGAGCATCCTGCAAAGTGCCACATGAATTAATAAAAGCAGCATCGGACTCAGAGGAGGTGAGGCTGCTCATGCGTTAACCCCTCTGGTGCTCATCTTTGGTTCTTCTCCTTGGAGTTGGCAGAGCAAAGGGTGCATTTGTCTGGGACGCTGGAGCCCAGGATGCTCCCCAAGGTTGGGGGGAGGGGTGGAGGGGCTCAGAGTTCAGTGGATTTGGGTACCTTCCCTCCCTCTGGTCACAGAGCTCCCTTGCTTCGCATCCGTGGCAGGTTGCTAAAATTACACCTGCACCACCATGCTGGGCACCGCCACTTCCAGCTACCCATGGGGGTGGACACTGTGCAGTGGGAGATCGGAGCCATCGCTCAGGGCAGCCCCAGGGGAATGCTCAGAGGGTGTCACTAATGTGCTGGCTCGGGCAGGGGGTTTTGAGTGTCCTGCTGCAGGTATGGGGCAGAGGGGCAGCGAAAGAGGGTGTCAGTGAGGGGTTCTCACACAGCGCGGTCCGTTGTGTCACCCCAGCTGGGGGGCACAGGCACGGGGCAGAGTGCCTGGCTGCGGGCAGGGGATGCCACTCCCCAGGAGAAACATCCCTGATTTCCCAGGTCGTGTCTTCACCCCCAGAATAGCTCAAGCCATCAGACAGGGATTGCTCCCAGCCCACCTCCACCGCGGGGTCTTTGGCTCCGGCGTTGATGCCATTTTGGGGCAGCCAGGTTGGACTGGGGGTGCCGCTGCAGCCGCCGGGAGTTGCACAGTGCACTCACGGCTAATCCGATTGCTGCTAGACTGATCACCCCACGCTGCTCAGCCCCTCACACAGGGTACCGCTGGCAGCGTGCTCAACGTGGGTGGGATCGCTGCTGCTGCACTGTACGCACACCCTTCCCCAGCCTGGCCAGGGCAGCTGGCGCAGGATCATTTTGAACAGTCACCTCAGTGCTCTTGGATTTAGCAGAGGAAAAGGCAATGCACTGGTTAAAATTGGAAGCGGGGAAAAGAGATGGGGCTTGCAGAGATTAGCTGCCAGAATAGGTTGGTGTAGGGTGGTGGTTGGTCCTCCTGCCAGAGTTGCTGACCAAGTGGTCCAGGGATGTCCCCCACTGCATGGGTAAGCACTAAAAGTAAACCAGCTTCAGACAGGGCTGCAGGATGGAGGGCAGCCTGCCTCCAGAGATGGGCATTGTCCCAAGCAGCCACAGAGCTGTCCCCATCTGCAGAGCTCCCAGCCAGCACAGAGGTATGCACAGGAGCTGCAAGAAGAAATGGGAGGGGACAGAGGATGCAGAACTGGCTGAAGACCATACAAGAGAGCCCAGTGCCCTCCCTGTTATCGTGGGTAGCTCCGTTTTCCTTCCTGTGTTTCCTTCTCCAGGCAGTGGTTGCTGCCAATTTGTTTCAGAGTAGAGGAAGGTGATGGGAAAAGCTCAGCAAAGCACAGAAGCAATGCTGCCTGCTCGAACACTCGCACCTTTGGTTGGCCAGGGGCTCCGTCATGTGAGAGCAGCACTGGCGGAGATCCCTGCCATGCCACGACCCTCCCCTTAGCAGGGCTTGGGCACCCTCAAAGGAAAGGGAGAGGCATGAGTCCTGGGGCTTTGCCAAAGGTCCTTAGGTGGGAAGTGCGCACATGGTGGAGATGCCTAACCACGTCAGGCCATGAAGCGTACGTGCATGGGTGATTTCAGCTCTTTCTGTTTGTTGCCATGACCGCCCGTGGCTGGACTTAGCTGTTCTCGGTAGACCCAAGGGCTACAGCAGTCCTGGGAAGAGGGAACTCTTCTTCCCCAGGCTCCTGCCGTGACCAAAGCATCTTCCCCATCCGTCAGCTCTGCCACAGTTATGTCCATATCTATCCCAGATTGAGATTTCTCTGCTTTTAAAAGAGGAGTAATTCTGCTTTATTGATCCTCACCTTGCTGAATTAACTCATGTTTAAACAATAATTATGTTTTCACCCAGGAGAGGAGACAAAGAGATAAACGTCTCTGGAAATGAATGCGTTTCAGATGCCACATGCCGGGGTTAATTTATTGATGGGCGCAGAAGCTGCTATCTCCTCTCTTTCTCACCAGCAACAAGCAATTAGCCCCCATCATTCCTCAACCGAGGAAAAGAAGGAGAGATTTTGTTTCATTACTTTCCCTTCTCTCTTGCTCTCTTAAGCCCTGGCACTAATCTTTTGCAATCGGTTCTGCTGCAAAGCCACCCGGGAGCTCCAGTTTGCATCCACCTCGTTAGAAATGCCGCCCACATTTCAGCTAAGACAAAGCCTGGGCCGGTAAACAGCCTTCAAAATGCGCAGCAAAGCCATGCAAATTGGGTTTTTTGAAGAGAAACCAACTGTAGATTTGTCCCTCTCTCCCCTCCCCACATTGTCCAACCTTCTCCATGTGGCATTTGTTAGCTGACGGGTGTGCAACCAGCTCTTTCTGGACTCTGCTTCCACCCACATCAATCAGCCCATGCAATTCCCCAGGGCATCTGCCTGGCATGATTACTAGTTGCTTTGCTTTTGGGGCTGTTCTCTGGGTTTTCTGTATAGGAGATGGTTTGTAGATTCACACAGGAACACGTGATTTGTTTGTAGACATCCTAGTAGGTTTTGGTTGTGCAAATGCTGTTCAGTTACGGTGCCTGGATTCAAGTGGTGTGATGGGCTACTTGGGTCTCAAGCCTTGGTCTTGTGCCCGTGGGTGTGCAGGAGAGATGTGCGTCCAACCTAAGACAGCACTGCAGGAGTAGTCTCTCCAAATATACATACAGAAGGTCTCGTCTCATCTCTCCTCTCCTCTGCTCTCACCACGCTATTGGAGTGCCTTTCAGTCATGCATTAAGTGACATGACTAACATCTGTCATGTGTTGTTTGTTTTTCCACCCGCTCCCCAGGGTGAGATGTGTGTGCAACAGAGTGTTTTGGAATTTTTTTAATTGGCACTCACTGTTTACGCTGGGGAAGGCAAGGTCAAAGGGACCGTGTGTGTGTGCTGAGCAGCCGGCCGGGAGGCTGGAGACGGTGCGTGCTTCCCACAGAGGCTCGTTCCCTGCTCAGGCTGGGGCCAGTGCAGGAGAAAGCTCTGTCTCCTCATTATATAGCACCTTCCCACCTCCCCTGACACCTTCTTGCGTCTTGGGCCAAGTTTTGCTCTCATCACAGCACACTGGCACTTCATCTCTGGGTGGCTCCTGCCAAGGCATTATCGGCATTGTCCTCCTCAAGATGCAGCCCTGCTTTCTGCGAGTCTGACCTACATTCCTCCGCCAGAGATGAATGGACTTGTGTTTTGGCTGGATAAAATACATGCTCTTGCTGAGGGAAGGCTACTATATTAACTGCTCCAGAGCTCTGCGTGCGATGGACTCGTCCTTTCTGTTATATACATCAGCCTTTGTGTCACTGGCAAACTTTGCCAGCAACAGTTTTATGTTGCCTTTAGGATAATTGATGAGTGATTAGCAATGGGCCAAGAACAGTTCCCTGCGGGGCCACACTGGGAACACCCTCCTGCAATGATGACTCCCCATTAACAATTAATTCCCCATTAGCAATTACATTTTTTAATCCTTTCTTTTATAACACTGGATGCTCTCATTATCCAGCTGGCTGAAATACCAGCCTCGCTCCAAACTGTAGCCCTGTTCAGCACGTGAGCTGGTTTCAGAGCATTTCCAGGACCTCTCCTAGGTTAAGAAGCAAGGTTTGGCATAGCCTCTACCTGCCCCTGCATCCCTCACTCTTTGCAAGCCATCTCGAAGCCAAAATGCTCTTCACATTTACTTCATGGAGAGCTTGGAGAGCCAGAACCGAGGCACGGTGCTGGATCAATAAAAGGACATGTCTTGGCATTGGAAGAATGTTATTATGGTTTGCTGGGTGCAGTCAAAGTCAGGGGGCTTAGCTCAGCCTGTCCTCAGGCTAAATGAGCACGGTTCACGGTGGTATTCACATAATCACGTATCTGGAAGACCTCGGTCCCAGGGCATGTCATGAATAGATAGATGCTCCTGCCTTGGAGCTGCAAGAGGGGAAAGCACTGGGGCAATGGGGGAAGGTATTGCTAAAGGTGCAGACACGCCTGGATGGCAGCACCCTGGCAGAGCAGCACTGCCTGAACCTCTGGGAACCCCAGCAATCACCTCACTTCTGTAGGCAACTCATGTACCCGGCGGGTGAGTCAGCCTGACTCACTGAGGACACATTACCCCTCACATGAAGACCCCAGCGCCGGTGGCTTATGTGCAGTGATTAGGATTCAAGCTACTCCACGAGACGGAAGCTGCTTAAATCATTCTGAAGGCTGCCGTTCAAGGGCAGGCATCCGCTCTTTGCCTCCTTTGCCTTGCTAATTGCTTCCCAGGGCCAAGCTAGCCCAAGCTGACGACCGTCTGCTGGGGACCAGCATCATTCCAGTGGGGGTGCTGCATCTGCTGGGGGTAGATCTCCTAGCCCAACCCACACTGGCCAGAGGTACAACCTGGCTGTAGCTCAAGTTGCATGAAACTCCTGTCCCTCTGATGCCTGTGTAAGGAGGGCCCATTACCTCCATCCCCGGGCATTTGTTACTGTGGTGGTTTCCCCATTGCCTCCTCATCTTCCTTGCCAGCCCACAGCTACAGGAAAGCAGCAGAGACAGCAACTCACCCCAGCTGCAATGCATTAAACTCTGCTGCATGCTGTTAGGGTGCATTTAAGAGCCCATCAAGGTCTTGGGTCCCTCATGCTACTCTGATCTTGCCTTGCTGCTTCTCTGCCCTACATGGTGAAGGTGAGTCTGTCTGAGAAGAACCCCAGACCCAAACAGGCACAAACTTCTGCATCTCCCCCTTTTCCTTCCTACCCCTGTGTCTGTCCCAGAGCACCTGGCTTTTTTTTTTTTTTTCCCCCAGCACAAGATGCATCTCCTGAAAGGTTCCCTGTCTGCAAAGTAAAAGAAAACAGCAAAAATAGCCCCAGGTCCTGGAACATCTTTTTCTATTACTGGACATCCCTCTGAGCTCAAGTAGATTTCCTGCCCAGACACAGAGTGAATTATGGCCAAGCTCTTGGAGGCTGACCTTGTGGTCAGCCGGAGCAGAGGCTTGCTAATAAATGTGGTCAGCCCCTACTGCAGACAGCCTATTTTTAGTGCCTGTGTTTCCTTGCCCGCTGCCTCATTGCCCTGCAGGTCCCAGAGCTGAGCATCCCCTGGGGGTCTGGCTTACAATGCAGGATGCCCCATGGGGAGCATGTCCCAGGCTCACTCCTCTCTCCTGGACACTGAGAAATTGAGAGGGTTGATTTCCAAGCAGTGTCTGTTAGTTTTGCACTGTAGAAAGTCGTGGGTGCATGGGGTGGGCTGGCCTGTCTTGCTGGGGCACACTGCAGGAGCACAGCTCAGCTCGTGCCCATCAGGGAGCGGAGAGCTTGCAGCACTCACCTAGGGTCTGTGCTTGGAAAATAGCTGCAGGTCAGTGCGAGATTGATATCCCATTGTGCAAAGTGCTGTCAGATGCATGAGGGGAGATGCTCTTAAAGTACAGGTGGGGAGAGAGGAGAAGAACAGGAAGAAAAATAGAGGGGCTGGCACTTAGGTGGGAGGGAGCATGGCTCTGTGGCTCCAGGGCTTTGAAGACTTGCTCTTTGCAAGTTACTAAAGTTTGGAGACATGCAAAGGACATTGCAAATAAGCTGCCTGCTTTTGCTATACAAGTCTGTCTGGAGGCACTTGCACTGAATTTACTGCTTTCTGGGAATGGAGGAAGTTATTTTGAAATGGAGCTGACAGACATGAGGTTCTGCAGCAAAGCAGGTATCTGTCCCCAGGTCCACATGAGCCATCCGAGAGCTTGGAAGGAAATCTAGTAGGAAATATCTGGGATGCTAACAAAAATATGAACCCTTCCTGCTGAAGCAGCTCTCAAAGCTGTAAAAGATTTAAAAAAAAAAAAAAAGGAAAATGTAACTAAAGGTAAGAGTGTGGATCTAGCAGGTTTTGGACAAGATTGTGATCCCACAAAACTGGTGAAAATAGTTCACATCTGTGGTGAGAAGAAACCGCCGGGAGGATCGCAGTCTGCCAGGATTCATTAGTTCTGCCAGTGGCAAGGAAAAGTATGTCTCAGTAGTCTCTTAGACTTCATTAAACATATCGACAAGCAATGAAGGAGGAGGAATGGGGTTTGTACAGTCCACCCAGACACCCAGAGGAGCTTTGGATAGAGAGCGTTCAGCCCAAGTGGAAGCCCTGGGAGTTACTGCCGGCAGGGGCAAAGCTGCCGCGACCCATGGGGAGGAGGCAGGACCTGCCAGTGTGGATGTGCAGAGGGGACAGAGTAGGACAGGGAGCAGCACTCAGCTCCTGCGGCATCTGTGTAAGCCAGCTGGGTCCTTGCCAACAAATCCATGCTGAAACCCACTGCTGGACAAGCCCAGACCATGGGGAGAGGCTGGGAGGAAAGGTTTGGATAAAGGCTATCTTCTCGGGGTGGTATCATCTCATTGTGTGAAGCATGAGCATTGCTTCCTCTGCTGACACTTGGTTGTAAATCGAGGCATTGCCATAGCAGCTGGGAGCCCCTAAATGCCGGTAGAAGCCAAAATCTCATTTGCACAGATTTTCAGACCCAGGGAGCTCAGGCATAGCCCAGCACATGGGGAATCGCAGTGGGCTTTGCTCTTTGAGCTCTGGCTGCTGAAGAAGGGCCGTGTCCTGTCCTAGCACTGAGATCCTTCTGGCGAGGGAGGAAGAAATCCTCATCTATGGGTTACGCTTGTTGGGGTTTTTTTGTGCCTGTTGTTGCATTCTCAAAGGCTTCCAGAAATGGAAGATCTCATAAAACAGTGACAGTTGGAGTGGAAACCTTTAGTGCTTCAGGGGTTTGGCTTCAATTAGCCTCCAAAAGCTCGGAAAGGTCTCGCCTTGGAAGTCACATGTGGCCATCCCAGGGAGCCAGCCATCTCAAGTTTCTAAAGCAGCCTGGTCCCCACCAGTCTGTTCAGCGACACGTGTCCAGCTGAACTTGGACTGAAGGTGCCACTCATTATTTATCCCCTTTGAAGGGTTTCCAGTGTCTGAAGTCCTGGATCGTAGGCTGCTCTGGGACTGCAAAGCCAATCTCCGGTCAGCCTGAAAGAGCAGAGTGCTGCACCTCTGGCCACCGCTTGCAGGAGCCCACGACCTTAGCAGAGGGTGCTACAAATCATTCCTGGAGCATGTCAGCAGGCCTGTGTGCGACAGACCCTGGGACTAAAAGGGCAGGCAGGGCTGGGGCTGAGATGTTCAGGTCCTGCACATCCATCAGTAGTGTTAGACACAGAGTGAGTCACTTGCTGCTGTCTTCAGGCCCCCTGTGACATGTCTATGACGAAGCAAAGCCCTGGGTAATGGGAGCACAGCCACAGCAAGATGCTGGCACCAAACTTCGTCATCTCTGCTTTCCAGGGAGAGGATTTTACTAGGGTGGGAGCAGAGCAAAGGTGCCATGAAGCATGCTCGGGAGTGCAGATGCTGGGACACAACATGCACAGGCCTTAATAATCAGTCTTTTGGGGGTTTAATTTCTCTGGGCAGACACTGTGCTTTTGTGCAAAGGGAAATACCTAATACCCAGATTCCTAATCCAGGTGGGAGATGCTGGAGTGTAAACAATAAACAGGAGAACAGCTTGCAAGATGTGTAGTCTGTCCTGTGGAAGAAGAGAGCATCTTTCAGGATAAGTAGTCTTGGGCAGCACTAAATGGAGTGGATCCATGCAGAGAAGCCAATATAATTGTGGCATATTAAAAGGAAAGGAGAGGAAGAAGAAGGATTGAGCAGGGCTGTGGCAAGCTCGTTACAGAGGGGAAAAGCGATGTATGTCACCTTCTAATGAGTGCTCCAGGAAGGCCAATCAGGTGGAGAAGTGAAGTGAAACTGCACAGCAGTCGATGGTGATGGAGGCAGGAGAGGTTACAGCAGTATTAGTCCAGCATGTGGACCATTGATCTCTTGGTGTAGGATTTGCTGGGAAAGATTGTTATTTAGGCTTAGCTGCCACCAGGCGCTAATTGAAGCTGAGGAGTCTGGAACCTCATTGTACTGCCTTCCTTTGCTTAGAGCCATACTGGAGAGGTTGATGTTGGGGAAGGGACTTTGTGCATGTGACTCACAAAGTGGGGATGAAACAGCCTTTGTCTCTGTTCAGGAGACAAGGGGAAGGGGCTAAAAACTTCTCCTTGCACAGCTGCATACATCTGTGTGCAGGGTGAGTCCCTGTCCCAGACCCCTGGGCAAGGCACATCTACCTCCTGGTGCAAAATCCCTCTGGATGGGGCAGAGCCTCCCTGTAGGGTGCACACAGCTGGCAGAGCCATGCACTGCCCTTCGTCCCAGGTTCAACACAGTTGACCTTCCCAGCTTTTTTAACTTGCAAAGCCTGAAGCGTTTCCCCCAGTGCAGATCCCTGATAGCGGATTTAAGCCATCAGGCAGTAGCCAGGCTCTTCTTACTTATCTATTCTGGAGTGTTGCAAAACAGCCAGAGGTCTGTGGAGCCGATGCTGAAAAACATTGACCTGCAAGGCTGGAAGCCTGAAGGGCTTTGGCCAGCCAAGACCTGTGTGCTTTGTAGGCAGAAGAGAGCCGGCACCGTCACACCGAGGAGCTGGCTGGGATGCGTAAACTAAAGCAGAGCTGCAGTGTGTAGTGTGTCTTGCTTGATTCCTGCTGAATTTGCTAAGGTGTAATGAGGTGTGCATGTATGTGCATCTATTTCTGATGTCCAGGCTTTGGTGCGCTGCTGGGTAACACAGCTCTGCTGGCAGAGAGCTGGTAGGGAATAGATGTTTTGCTATGTTGAAGTGTGCTTCTGCTCTCTGGAGAGAGGTGCCCTCTGTACTCTGCTGGTCTGCGCTGCTTGCAGGGGGCCACATGTTCTGCCTCCAGGATCTGAACTGAAATAAAGCCAAGGAAGTTGCTGAGCGTCCCTCAGAGGTAACAGAGCTACAGAGGGGGATCAGGGTCCCGTCCTACTGTGAGCGGCAGGAAGGCAGGCTCATGACAGCAGCAGCTGGTGCAAACCTGGACTGTGCAGAGCATGTGCACAGGGGCTCCACTGCTGGGGACCAGTCCTGGTAGCCCCATGTCCATGCATCCGTCCAAGCACAGATCTCCAACCAGGCGGGAGAGCTCTGCTCACCATCCGCATTGTTTATGTGCAAACCTGCTCCTGGATGGACAGTAAGCCAAGCCCAGAGCGCTCACTCCCGAGGGGAGTCTCCAGCCGTAGCCATGAACTTAAGACTTCGTAGGATGAGTCACAGAGAGCCTCTGACTCCAGCCAAGCCTCAAGCCCTGGCAGGTCAGTCTCTGCTGCGTCTGCGGATTGCCTGCACTGTGGTGTGGTCACTCCAGCTGAGAGCATGCTGTGCAAATGAGAAACTGAGGTACACAGGAGTGAGAGTGTATTAAATCCAGAAGTCTGTCTGTCTGCTCCTCTCCCTGTGATTTCCCATGGGAAGCCTTCATGTTTGGACATAACTGGGAGCCTGAAGATCTGCCACAACGTGTGCCAGCTGCTGAGACAACTGGAGAGGCTTGGAGCAAAGCATGAGAATCCAGTGACCTTGCTCAGGAGTGGGAAGGGGCTGCTGAGCCCTGCAGGATTCCTGCTGTTGGGAGTGGATGTAGCATTACCTGGGATGCAGCAAGGTGCCTGGCTGGTGATCACATGCAAGTTCCTATGCTTAGCAGACTTAAAAATTAGTTTTACCTTTGTGCTGGGAAGCACGGGATAACTGGCCCGTGTGCTTGTCTCTTCCCCCCCCCCCACCTTGGGTGAGGATCCCTGTTGTGTGGCATAGGGGAGGGGCAGCTCAGGAGCTAGGGTCCCCACTGGTGCCTCCGAGCTCTTAGAGCATCACATAAGCCCCTTGGCAGGGGGATGGAACCATGGCCATTGCCAGGGGCCACAGGCTCACTTGCTAGTGAGCTGTAGCACCATTCCCACTGGTGTTCCTGCTGGAAGTCCATTCACTTTACTGGGACTCTTCTCTGCCTCAGCTATCTCCAGGGCTTTGCCCTTGAGGACCCTCCCCAGCTTTGCCTGGTAACACCCAGCCCTTGCCTTGCCCTCTCCCAGCATCGCAGGGCAAAGCCCTTTAGGTGCTAAGAGAAAGGGTGTTGCTCTTCTTTGCTCTTGGAGGATGCTTGTGCTGTCTTGCTGGACCCTTTGCAAGCATCCTCCTCTTGGCCTTGATTGGGTGTAATAGCTCTGCCAGCTCCGTGGTTCCTGTTGGCGGAGAGCCTTTAGGGATGGCTTCAGGCTGTCTTACTGCCCTTCCTATGATGTTGATGGCACTTTGCTGATTTACAGACACGGCATGCTGGGTCTGCACCCTTGTAGGCAACTGCTCCAGCTCTCAGCCCTGAGATGGCCATATCTGTCCCTCCCTCCCACCTTGCAAAGAGAGTTTCTGTTTTCAGCCCAAGTTGCTGGAGACTGAACCTCGCTTTTGTGGAGAGTGAACCCTGAATATTCAAGAAAAAGCACTGAACTCAGTGTGACCGTGGTTGGCAGGTTCTGGCCCATAATTAATTAGTATTGATCATAGTTCACTTCCAACAGCAGAGGAAGGAACTGCAGCTCAGGGAAGCAGTGAAGTGTTGCAATATAATCACTGCGGCCATTTTCACACTGTGGTTTGGTGCTCTTCAAAAGTTACACAGCTACTGCGATGGCAGCATGGGAGACAGAAAGGAAACTCCTGGGAGAATAGTAATGACATGGGACTTCGGAAGCTGTCATTTTAAAAGAAACATTTGTTTATGCATTTATACAGGGATTTTTTCTGGTTCTTGGTATTGGCTTAGCTTGACTTAGCCTCAGCGAAGGTGCTGCTCATGTCTCCTGCAGGGCAGCAGGGTCAGCGCAGGGTCCATCAGCCCACCAGGAGATTCAGCTGTCGAAGCGTGGGACCTCCATGTGCTCCCTTTGCTCCCAGCTCCCCTGTCTGAGTGCAGCAGCAGCCTTGCAACCCCTGGGCCATCAAGAAACACTGTTTAGGAGGTGGAAATGTGCCTTGTCCCCCAAAATTTGGTGCGGGCTGGATCAGTCACTTGAGAATGGAGGCGTCTACCCTACCTGAGCAAGTTACCCAGTGGTCAGCCTTTCTCTGTGATGGTGAACCTTCCCTCCATGTGAAGTTGTCCATCTCACTCCATAATCTGGGCAAGTCTTTTCCGCTGAGCTCTGTGAGTCCATGGGATTTTGCATCCATGATGCATTTCTTTCTCCATATTTCTGCAACTACATTCTTTTCAGCTCCAGAGAGATGGCTGTGGGCATCCTTCCATTGATCCATGGGTAGGACTTTAGGATATAAACCCAGAAGAGAAATTCCAGGATTTAGGTAGGCAGATTTAATCCTGTCACATTCTTCATCCTGCCCTAAATCACAGCTCCAGAGTGAAGACTGCATAGCGAGAGCCACCAAGAGCACATCACAGCTTTTTTTAACATGTTGTGTGATGTTGCAAACCTGTCTCCCAGGTGAATATTGAACCCTGCTGCAAATGCTGGGTGTCTTTAATTCATGCCGTGGTCTGGGCCAGCAGCTCCCAAGCTTATTGTTGCACAACTCATGGCCAGGGGGTCCCAGCCGGGCTGTGATCACATGCTGGGAACCCTGGGCTCTGGTGGGCTTTCTCTCCTGCACAACACGTGTGCACAGCTGGCTTGCCAGGGTGCTGGGACACTGCCAGGGCTGGAAGAGGGCTGGGAGGTGGGTGTTAGCAGGCAGAGATGTTCAAGTCAAACCCGGTGGGGTGTAGCATGAAGGATTAGTGGATACGGGCTATTAGCTGATTTAATTGTGTTTTCCTTCCTCTGGTGAGTTTGGGCAATTTTTCTTAACTTGGTTAGCCCTGAGGAGTTTTTTAGCATAACCAGTATTTATGGAAGGCTTTTCGCTTTGGCACTTCAGGGGGAATCACCAGTGTACACCGCAGCAGCCGTCTCACAGCCCCACAAGCCACCACTGCAACATCCGAGTGCTGGCATCCTGGGGGACATATGGGTTCAAGATGGATAAAAAGACACAAGCTCAAATGAATTCTGTGCTTTGGGTGTTTGTATTTTAGCAGGGCCAGGAGACCCCAACCAAACCCTGGCGTCAATGTACCAGATGCCATAGGAGCACAGGGGAGATGCAAAATCAGAGTGCGGCTCTGATGCAAACAACTTGCACACCCTTGGGCCAGTCATTTAATCTGCTTTGGGGACTTCAGCTCCATCTGTGAGATGGGGAGAATGATGCTCGCCTCGTTTGTCTCATCTGTTCAAGTTGTCAGCTTGTTAAGGCGAGAGCTGCCTCTTACTGGGCGCCGGCACAGAGCAGTGGGTGACAGGGTGCCCATCCTCAGGGGGCTGCAGGCAATGCAGCAGCGTGAGCACTGGGGAAGAGCTGCCTCAATCCCCTGTGCCGGGACCCTGCGCTTCCCATGAGGGGCATCTCCATCGGGAAGTGAAGCACTTGCTGCCAATCTGTCCTGAGCAGAGCTGTTGGGGAAAGTCCTCAGGGGAGCCATTTTCTGTTGGAAAATGAAGTCCCATCATCATCTGAATGTTTTACAAAATCATATTTCTCTGTCAGAGGGGAGGAAAAAAAAAAAGTTGCAGGACGAGGGGAAGGGCTGCAGTATGTCTTTTTGGTATTTTTCAGAAATGGTTAGGCTCTTCACTTTAAATTGACAACCGCTCCCTCCCCAAAAAGGGTTGCAAAACCTTTTGTACAGCACAGTGGGGCAGTTTTGAAAAAAAACTAAAAGACATGAAACCTTTGATTCCTTCTGAAGGAAAGAACCTTCCTTCCCCATGCCCCCCTCCATTCCCTCTTTAAAGGAGAATTTCTGGAAGTTCGGGCTTTTGCTCTGGTGGGGCCAGAGCAACATTTCCAACTTCATGGCATCCTGAGCTTGCCCTGGCCGTGCCAGAGCCACGGGGGGCTGCAAGCACCAGAGCCCAGAGGAGCCAGAGCATCTCCTCCTGCCTGTCCCCACACAGGCAGCCGCTCTCGCCGTTGCTGACTCTTGTGGTCCGGCGGCCGATCTCCCTGGGTGGGCTGCAGAGCATCCTCTTTTTTCTCTGCTTCAGTTTGTTTTCTATTCACGGCCTCAAGCCAGAGGTAGGGGAAGAGCTGCTTGCTGCCTGTAGCCACTTTCCATGTGTGCATGCATAGATTTGCACTGATTTTCTGTCTTAATGGACTTCTCATATTGCCCCTCCCGCAGGCAGTGTGTGTGGTTGTTTGCAGGCTCCTGCCCATGGGCAACTTCCTCCTCCTCCTTACTACCATTCACTCCCTCATCCCTTCTCCTCTTCATCCCTCCTGATGGAGACAGCCTCTCACAGCCAACTCATTTCGGAGATGTTTTTTCACTACTGAAGCCAAGATTTTTCTTTCTCCCATCACACTTAGTCTGGAAGTAGGAGGGGGAAGCAGGTTTTGGGGTTGGGTTTGAGGGGGGGGGGGTTTAGCAATAAATAATTTCAGCGTGCTGAAGAGGCAGAAGAGCAAAGCCAGTGTTAGGCTACATTGAAATACTCTGTTTGTTCTGGGAGTCTTGCTCCCCCCTCCAGATAGCTTCCTGTAGTGTTTAATTTTAAAGCAAGTCACTATTCTTTTTTGTTTTCTTACTTTCCAGAAGAGATTCCCGTATTATTTTGGCTTGCCTGGAGATTTCCATGCACACCAGAACTTTTTCCTTTGGCTTTGCTTTCCTCTTTGCTTTCTTTTTGCTGGGGTTAAAAGCCCCAAGTCAGCAAGGTACTTAAACACATGCTGAAAGTTAAGGGCTTGCCTAAGTGCTTTGCTGACTTGAAGCCAAAGATATTTTCTCAAGTCCTTTAATGCTTCAGAACCTGAATTCAAAACATTTTACAGAAATTCCAGAATTCAAGTATCTCTTGTGCTAATAATAGTTGTAATTCAGTAGTGCCTTCAGATATCTGGAGCTCTAGACGTGGTGAGCTTCTGTATAATCTTACTTTCAGAAAATGTGCTTCCCTAAAATCTTCTTCTGCTTCAAACACAAGAGCTCTCCAGAGAGCTGGCCATGTTTATTTGTATTTCAGTCAATGAATGTAACTGGCCTATTAGCTGTTGTTTTGCAATGAGACACTCGAAGCTTTTAAGTGTTGAAATTTAGGAAATAATGGGCAATTAGTTCAAATCATACTGAATGAATGTCTGCTCCTGAACTAACATTTGCTTATCATCCCCAACACAGGGAAGAAAAAAAAAAACCACCAACTTGAGGGCTCTCAGAAACAGCAGCATCAGTAATCGGAGGTTAGGAGATGCTCTCAAAGACAGGCTGAGCTCCTGTTTCACAGAGCCTGAAAGCAGCACTGCTCTCTGCTTTTGAGAGTTCAGTCAGCGGGGTGGCAATAAAAGCAGTACGGAGAGGGAATAGCGGTGGGTAGACGAGCAGGAAAGGCTCTGCGGAGGAGGAGGTGTTTCCAGAAATGGAGAGGCAGCCAGCATCAAATAGAAATTACGGCGCAGTTGTTACGGGCTCTGCGTGATGAACCCGGGGGCCTCTGCCACCAGCCAGCTGATGGGAGCTGCTTGGAAATGCTCAGTTGCTTAATGAAGGGCATCTTTTTCAGAGGTTCTGGAAAGGGTGCTGGACACCAGTGCTTCAAGGCACCAACAAGGGAGCAGGACCAGGCAGGAGATGGCTTAGTTCACGACCCTCTGAGGACTTGCGTGCACCCTCCTCTGAAAGTACTCTGTGCTGCTGCTGGGGATGGGAAACCCAGCTGAAAGCTCCCAGATGACCATCCTTATCTTAAGGCTTTCTTTTCAGGGGTGGTGTGACCGCTGTGTGAGCTGCTGCATTGCGCGTTGTAGGGATATGTGTGTGCGTCTGCACAAGGCATGCAAAGCCTCTGTCCATATGTCCCAAAGCATCGTGTGCTTGCAGTCTCCTGCTGTCTCGTGGACATGCTCTGTGAGTTGCTCAGAAACCATTTGGGGACAATAGTCTTGCAGTCTTGTAATCCATGGCCCAGATACACCTTCCAGCCCATAACCAGAAACCCAGCCTCATTCATCCCCTGGCTGGAGCCTGCTTCCAAGCTCTGCTCGAGATCTAGGAGCTCTGTCCTGGGGTCCTGTTGTGGTCTGCAGTGCTTCTTTAGCTACACTCAGGGATTTATCTTGATGTCTGTGGTGGAAGTAATGCTCTTTGCAGTGTGCCGTGAGTCTGATACGTTGCCATCTTTTACCCCAGAGGTGCTTGCACCCAGCAGATGCTCTATGTGACTGTCGGGATGCAGCTCCACAGCTGTGCCACGGCTCAGCAAGTGCCGGCGATTGTTTCTGGGCTTGGCTTTGCTTGAGGATCCTTCAGAGTGAAAGGCATGAAATGCAAATGTAATATCTCATTATTACCGAGGCAAATCCCGAGGCCTTGGCTTAATTGTTAATACAGCCCCTGATGGGCAGAGTAGATGGTTGCCTTATTATTAATATTGCTTTGAAATCATCACCAGGCTCCAGAAGTGCAAGTGTTACTTGGAGAAGTGAGTGATGGTGAATGAGTCAAAAAAAAAAAAAAATTACTTGGGAAAATGCTTCCCATTTTATCAGCATCTATTCTTCCCACCCTCTGTTCACCATGCAGCAGCTCAGTTCCTCTGTTATCCCGTTAGCCACATGCATACAGAAAAGTCTTGGTGTTGGTGCAGGGGGAAAAATACCTCTTTTGGGAAGAAACAAATTCTAGGGTCTAAACTCCGGTGGATGTAGGGATGGAGGAAAAAGTATTGGTGTTTCTGTTGGGAGTTCCTGGGCACAGGACATCACTGGGAATACTTCAGTGCTGCCCTGTCCCCCCACATCTCAGTGCTGCAGCTTGCACCCCTGCTTTGATTTCTAAATCTAGCCTGGGTGATGCCTTTGAGTCCTGGCCCCGCATGCAGTGTGCCCTGTACCCCCTTCTCGCCAGGGCTGGGTCATAAGGAGGAGGATGAACCTCCTGTATCTGTGGTTAAGAAAGCGGAGGAGTTTTTCCATCCTCGGGCTGCAGAAGTTCATGTGTTTAGTTGCAGCGGTCCCAGCTTCAAGCCCAGCTGCTGCCGATCCACCCAGGGGTGTGAGCGTTACATCTGTAAGTGACAAGCCACTGGCCTACAGCAGGCAAAACCCAAGCCAACAGACAGACAGAAAGAGCCTGAGGGGCTGAATTTTAGAGCTATTAAATGATTAAATGCAAGGAAAAAAAAAGTTAATTTAACATCGCGGTTGTGATTTTACACACCCAAGAGCCTGGAAATTGAGAGCACTGCTTCTCACACAGGGATCGTAACTTGGCACTGCACAGATTGTACAGTATGTAAAATTAGACCGGAGAAATAGTAAATATGCTGCAGGGACCAATACTGTCTTGGCAGAAGGAGGATGGACTGAGTGGGACCCAACAGGTCTTTTACGCCTCTGACTTCCATAATTCTGTGCTAATAAAAAAAATATTGCACAATGCCTGATGCTAATTCGCAGCCTTGAGTGGGGTGAAGCAGGAGCCGGGTTGTTATGTGAACAAACAGCAGTCGCCCCCAGCGTATTTGCGCAGAGGAAGGCTGTTATTTGAGGGCGGGCGCGTGGGCATTGGCAAACAGTGATGGGGAAGTGTATGCTGTGCACTGGTTTTAAAAGGCAGGTTGCGGTCAGCAGGGTACAAGGCGCCCCGATGTGTCTATCCAGTGCTGCCCCACCTCCCCAAATCTCGGTAAATACAGGTGTCTTTGCGCTGTTGCTGGACCACACTGAGCTTTTCTTGTGTTTACGGCTGTGATTTGGGCACCTAATTCCAAATTGTATTGATTTCTCCATAAACAGTGTTGAAAAGCCTGATCTAAGCACTCTTTTGTGGCCTAGAGTTATTTGTCCTGTCTGCATGAAAAAGCAGGACCAGAAAACAAGCCTTTAATTCATCCGCGGTGCTAACACCAGGCACCTGGCAGCCAAGGGCAAAGGCTCAAGTGACCTCGGCTTGGCGGATATCAGTAGGATTTTTCTGCTGGTTCCCATTAGTGCCATTCATCTCCCTCTGGTCCTCCAACACCTTCACCTCCATATCATACCACCCAATGTGCCAGGGCAGCCACAATGTAGAAGCAGAGGGCTGGAGGAGCTGCTGTTTCACCAGGCAACTGCTCTTCCTCAGGACAAGTCATCTCAAGTTGACTTTGCAAGGAAGCTGAGTGGTCAAGGTCCCGTCCAACCTTCCCTTTGCCTTAGGATGAAAATGGTGTCATAGCTAAACCTGTCCTGACAAAGAGAGCACTTGGAGTCCCAGGACACAGGCATTTTTGGACCAGAAGAGCTAGGAAATCCAAGTGAAGGTCTTACCAAGACCTCCTGCTGAGAAACAGATCAACACATCAGCTCAGGTCCCCTCCCGGGATGCAAGAGCAAAGTCTTCCGGGAAAAAAAAAAAGCCAAGATCACCAGCCCAACAGTATCCAGACCTCTCTGCTGCAGAGCAGCTGAGACACATCTTCTCCTGGTCCTACTTATAGCAATACAAGAGGAGTTATGTGACCATTGCAGATGGGTACACACCAGCATTAGCACCCTCTGGCAGAGCTCAGTCCTACCCTGAAGCCATGGGAAAGGGCAGCTTCTTCGGGGTCTCCTACCCATGCATGGCTGGAGAGACCCTGTTACTGAGGCAGGATGGGCTTGGTTGCTGTTCCCAGGTTTGCTTGTCCCATGGGGCCAGGGACAAGTTGGTGTTGGGGCAGCACGCTGCTGTACAGCCCCTGCTACTCCTGACAAGAGCTGAGTGTGATGGCACATGGGGAAACAAGGCTGCCTGTGACATGGAGCCCTTCTGGCTTGCAGCAAGGAGCACTGCCAGCGTGATGCTCTGGGCTGATGTGGTTTGGCAGGTCTAAAGGGCTGTGAGAGAGGCTCCATCCCAACATGGGTCTGCCAAAAACGCACCAAGACCAGTACGAGACACAGACATAGCAGTCCTGTCCTGGCACGGGGAGGGCACACTCAGACAGGGCCAAAGCCCTTGGTTCAGCCAGTCCGATGGTGTGATACAAGCAGAAAAATGATGCTGAAGTTACTCATCTGCTAAGGCAGCTTCCCCCATCCTGCTACTGTGTCAGGGCTCAGCGTGGGACCACAGCCCACAACGCACGGAGAGCTGCCACATCCCTTGGGGCTGAGCCAGTGCTGTAGCGAGTACTTGGCCCACACTTCTGTTGCAAGTTTGTGTTGCTTCTGCTTCCAGCAGTGGGTCTCTGTTCTGTGGTTTCCCACTGGGTTTAGCACTGTGTTTTCTCCTCAGGAGAAACTGGGGAGAAACTCTGCCACTGCGTAGCCTTGTTGGCCCCCGTGCACAAGCCATGCAAGTGCCACCGTCCTGACCATGCCGCCATCCCAACTGTGCCACCTGGAGCTCAATCCCAGGGACAGCATGCCAAGCTGGTAGCAGAGCAGGCATCACACCTCCCCACTGCTGGACCAGAAGGGAGCCTGTGGCATGGACTATAATTTGTGACGGTGGCCTATTTGATTGCAAAAGTGTCCCTTCATCCTCAGAAAGTCCCAGCAGATATTCCATTACGTTTCATGGAAGAAGCATCAGCTTTTTGCAGCTGAGCAGCTAGAAGGGCCACGAAGGCCCTTTTCACCCAAGGATGGACATCCCTAGCTGGGTTTGGGGTGTAGCTGCAGAGCGAGGTGCACTCAGCTGCAGAGCAGTGGTGGGAGGTAAGGCTGCTGCAAAGCTGGAGGAGAGCTTCTTCAGGGGCGGCAGGGCTTTGCTGCCACTCATGGGAGGCCTTTTTGTGGTCACATCCAGGCCGAGAGAAGAGGCTTTCCTGCCCTGGAGCTTGCCCTGAGCTGAGCATGTCAGAGGGGGGAAGTGCCTCCTTTACAACACCCCTGAAGTAAACCGAGGTCTGCTTCCAGGCTATCGTGAAGTGATTGAGTACAAGTCCTTTAGCACCCATCTGTTATCTCTTAATTAAAGTTTCTTGCTAATTATTTTTTCTTGTCAAGAGAGCAAAGCTGCTGACTCCAGGGATTTACCAAAGTAGAGCAAACAAACTTGGGCTCTGCTTGCTGCAATTCTTCATTAATGGACAAAATTAACTTGGAACGGTCCATATCTTTGGCTACATCGATGACACTTAATTACACCTGTTTCCTTACAAAGATGTATCAAGTTTTAAATCACTCATGGAAGAACTGCCTCCTTAAGCATGAAATTCCTTCTCCTTGAAGGGAAGGTTTCTGCTGGCAACAAAAGCTGTGCAAAGACCAAGCGGCAGCGGAGGGAATAGCTGTGAGGAGATCAAGGATGGAGTGTGCTTCAGGAAGCTGGTGTCAGGAACGCCCCCCCCCCAGTGCCAGAGGTTGTTTCATCTCAAGAAGGGCAGACCTCAGGGCTGTGAAACTGCAGATGGGAGCAGAGCCACCAGCATCCCTTGGGCGTGGTGGGTGATGCTCATGCCGGCCAGAATGGGTGCAGGAGCAGGAGAGAGGCCACAGGGTCGTGCCACTGCTCTGTGAGACCCAGACCCAATGGCCAGGAATATCCTCCTCTATGCAGGAAGGATGATGGGAGATGGCCAACCCACCTCCTCCCCAGGCACCGGCACATGAGACATCACTGCAAGGAGTCAGGGCAGCCTGGGACAGAGCTGGCCAGAGGCACTTGCAGCTCTTGCAGCGGTGGCCAGCCAAGGTGGGGATCAGTGCTCTCCTCTTTCCCTCCCCACACTGGCCAGGCTCTCTCCCCTTGCTGTCCCCACCCTCTGGGGCTCCCCGCTCGTGTCCTCTGGGCTTATTCATTTCATTTACCGTGGGAAGTTGCAGGGTGCAAGACCTCGCTGGTTTATCTGCTTGGAAAGCTCTCAGCATATCCCCGGCACTGTGTAAATATTAAATGTATAATTTATGAATACATACACAGAGTGCTAATTAGCTGCTGAGATGATTTTTCATGGCTCGTTGCTTAGCTCTGGGAGGGAGGTACAAAGGCTAATGGGGGTGATGTGGGGGCCCCTCTGTTTGAAGGCGCGTATGTAATTCTCCGTCCTGCTGCAGAAGTGCTCCACATCTGTCAGGGGAAGCAGGGACATGTCCTTTCTCACTGCCTCAGTTTCCCCATCTGCAAAAGAGGGGCAGAGCCAGAGGCTGTGCAACCTGCAGAGGAGAAGAGTGCTTGTGTCTGTCCCCAAAAATGCTTTGTTGCCTTCCTTTTGCTCTCACTCTGCTTACGCCAGCCGCAACCCTACGGTGCATTTGGGCAGAGGGCTCCAGAGAGAACAGTTGGCCCCACCTGCCTGCAAATCGCTGTGACAGCAAGGATGGTTTTGGCCCCCCACAAGGGTGTGCTGGAGGTTGGCTTGCAACAGGCCCTGGCACAAAGAGCACCATTGAGGGGCTGCCATGAGCGCCCGTTCTGGGAATGCAAACCATCTTCTCTGCTTCCTCCACCCACTGTTCAAAAGACCCCTCGGGCGTCTGGACACAGACCCCTGGGGCCACATCCGTGGCATGGCTCCATGCATGCTGCATAGGGCAGCGCCCAGTGGCACACTTGCCCTAGCAGCTGCCCACGCTAGCAGGGTAGGAACAGAGAGAGAACAGCCAGTGGAGATGCTAGGACCCCAGGAGGGTCCCAAGAGTAGTTTTGCTCCTTCCCAGCGCGGTGCATGCCAGGGCAGCCCTCGGGTTTGCAGGATTTCCCTGTGTTGTTATCCTTGCAGTCTTGATGCAGGTCAAGATTCATTAAGAAGGAAAACAAAGGTGATGTTTCTGTTGAGGAGCTCCAGCTGAGCAGGATGGGTTTGGGAAGCATCAAACATGTTCCCGTGGGTCATGCATCTCAGCTGCTTCGTCTCATCTTCCCTGTGTGTCTCTCCCCTGGACCGCTGTCCTGTTGGTCCCCATTGCATTGCAGTTGCACAGATCATGCCGTCAAGCTGTCACTCGCCATCACTAGAAGGGCAGCAAAGCAGCTTACAGCTTGTTTCACCGAGCTGCCCAAGGTCCACCATGAAAGCTGTATGTGTCTGTCCCACGGGCAGCCCCCATCTGCCCTCCACTGCAGCTTTGCAGGGCTATGGGTAAAGCTGTAATTTCTGCCCTCTTTATGCATCACCACGGCTCCTCTCCAGCTCTGGGACTTTATGTTGCCAGCCACGCTGTGCCTGCCTGGTGTGCTGTGCTGCAACAGATGGTGTGGCCTGTGGTGGGGGTGGGTGCTCAGAGGCATGTTGCTTGTTGGAGTGTAGCATCACAACATCTCCATTGTGTGTGCTTCACCCTTGTGCTGTCACCTGACCCAAAAAGCAGCACACTTTGGAGAAGCAGGGTGGTGAAGGGGCAGGGCAGCATCTCTAAGGATCACTTCTAGCCAATGATCACAACAGCGTTGGTGGGAGTGGATCTTTGGAGATCTCGAGTCCAATGTCCCTCTCAGAAGAGGACTATTCCCAACAGTAGACCATGTCAGCCATGGCTTTGTCAACGGAGCCCTGACAACCTGCAGGGATGGAGATCCCCCCTTTCTGTGGGTATCTGTCCCAGGGCTGCACGACCCTCCTGGAAAATAATTTTTCCTCCATGTCCAGCTTGAACCTCCCGAGCTGCAGCCCCTGGCTGTTGGCCCTCATTCTGCCCATGCCACCAGTCCATGTCCATCCAGCAGGGCTGGCCCTGCAGCACAGGCACAATCTTGGCCATCAATCCCATGTGTTACGAGTGACGTGATGACCAGGAAGGGGAAAAACTGCCCTCCTCTCCCCGCTCGAGAGAGATGTGAGGCCCTGGGTGGGCTGGGGGCGGGGGAGTCCTGCCCACACCCAGCCTGTGAGAAGTGGAGGCTCCCAGTAAAAGCTCTGGTCACCCTTGCCCATTCCCATCCTAAAGTAGAACTGCAGCACCAGACAGGGCTGCTCCAGCGTTGCGGTGGGGGTCTGTCCCCATGGTGCCCCTTCTCAAAGGGAGGTGACGCCTGCCAGTGGGGCTGCCATGTGTTCACACGGCAGTGCATTTGGGTGGGACTCCTATGGCTGGCACGGGGCAGGAGGGATGTGGGGACCTGACTGGGCTCCAGTAAAATCCTCAGCAAACCCAGCTGGGAGAAACACCTCCGCCGAAGCTGTGCTTTGGGTTTCTCCTTCGTCAGAGGCCTTAAATCATTGCCTTAGAATGGAGCATTGCTTTCAAAGACGTGTCTTCCAGGAATGGCTCCCTCAGCTTTTCTGGATGAGTGCCAGCATGTTTGCACTGTGTTTAAGGACAAATAATTCAAGGTGCCTTTTCCCGCTTCCCAGCTTAGTCCTGCTGCCACCAGCTACAGCCAAGCTCTCAGCCACAGTCCTGAGAAGCAGAACTGGGCACCCCAAAGCTTCCCACTGCTCTCAAGCCATCCTGGGGACCAGGCACTGGACAGGCAGGAGCCAGGCAAGGCAGGCAGGTCTGTGGGTCCATCGCTGCAATAAGCCTTTCTCCATGCAAGGCCGGCGGGTGGTGCAGTGTCTTCAGTGTCTCTGCCAAGCAGATCCCCAAGTGTAAGGCCAGGAGAGTCAATGGCCTTTTGTGAGTC
Source organism: Fregata magnificens (assembly GCA_013389945.1). Lineage (NCBI taxonomy): Eukaryota > Metazoa > Chordata > Aves > Suliformes > Fregatidae > Fregata > Fregata magnificens. The sequence continues at coordinate 519,462 of WAAD01039684.1, forward strand.
AGCAGGAAAGGGGAAGAGAAAATGTCTTTACCTTATGCAATAGAAGAAATTAGAGGAGAACTGGAGTAAGGTGCTGGGACTCTTACTTTAGCTCTGTTATCTATAACTATCCATCCACCCATCTGCTTAGTCATCTGTCAGTCCATCCATCCATCCATCTCCACAGCCATTCGAACAGCCAACCATCTACCCAACCCCACTAATGTTCATTGTTCCTTCCATCCCTCCCTCCCTCCACCAGCCCACCCATCTGTCCACCCATCCCTCCATCCATATACGCCGCCAGCCAGCCAGTTGCATAGTCATCCATCCCTTCATCTTCATACACTTCCCTCCATCCCATCTGTGCCCATACAGCCAGCTGTCCATCTCTCTGTGTTCACATGCATTCATTCTTCTGTCCACCCATCCATCTTATTCCACACTTCTGCCTATGTGCCTGTTTATCTGGGCCCATTCCAGCTACCCCTCCTCACACAGACGCCTCAGCTTAGACGTTCTCCCCTCTTGCTGCCTGTCAGTATATGCTCTAAGCTTTTTTAAGACGCTTGAAACACACTTGTCTGATCAGCACAATTTCTCAAAGGTCCCAACCCTCGACTAGTGTCTGAGATGATTCTGAGGCATCTCACCAGCATCTTACTTGTTACAACCCAGTTTTTCCTCATCTGTTCTTAGCAGCCCCTTTCCCAGCAGGGATAGCATCCCCAAAGGTGCTGCTTCCCTATCTGAAGCAGGTGTGCTGACAGACTGTCTGCAGGAGGACTCAGACCTGCCAGGGTCTGCCCCAGGGCCAGCTTTGCCCTGGGGCTCTCTCCTTTGCAGATGGGCTCAGGCTGTGGGTTTTCACACAAGGAATGGCTGGATGATGCCCATGTGGTCCCACCTATGAAGAGGACCCAGGAGCTGGTGTCTAGAGAGGGAGAAAAGAGCAGGACAGGCATGGGAGGTGCTTCTCCCATACCTCCCCACCGCCAGCTGCCTGCAGCCTCCCCGGAGTCACCAGGCAGCTCAGTGTTTTACTGCCCTGGGTGGTGTCTTCTGCTATGGATTCATTTAATCACTATTTTCCCCAGAATGTTGACATCCACAGCATCTGATGAGACACGGGTGTCTGTAATTTAATCACACTTTGTGCAAAAAAGCACTTTCTTTTGCTTGTTTTCATTTGTTGCCCCTTAATTATTTTATTAGGAGAAAGAGCAAACGGTCCTTCTCTATTCCTCCTCTCCATGTCACTCATCATTGCTTAGGTGTCTATCACGTCTCTGCTCAATTGTCTCCTTTTATGGATGAAGGGATGGAGTCTGTTAAGCCATCCTTACACAGGGGCTGTTTCCAGCCTTTGCTCTTCCCCATTTTCTCTTTCTGCTCCATTTTCAGCTCAACTGTACTCCTAATGGCACAGGGACAGATTTGTGCACGGCTTTTAGGGTACAGTGCTTTCCATTTTCTTCTCAATCCCTTTCGGAATAATTCCTAGCATTGGGTTTGCCTTTTTGGTCACCACTGAGCTGATGTTTTTGGCGAAGTGAGCACAGTAACTCCAAGATATGTTTCCATGGAGGCTGTAGCTCATTTGGAGCCGTGAGTGGTAGGGGAAGCAAGGCTTGATTTTCCCCGTGTGCATCCCTGTGTTTATCAACACCGTGTTACCACCTGGTGGGTCTGTACCGTGATGTCCTTCTGCAACGCATTTGCACCCAGCTGTAATTTGGCTGCCCTGACAGCCTCAGCAGCACGCTGTCTCCTCTCACTGCCTCGACCCCCTTTTCCCCGTGAATTATGAGGGTGTTGGGCAGCTCTGATCCAGCTCTGATTGTCGAACTTCACCAGTGCCGTCTTCTACTGCCACGTCTGACTGCTTGTTCTCACCTTTGGTCTCCTGACCTTTAGCTGCTATAAATCCTGGCAAGGACTTTCCTCATGTGTCAGGGCTGCTTGGTTTCCTTGGGAGGCACCTTCTCAAATGTGTTTTTGAAACCCAGGAGTATTTTGGGAACGGAACAGCCCTTGCCTGTGCACAAAGGCTTGATGAAGCCTTGAAGGATGCTCATCCTCTGCTCATCCCCCTGTCCTGCTTCACCCCATGTCATGCACACATGCACACGGTTTTATCCTTGCCACACGCAGCTCAACACAGCCAGTGTAGCAACAAGGGAAAGATTCAATTGCTAAGGATCATCAATGAATGTCAGCTCAAGCTCCTGTCCAGAAACCTGAGAAAATTCAATTAGGCAGCTGGTACCCAATGAGCTGTATTGCCCCACTCGCAAGATCCTAAATCAAACAGCTCAGCAAGGCTTCATGTTATTGTAGAGAGAGAAGAAAAGCCAGGCAGGGAGACAAACAGCATAGCATGCACCAAGCAGCTAACCCTTTCCAAAGCATGGCACGGTTAGGTTGCAGTCCTCCCACCTGATTTCCTGGGCAGGGAATTGCAAGGACAGCTGCCTGCTTCCCACCTTTCAAGTAAATAACTTGAGTTTGCTGGTGACAAGTCCTGGGGCTCTGTCAGCTCTCTGCTGGGAATTTCTGATGTGTGCATTTGGTTTGCATCCTGCAACAAGCCACATAGATACAAGACTGGCAATGACTTGCTGGTGCGAGCGCCTCTCAGTGCTCTGGGGCATTTGGCTGGTGCAGCCCTGACATGTCTCCTCTAAGGTAAACGTTGGAGGAAGGCATCTTCTGAGGTGGAGGTAGTCCATCAGTCCTGATCCCCTGGTCCTTGCCAGCTGATTCACTCTGGTCTAAGGTTAAAATAAATCATTATCAGAGCCAGGAGGAGAACTTGGGCTCTCCTGGCCACCAGCATAGTGTCAGTCCATGCCCCAGTCCTTCCCTGTCTTCCTATACAGGTGACGGTAAGATGCTCTTTCCAAGGCAGCCCTGCCCACAGGGCTCCAAACTCACCTGGTTTTCTCCTCTTCCTCCCCACAGACAGCCACACCCAGTATGAGCGGATAGGCGCAGATGTGACCATGAAGTGTGGCTCCATGGACTGGGATGCAGCTGTGACCTGGACGGCCAATGGCACCGACATCGATGAGTCCCACCTGAATGGGTCCTACTTGATCCTGAAGAATGTCGACCTGACGCAGAGCGGCCGGTACTCCTGCTATGAGGGCTCCCCCTGGCACTTGATATACCAGATCTGCCTGAGGGTGGGAAGTGAGTACCCTGGCGTGTGACACGGGGGGACAGAGCCACGCTCTCTGCTCCCATATTGACCCCTCACAGCCCCCTCCTGCCATGCCAGCCCCTGTACTGTCCATACATGCGGTTGCCTGCTGCACCCCACTGTATGAGCTCCCCACGGTGTACCCCAGCAGCAGGATGCTGGAATTAGCCCCTCCTACCCCAAACTTTGCATCAAAGCCAACAGATTAAATGATGGCCCAGGAATAATTTGGGAAGGGATGTTGTTTCTCTATCCAGTGCCACAACCACCATCTCTGCAGGTGGAAAGAGCTGGGGCTGAGCTGTCAGAGGGGATTGCAGCTGGGAAGGAGGAGTCCTGGCTGGGGTTACTGCAACATGGTTGTTGCAGAGGAGCAGCCAAAAGGTGGTGGCGGTTGCTGTGTGTTTGCAGAGCCCCTGTGTACAGGCGTGTTGGAGGACAGCTACACATTTCCCAGGATTTTGCATATCTTAAGCACAGGATGCGCTGATTCACAGGTCTCCGTGCAGGAGATAAGAGTTGTGCTGTATTTCACACAATGCTGAGAGCTGATAGCAGCTGTGTGTTTGGTGGGCTGCTGTGTTTGTACAGCTGATAGCAACTGTGTGTTTTGCAGTACAGCATCTGCAACCATCAGCGGAGGGTGTCTGGAAGCACCAGCCCGCATAGCTGGCTGTGGGATGGTAACTGCTGTGGAGGATGCTGCAGGGCACCAGCTGGGAGCCCCACCAGCTGGGGATGCGTCACGTAGGTGACCATACATTCCCAGGCTTGGAGGACATGGCAGAGCCTTTCTGTGCTCCTTGTCTCACCTTCTGCACCTTGCATCAGAGCCAGGGTGGCGTTTCCATCCTAGACCGTGGTCCAGGGGCAGAGGGTCACAGGAGGACCAGCCGTGGCCTGCATAAGCCCTGCAAATCAGGCAGGAGGGGCTCACTGCACCTGTAGGTCAGACTGAAGAAATCCAAGTTTTAGGGATGCTGCATGGTGTCCAGCTCATGGTTTAGGGTCTGCTGGGAGGTATCCTGTCATGTGGGCCAAGGGGAAAGGGTGCTGGAAGAAGCTGAAAGGCAACGTGAGAAGCAGGCGAGGGGGGAGCAGTCAGCGTAGGACAGGGGGACGGCAGAGAGTAGGTTTTGGGGCTGGGAGCACGGCAGACAAAAAGGCAGTGGCAGATGAGTCAGGGGCCTCTCAGCCACACTGTCAGGGTGAGGAGGTACTTATGGGTAGTTCAGAGGCAGGGAAGGCAGGAGCTGGGTGCAGCACAGGCAACAGCAGGAGGAGGCTGTGCGGCTTCTCTGCTTGGGCATGTGCTTGCCAGAGCCCATCTAGGGAGAGGTCCCGGGCTGTGCCAGTGCATAGGGAGCTGCAGCCCAAGTCTGGAGGAAATGAGGGGACTGGGGAGGGGGCTGCAGCCTCCAACCGCCTCCTCTGCAGCTGTGGCATCACAGTGACTTTGCAATGGCTCTTCCATCTGCTAAGCACCTCACTAATAGTAATCCTTGTCAATCCACTCAGGGACCCGTGGGAATTGCTCAGCATTAGAGCCCAAATCCTGCTGTTTCCTATTACCACGTGTTCCCATTTGCTGGCAGCTCACAGACCCCATGAGCACCAGACAGCTGAGGAGCCCGGTCAAAAACCACAGGGGCCACCAGCCCCAGGAGAGAGGGCGACAAATAAATAAGCGAATGCCCGGTGTTGTTAATGCAATTAAGTATGCAAGGAACTAATCAGGTGAGATGCTTTTAGTGGTAATTAATTTAATTGCCTGGATTTTAATTTAATGTTCTCCGCAAGATTTCTTTTCCCAGGGCTGCCACCCCCACCCCCTGCCTGCAACCCCCCCAACTTTCTTGCCTCTGCGGAGTGTGATTGATTCCCTGGAGGTGCATAGGCTGCTGTGGGTTTGGGAGCATCCCAGGTGGAGATGGAGATGGAGATGGAGATGGAAATGGGTTTCTCGTGGGAGGTTTGCAGCATGGCCTTGTGGTAGCATCCCTGCTACAGATGAGTGCAATTGGAACCCTCACCTGGGATCTGAGGGATCCCAAACCTGGGATTTTGGGCACCCAAACCTGGGATTTGAGGGATCTCGGACTTATTTCATTTCAATTGGACAGGAAATTAAATGAAAACAGGCCTGTGTTTGCATTTTCCCATCTTACTGGGGCAACAAAAAAGATGACGGCACCGGGAGTGAGGGTCTGGGGGCTGCACAGATCTGGGGATCTTGTTAAACAAATGACAGTACCTGGAGCATGCCCTCCAAGTGAGACAGGGGCAATCCCAGGCAGACAATGCCGCAGGAAGGATGTGAGGAGGGAGTGGAGCGGCGGCAAGGACTGGGAAAGGGTGTCAATTAGCAAAGCAAGCTCCGTTGTGGGGGTCAGCAAGCACAGGGATAAAGGGAGACCTGCCAGGAGTCAAGCTGAGCAAGACCTTGCTCAGAGGAAATGAAAAGAGGGGTTAGCCATATAAATACAGAGCAAACAAGGAGAGAAGAGCAGAGCTGGCTATGCAGCCAGGTTTCAGGGGAGATTAAAGGTAAGCTTGGCAGAGCCTGGTATCAAATGAACCCCACCAGGTCTAAGCATTGATGCTGAGAGCAAGGGCAGCACAGGCTGGGGGAGAGGAGGGAGGATAAAACATGGAGATGGTCCTCCGCCATGGAGGCACCTTCAAAGAAAGCAATGCATTGAAGGCTTGGGGATCACCTCATCCCCAGGTGAGGACATGTCCTGTTCATTAGCAAGGCTCATTAGCGGCTGAGAGGCTATTGTGGTACCCAGTGCCATGGGGAGAGGCAACACGTCTCCTGGGCTTGAGAGAAGGAAAAATCCCGATCAGACAGCCTGACCCCACAGCACAGTGGGGCCATGGGGCGCGCTTGGAAGAGAAAGCAATTAAAGATGTGGAGACAAATGGAAAATGGGAGAAAAATATAAGGGGGACTTGCCAGGGATATATCGCACCAGATTAACCTGATAGCTCTCTTTGATAAGGGAGCTGATTTCCTAAGCCCAGAAACATGGTCGATGTAATCTGTCTTGACTTCAGTGAAGTATTTGCTATGATGCCACATGGGAAATTATGAGTTAAACCAGAGAAAATGTGGATTAGTACAAGAGTTGGAACACGGCTTAGGAAATGGCTAAAGGGGATCAGACTGTGCTGAAAGGGGAGCTGCTGGGAGGGATGGGGGAACTTCAGCATCAGGCTTCGGACCACTCTCAGTGGTGTTTCCTGTAATGGCTCTGGCCCAGAAGGAGCAGGGACCTCCAGTGGGACATGCCAGTGGCTGCAGAGGGACCCCAGGATTTCTGGGGTGGGGATGTCATGCTGGAGGGGCCAGGATGCTGCATAAAGAGGCATAAAGGTGTCTCATCGATGCACTTCAGCAGACGGGCAGAAGGGCATGGGTAGCTTAGCTGGTCCTTGGGGTGGGGTTTGACACCCAGGTCCACGTCATGGGGGACACATCCAGGAACCCAGTAGCACCCAGGGGAGCACAGATGGGTGGGGGTAACTGGGCTGTCTTGTCTCCTGCAGTGATGGGGACACCGGTGCCCATGCAATGAGGGCAGCATGCATCCAGGGATGGGGTGACCAGGGATGGAGAGCCCATCTCAGAGAGGAGGAAGGGCCCACAGGCTTGCTTATCCCTAAGGGTCCCAGATCACCCATCTCCAGGGCGCAAATCATCCCGAGCACAAACCAGCCCAAGGGAAGGTGGCACTTCTCCAAGACAGCCTCTTCCAGGGGACTTTGAGCAGCAATGTGTTGCTCTGCCTCCTTTTTTCAGGCAGCTGAGCATGGGGTGAAGCACAGGAGAGCAACCAGGATGCTGTGTGTTTTTCTCCAGTTGATATCTGCCCTGCAGCCTGGAGAGCGGCAGATGCCCAAGTGTGGCCAGAAGCAGCAGGCGATGGGGCTGGGGCTTTTTGCATGCCGGGCATCCTGGAGCTGAGCCCAGGACTGAGCACTGGGAGCAGGCAGCAGGGAGGGGAAGGCTCCAGGTACCAGGAGCGCAGCACCGGGCTCCCGGCTGCCCCCACGAGCCACAGCTCTGCATTTGGAAACACATGGCTGGAGGGCCCGGGGATGGATATAACAAAGACATTGGGAAATAATGCGCTCTTGAGGTTTGGCACACGGCTCCGTGCATTACAGAATGTTATAAAAATACTGCTAATGGGCCAGAGAGGAGTGGAAATGCACGGCAGAAAGGCTGCCAGAAGCCGGAGAGCGCACATGGGAGCGGGGAGGCCTTGTGTGCGAAGAGGGGAGGGAGGGAGGGAGGCAGCCAGGGCGGGCGTCTGTCCTTCTACTCCTATCCCTCCGTCCCTTTCTGACCTGCTTATCTCCATCCTGACCTGGCAGCTCTGCCCATTTGCACCTCTCCTTTTGCCCCTCTGCCTGGCTTTGGGGATGCCCAAGCAATGCCGGCTGTGCTGCTGCCCACGGGGCTGGGATGCCCACAAGGATGGGGACTGCATGAGAGAGAAAACACAGCAAAATCCCCTCCAGCAGCAGAGACACAGGTCAGGATGCAGGCAGTGGAGTTGCCCTCCACATCAGAGTGGCACAGGGGCTCGTAGCCTGGTGCCAGACCCAGCCCTGCCCCATGGGCATCGCTGCCTCCCAGGCGATGGTGGGAAACGGACTGGCAGAGGGCAAGCGGCTCTGGGCTGGCCTTGTTCCTCTGTGTCTGTCACTGCAGTGGCTGGCGGGAGAAAGGGGAAAAAACATGCGGTTTGACGGAAAACGACATGGAAAAACAACCAAATTAACAGAAAAACAAACAAAGCAAAACCAGAGAGAGGGAGGGGGGAAGGGGCAAAGCAACAGGAACCACATGTGAATGGGGAGGCTGGGAGAGCCCGAGTGTGTTCTCTGGCCTGATTAGCAAACGATCAAACATTGGCCACTAATAAATAATCAGAGCCTCCCTTTTCTCTGCCTTAGAAGTCCCTTTCCTTCCAGCTGGGCTCCAGCTGCAACTGGAGGGTTGGACTGCAGTTTGCATCTTTTTTGTTGTTGTTTTTATAACTTTTTGTCTTTTTCACCCATCCAAAATAAAGAAGAAATGAAGAAGGTAACAACCTCTCCATGTAAGACATGCACCTCCAGGAGAGGGGTGGAGCAGCAGGGCAGGCGTGAGCATCCCATGATGGGCACAGGCCAAACAGCGGAGGAAGGCAGTGCCAGGGACTGGTGTCTGCCCGGCTGCCTCCATGTGTTGATTTGGTGGGAAAGACTGCAGGAGGGCACTGCCGACATGCTGGCTTGGGAGAACAGAGGTTTGGCTGGCTCCGGCAGCCAGCACCAAGGGTGCCCCTGCCTTGGAGCAGGGTGCCGCCGGTCGCGCCAGCGCTCCTGCCACTGGCGCAGATGCTGATGGAGAAGCCCAGGCTCGGGGTCAGCGTGTGTAGATATTTCCCTGATCATGTCCAGCGATCTGTGACGCAGGGCTTGTTATTTTTTTTTAAAGCCCTTTTGATGGATTTTTCCCTGATGAACTTATCCAATCCCTTCCTGCAGCCATGTAAACTGAGGCTATTTCGAGAGCAGCAAGTTAAACAGGACTGTGACCGTTCCCTGGCACTGGGGCCAGCTGGCAGGGAGCAGCGCCTGCCCCTGCAATTCATCCTTCTCACCCTCCAAACGTCCTCCTGTCCCTCAGGGACGGCCCCATGCAAGGTCAGCCCCAAGGCTACGCCCAAGCACTGCTTGGGGCAGGACTACATTAACCTGGACCAAACCTATGGCAGGGATGGAGCAAATAAATTTAAGTATGTGGCTGTTGATGTTCCAGCGCTGGGAGATGCACCCCAAAGCTGTTGGGTTTATTGCTGTGGATGTGGTTGATTTTTCCCCATATGCCCGCAGCGCTGGGGGCTGGGTAGGTGCAGTGGCTCTGGGGGGCTTCATGGCCAAGCATCAACCCCCAGTTCCTGAAAACCGTGGGAAGGGACCATTGCAGACAGGGTCAACCAGATTGCAAGAGTGCCTCGTTCATCGAAATTCAGCTTTGTTTCACAAGGCACGCATGCTCTCCAATCGCCGCCTTTCCGTGCTGAGCTGTTTGTTCACGGCTGGGAAAACTCAACGGATGAACTTTGCTGCCTGTGCCCAGATTTCAGGTCCTGGCCCAGCTGGGAGCTGGAAAGGCATGCTGGGTAACAATATGCAAATTGCCATCCCTGCTTTTTAAGGAGAAGGCCAAAAAAAACCCCACCCAAAAACCCCACCACACTCCCAAATGCAATTAGTCCTAATCGAATTAGGAGCCAGACTAGAAAAACAAACACGTTTTCAGGCAGCGGGTGACCTTTCTGCCCCGTCCGGCGGGATACACACTGCCGTGCTGCAACGGAAAGAGCTGAATGAAGCGGTGCCCAGTGGCCAGCGTGTGCACGCACTCGCACGCTCACACCCATGCGTGCACACACCCGCGCCCTGCTGCATTCCTCCCATCTTTCCCCTTGCTGGGCTGGGCAGCCTGCCCAGCTGCAGCATAGCAGAGTGATGCTTCTTTGGCTCAGTGTGTAAAATATGATAATCTGGGGCAGCCGGTGTCAGAAACAATAAAAATATCCCCTATCCCATCCTTGCAGCCCCCCTCTTTGCACGGGGGAGCTGGGGGCGGTGGAGAGCGCACGGTGGCGGGGTGAGCGGAGCGGCACGTGGCATTTATTAGGTGCCGCAGCGCGGGACCACAACGCCGGCAGCTCTACCCTGGCCTTGCCGATGCTGTGGCCTGCAGAGCCCCTGCCTGAGGGATGAGCATGCCCAGGAGGTGGCCAGTGCTTGCAGGGTCCCACGTGCCATGGTGTGTCCTCACCGGCACCTGAAGGGACGTGGCCCCACACTTGACCCCAGCAACTGATGAGCTCATGCTGGGTTGGGTGCTATGGAGAGCTCATAGCTTCACTCTTCACCTGAGTTGTGGCGGGAGGATCACATGGCATGAGAGTACCATGAGAGCAGAGAAGGTGGTCGCCCCCTCGCCAGCCTGCTCCCCAGGGCAAAGGTGGGGGAGTCCTGGGGTTGCCAGTGACCAGCCAGAGCCAAGGATGGGGTGTCCATCAGCGAGAGGGTGCTCCCAGGTGCAAGGAGCCCCTTGGCGAGCACCTGGCGGGGTCCCAAGCTTTGGACCTATGTATGAAACGAGCCCAAAGGCTCCTTGTGCATCCCCTCCTGTAGCGGGGCTGGGGAAGAGCTCGTGGGATGGGGCAGGGAGGCAGCCCAGCTCTTCCCCCCTGCCCTGTCCCAGCAGCTGCCGGGCTGGAGGAGAAGAGGAAGAAGGGCTTTGGGGCTTGGCAGCTTCCTGGGAAACCCTCCCCATCCTCATCTAGCACGAATGCCGAAGGCTGCGTGCTACACCAGCATCCTGTGTCCTAGGCGGATGGCAGCGCAGCCTCCTCCCGCTCTCCTGAGGTTTGTTTATCTTCTTTAACATGACAAAAACAGCCCTGTAATTAAAAAAGCCGAAGTCCGGTCTAAACAGCTTCCCACAACCCCTGCTCCCTGTGCCTGGAATTAGGGATGCCTGGGGCTGGGAGGACAAAGCCTTCTTGGCCACGGGCTGGGAACGTGCCTGCCGGGGGGACCAGAGGGGTTACACACTGCTGCTCTGCGCTGGCCTCTGCACCAGGAAGGATTTTGTCTCGGCTGCTCCTTAAGTGCCCCTTGTCAAAATATTTGGCGTGAGCTTCCTGCTGCCCGCCGGCAGTGGGTCCCCAGCTTCGAGGGTGCTGGGAGGGGAGGGACCAGCCAAGATGTGGCCCCCTCCTGTCGCTGCAGCCATGGGGAAAGGAGCAAAGGGCTCAATGCTCCGTATGTGGATGCTGCTTTTCCCTCTCCACCCACAGCTCCACACGGCTGTGGCACTTAAAAAAAATCACGGTCCGCTTCCCAGAAGATGCTGGAAGAAGAAACTGCACCGCTGTCACCAGCACGGGGTACAGCTCTTGCCTGTCACCAGCCACATGTGCCCATGTCTGCAGGGACCCAGGCCAGGTAGTCTCCCCAGGGATGAGAAGACCCCGCGGTAGGGACCCTCTGCAGCCCCATCTCTGCCACCTGGAAGGAGAGGAGATGGCAGGCAGCAACAAATACTCATCTTTTCCCAGCTCCCAGTGCTTCTCCATCCCTCTCCAAAATCGCCAGCAGCAGCTGGGAACTGCAGCGGGGCCCTGGGCAGGCAGTGAGGTCCCGGCCGAGGGCTCAGCAGGGTCAGGGCAGGATCCAGTGTACTTTGGCATGAAAGTCATTGTCATTAGCTATGGTTTCCCAAGCTGGTGCATCTGCTGTAAATAATTTAGCAGAGTAAATGTGTGCTAACAGCAGGTCAGGGCGGGGAGGAGAGGAGAGGGAGGAGACTCTTAGGTCTGGAAAGCAGGGAAGGGCACTGGGAATAAAGTGAGATTATTTTCCTCCTGATAGCAGGACGGGGTGGTGTCTCCCCCATGGAAAAGGAGTCAGAGGGTTCCCATGCCCGATGGATCCCTTCTCTCCCCAATCCCCTCCCGAGCTGTCAGCATCGGTACCAGAGGCAACTGCAGGACAATTTCCAGTTGCTCTTGCTCCAAGCACTTTAATGCTGTTTAAACAATTATGCAGTTGATAAATTTTGACAAGAAGAGATAGAAATAGCCTGGGAGAGCCACGCAGTAGAACTGCTCTAAACAGATGTCCCTTTTCTCCCCCTCCTCTGCTCCCTGGGGGTCTTTATCGTTTGCTGCCAACTAAACAAGACAGTGTTTGCATGAGTTGGGATGGTGGGGAGGGGGAGCAAAATGCCTTATTAAAATGGTTTATGATAGCATCCCTAGGGTGACAGCTGCTTGTTTTCTCTCCAGGATGGTCTTCTCTGCACCGACGGGAGCCGTGCACAGCCTGCCAAGCACGGCTGTGGCTAACGGCAGGCCGTTCGTCCCTCTCCCCGACAGCTCACAGGGTTCCAGAGTGGGCAGCCTGGCTGCTGGTGTTGCAGGGGAGGGAGAGGGGTGCAGGGTGTTTGCCAAAAGCAAGTGAGCAATGATAACTTGCTGTGCCAAGCAGCACGGGGAAATTTGGTCTCGCTATGGGGACGTGAAGAGCTGGAGCCCAACAGCGCCTGCACAGAACCTCATGCAGCAGGGACCAGCAGTGGCTCCCCAGTGCTGCAGTTTGCCCAAACTGAGAAGTGTGGAGGACAGAGTGACCATGAAACCAGGGCTGGACCAGAGTCAGGTCCACAGGGGAAGCTTTATGTCCTGCGTGGCTGAGCTCGGACATGCAGGGAGAGGAGACGGATGCTGCTGTCCATCTCTGGAGGCCAGATCACTCAGTGGGTCCATGCCAGGAAACCATGGGGATGTTAGGAGCCAGAGCTGAGGCCTTGGTGCTGTATTTTTGCTCGTGTTGGGCTGCCTTGTTCTGAGCGCTCCCAACCCCAAATGTTTTCCCTCGCTACAACCTTATAGTGTGTGCGGCTTTGTGCTGAGCACACCCCAACTCACTGCATGTTCCACGAGGAGCAGCCTTGCACAAAGTGGGTTGTCACATGTCGCAGGTGCACGTGCCCTGTCCTCTTGGTCAGGGAAGAAAGCAGAGGGCTGCAAGCAGCTCTCTGCCTTTTGGCTGCTTTCTGGGTGCTGTGCAACCTGTGTTGGTCGAAGCCAGTGCCTGGGGACTCTGTCAGGCTGGAGCCAGGGAGCTGTGAAATACGTCGTGTGTATATGGCGAACAGGCTGGGATTCGTTGTCTGTGGTTGTCTTTGGAGTTGACACGGTGCCGTTCATTTTTTTGGGGAATAGCTGCCTTGCTGAATCCCTGCCTCTGATGCTGGGGGGCATGCTGATGGCGTGGCCTGCAGGTCCCAACACACACTTCTCCCAGAGAAGTGCCCCAGGCAGTTTGCGCTCCCAAATCCATCCCTGAGGTGAGGCGAGAGCCCAAAGCATCCAGCACTGCACGGGCATTTGTCTGAGCACAGAGCGGAGGGTGCTGGGCAGAAAGGTGCTCGTGCAGGTGTCTCTGTGCAGGCGTTGGTCCAGGGCGCGATGACCTGTCCATGCATACCTGTGCATCACTACCGGCATGCTGCAGCATCCCTACGTGTACAGCGGTGTGGTTGCATGGCTTGGCAGGCAGCTCTGTTGCTTGAAAGACGGTACGCAACAGGTTGAAATGTGACTTTGCAAAGACAGGGTCTCTGGCATGGGGGGTCTCTGGCTGTTGTGGGCACATTTCTGGCTCCTGATTGATTTCCTAATGCTCAGTCCTCCAGTGCTGGATTCGTCTCTGCCCTCTGTATTTGGACCCCAGCCAGTCCCCCTTCCCTTTATGCCTGACTTCCCCAAGTCACCAGCCAGGTGCAGCTGCCCTCTGCAAAGGCTCTTTGGCTTCATCAGCTTCTTCCTCCTCTTCCTCCCTTGCCCTCACCAAAACCCAGGGACCCGGACCCCAGTGCTGCACTGGGGACGCACAACAGCCCCTGCCACCTCCCATTCCCCTCCCTGCCAGGGAGAAGAGCCCCAGCTCGGTGGGAAGCAGGGGGGGTCAGAGCCTAAATGAAAAGGCAGAAGGGGAAACTGAGGCACCGTCTGGGGAGCAATTTCCCAAAGCCACACAACTGGGCTTAGAAACCAGGCTGGTGATTCAGTGCCCTCCTCACCCTACGTGGCTTCCCAACTGGGGTGTGCTGGGTTGGGCACCCCCCACCCCAGGGCTTCCACTCGCCACAGCCCACCCCAGGGGAGCAGCACACTCCAGTCACACAGGACTGGCTGCCTCTGCATCACCCCGCAGAGTGGGACAGGTCACTGGTAGCCAGCCTGGAGGCATCGCCCATGGGCAGCCTCCACACATGCTCCCCTTTCTGCCACAGCCTCCATCATCCAGCCCTTCCACCCATCCCTCCTCCTTCTCCTGCTGCCCGGCCAAGCAAGCCAGAGCTGGCTGACTATGGCTGGCCAGCATGTGGGTTTACTTCTGCTTCCTTCTACTACCTGCGGCGGCTCCCAGTCTGCAGCAGGGAGACAGAGCAGTGAAGCCTGGGGAGGGGAGAATTCCCATATCTCCAGCTGACCTGCTGCGTTGGACATAAGAGGTGAAATAAGGTCCAAAATCAGACCCCTGCACTCCTCGTGGAGAAGAGAGCATGGAAGGAGGTAGTTGGTCCCATGGCCACCCCTGCTATTCACATTAATGCAAAGCGGGTGGGAAAACCCTTGCTAGGCTGGGGACTGTGCAAGAGCACCAGGCTGCTCCTTGCTGCAAGTGCCAGTGGTGACATGTGGCTTTTGCAAACCAGGCTTGCCTTGCTGGAGCAGCGTAAACACACCAACAACGCTCCCATCGCCTCCGGAGACTTGGGAGGGGAAACAACACTCACTTTTTTAGGTGCCAAGGTACCACCATTTGTGGGTGTGATTTTTGCCGTAGCAGTGTGGGGACTGCTGCATCGGCCTGCGGAGGATGCTGAGGGTTTTGTTCAGAAGTGAAGAAGAGTGCTGGGCTTTTTCACTGGCATTAAAACGCTCACAAAGCTGCTGTGACACATACTCATTGCAGGTATCATTTTGCTGCATTCCCTTCTCTCACTTCCCTGTCTCCTGGCGACTGGTGGATCAAAGCAAACCTCAGGGATGATTCTCACTTGGGGTAAGCAGAGCAGCTGCCCGGGGCTGGCAGCGGTGCGAGGTCTGTGCTGCCACACACTTCCAGGGCTTAATTGTGATGAAAAAAAAGCAAAATTGCAGAGAGCACAGAAGATACCTCCTGCAGGAGGGTGCCAGGATGGAGACGCCCCAAACTGTGAGTTTGTATCGGGACAGGCTGTCCAAAAAGAACATTCTGGGGCTCTTAGAGCCAAGATTGAGCCAGCTCTGGCAAATGCTGCATACGTACAACAAAGGGACAATTTTACCTCCTTGCAGATTGGTCCCGGGGTGTTATGGGAGGAGTAATTTGAGAAGGAGCTTGGAAAACCAGGGAAAGTAAAGAAGGATACAAAGGGAGCAGGGGGAACTGCCGTAAGGAGAAAGACTTAAAATAGTCTGTTCAGTGGCTTCAAGAGGAGCTGGAAAAATGCCCTGACTCCCGTTGGTAATTATCTCCAAGCGGAGAAGATACTGGGTACTAAACCAGCAAGCAAAGCCATAACTAGAGCCAATGACTGGAAGCTGAGCACAGCCACGTTCAAATTAGAAATGAGGCTCATATTTTTAATAGAAAAAATGATTAAGCATCGGAACAAACTGCCAAAAGCAGTGGCGGCTCCTCTGTTGCTTGTTATCTGCAGAGCAAGGCTGGCTGCCTTGCTGAAAGATGATGCAGTCAAACACGAGTTATTGGGCTCAATAGAGGGGTAACGGAGAAACGTAATGGCCTGTGCAACCCAGGAGGTCAGGTGAGATGAACTAATTTTCTCCTGTGGCCTTCAAGTCAGTGAGTTAAGGAAGGTGCATATCCCTGTCTTGCAGATTTAGCTTCGTGGTGGCTGTTTCTTTCGTCAGATAATGTGACTTGGGTGTTCGGTGGTGCAGAGCAGGGCTGCGAGGACAAACCTGCAGCACAGCAGGCTGTGAGGGCGTTCGGAGCATGCTGCATGTCCCCGTTTAGGATGGGGCTGAGACTGTGCCCCTCAACCCCCGCATCTTCTGAGATAACTGGTGCTCATATCTGGCCTGAAAGACAGCAGAAGAGTGGAGTTTATAAGCAGCAAAGTGAGGGAGGTGGGGAAAGGCAGAGCTGCCCTCGCTGGGTCTAAACTGAGTTACTCCAACCCTGTGCAGGGATGCTGTGGGACAGTGATGGGATGGGGACGATGGTGGCTTTCCAGATGTCTCAGCCAGCCATGCTCCCTGCAGCGCTGAGCTGCTCTGGCCAGTGCAGGGAGGTTAAGCAAGGTGCTGGGGGCAGCTGCGAACAAGCACCCTGGAGCAACATGCTTGGGAAGGGGAGAGTCGGCAGCAGTCCTGCAGAGCTCAGGAGGAGCACAGCTCCTCGCCCTGCTCCATCCCGGCTGCCTGATGCCTCAGCTTTGTGTGCACCCTGCTTCCAGCCAGGAGGAGCCAAGCGGTGGCTCAGCGCTGGGGTGTCTGCAAGGCACGGGAAAGGCAGAAAAGCAAAATGGACCAAAATGGGATGAGATGGCTCAGGGCTGAGAAAGGGAGAGGGGAAGGGAGACAGGGAGGAAAGACTCACGTGAGACATTAGCGTGAAGTAGAGGAAGCTCCCGCAGCCCTCCTCCGAAGGAGGGATTGACAGAGAGCTTTTGATGAGGAGCCGAATGGAGACAATGTGCCATCAAACGGCCGGGAGCAGCTCCCCGCGAACCTCTGCCTCCAGCATGCAGACAGGAGCTTGGCACAGTGCACCCAGAAGCACTTACCTCCCTTAATGGCCAGACAGAGCCTCCCAGGCCACCCCATTAGGAGCTGCCTCCCTAGGCGAGCTGGCACAAAGTGCTCAGCCAGCCCAGGGAGCAGTCGTGCCACAGAGCCAGCAATGCCGCCTCCAGTCCCGGTGCTCACAGCCCCTCCCTGGGCGTAAGGCAGGCCCTGAGGGTGCAGCGGGGCAGCACACTGGTTTGGGATGAGACCAGGTTAGTTTGTCTCATTTTGAAGCCGTCTGACCCCTCCAGGACCAAGACGAGCCATGTATCACTCAGGGGATGCCATGCACCCTGCAGGTCACAGTGCCGCGTCCTTGTCCGAAGGTGCTGACGCTGCACAGGTGGACACAGCCCAGGGCAGGAGGAATTGGTGGTCCAGGGTAGCAAATGGGCCGTGGTGGGCCTGCAGCTGCGCTGGAGATGTCGGGTTTCAGGCTGGTATTGCTTGTGGACAAAGCAGCACCCACCACCCCAGGCTCTCCACCAGCACCCTGCATGCAGCAGGCATGGGTGAGTTTGTATGGGGTGGGCAGCTCAGCAAAGACACAAGAGGAGGGTGATGCAGCCCCAGTGCAGGGCTCCTGCCAGGTAGCTTTTCCCCACAAAAGAAACTAACCCCATCTGCATGCCAGCGGCTGCTGCCAGACACGATCCAGGGCGTGTATCAGCAGGAGGAGCTGGCTCTTGTGCTAGGAGGGGGCCAAGTCGCGTTCACCTACTGCTCCAGCAGCAGCACTCCCTGCTTTGCATGAAAGAGGTGCTTTGATTGCTGACATCTGTAGACAATCAGATAAGAATTAGAGTTATTCCTCTCGGCATAAATGGTATTTCTAATCTCATAATCCCTTAATATTGTTCTCACCAGGATGTGGCCGCCGCTAATCCCTGAGAGTTTGTTCTTGGGCAAATTTCAGGGAAGCTGGGGAGGTGCTGGAGGGGTTGGCTGCCTTCCCTCCCCTTGCCCCCAGAATCCCTCCTGAGTATGAAGCAGGTGAAGAGCCGGTCAGGCAGCAGCCCCTCTTGCTAGCCAGAGGATGCTCATGCTGGGATGGAAGTGTTTGCAGAGCCGTCTCACCACTGCTGCAAAGAGCCCCCACGGGTATCCCTGTCTGCATCCGTGCCCCGGGTTTGTCTCTTGGCTGAGTAGCTCTGTGGGATCGGCAGCAGGCTCCAGCCTTGTTTTGCCACTTGGCTGGTTTCTGAAAGCAGAGGCTGATCCCTGAGGAACAGCCTGAGGCCTCTATTTGTGTGCTGGAGAGGTGCAGCAAGGGCAGCATCCTGCTGCTGCAGGGCTGCAAAGGCCAAGGTCCCCAGGCAGCTGAGGGTGGATGGTGTTTTGTAAGGACCCTGGGCTGCATTTGGCCCTAATTTTCATCCTCCTCAGGCTAGAGTGGGGAGAACCACTTGGGTTGCTCCTTGCACCCTGTCTTGGTGTTAGTGCACTGGATGTGCCTCTCTCCAGCAACCCAACATGGCCTTCCATCCTGGCCACCTTACAGACACAGTTGAGGTGGGAAGGGGGCTGGAAATCTCCTGCTGTCTACCCAGAACAGGCAGGGATTGCCATTTCTCTTGTCCCTGCTGCATCTTTCCTTTCCCAGCCTGCCCCAGCTGTGCTGCACCAGCTCCACCAGCTGATACCAAACCACAACAGGGGCTTGCACACACGCTGCCAGCGGGAGCTGGGATGAAATCCAGCCTGGGTGGTATCGGGCTCCCCTGCTGCCTGCGAGCCATGTGCAACCCGCCATGGTACAGGAATGGAAAACCTGCACCAGATCCTGTCCTGTCCCAATGTATGGGGGCTGCATTAGCAGCTGCTCGAGGGAGCAGCATGCAATGCAGAGGTGAACAGAGGGGCTGGGTGTGCCCATCTCTGCAGATACAGTCTGTGCCTTTCCTGTTTTCTGGGTTTCTTCTCTTTTACAGAAGCTGTTGCTTCTCCTTCAAGTTTTTCCCCTTTTTATTCCTCAGACAAATTGGAGAGGCAGCACAAATGCTTCAGCTGCGTCCTGGGCATCTTCTTCATTTTAGCAAGCTGAAGGTGTCAGAGATGGCTTGGTAGCAATAAATATTCAAGTCTGCCTCTGTCCTTGAGGTTTAGAGAGCCCCACGCAGGTACAACGTGCCCACAGCATGGGCATGCAGCAGGGCAGAGGGTGCACGAGGAGGCTGCTTCTCCCAGGAAGCGTGCCCATCACCATCCCCTCCATGCTCCTCTCACCAGCATCCTACCTGCCAGGGTACCAGCATCCCTCCCCTCTGCCATGCTGAAAACTGTCCATCATTGCCTTGCAGCCCAAAGCGATTTGTTACTATAGCTACATTTTTCCATGCAGGGAGAGCTCAGATCTCTGCCGGGCTGAGGTCTCCCTCTCATTTCTGCATGGCTGGAAGGAAGCGAGGGCTTAGCCTTGAGGCCAGGCATTGCAAACTGTGCCACGGGGATGCCATGGTGGCAGGGCTCAGGACACAGCGGTGCAATGGTGCAAATTTTCCAGGAGTCCCTTAATAGCTTGCAAACACCGAAACTCTGCAAAATCCCTGGGAAGAGAGGTGTGAATGGTGTTGGCTTGTAATGAGCCAGCGTAACACCGTGGTGCATTTCTGTCCTGCTCTCTGAAGGCGGGCAATTGGAGAAGGAGCTGGCAGGTACTCTCATTGCACTGCGAGATGCCAGTTTTCGGGGAGGGTTTTGCCCAGAAAAGGGGAATGAATGGGTTTTGCTGTTCACTGGCAACTTTGGAAAAATGCCCTGGAAGTCAGAGCCAGCTGAAAATTTTTGGTGAATCAGGAATTTAGAGAATTAAGTGGTTGGGTTCAAGATTCTGCTTGTTTTATTTTTGTTTGATGAGGTTTTAATGAACTTGGAGGGTGCTCCAAAAGGAAAAGCCCTGGAAACTCAACCTTTCATTTAAAATCACTAGAAGCAAAAAAACTGCTGTTGTTGTGTTTCTGTTGGAAGTGAGCAAGCTGCAAAGCAGCCACAAATGTGCGAAACCCTTTGGCGTGGCCAGATCCCTGGTGTTCACTGGGGGAAGGTGCGGGTGGGACAGTTTGCTCCGTCCTCATTTGGGTGGCCCTTTGGCTGCAAACAGGCGCTGCCTGCAGGTGTGCCTGCACCAGCTGGGGAGGGGATGGGTCCACGACTGTGGGTGGGTGAGCAAACACCCTCCTGGGCATCCTGGGCCTGGCATGTGTGCGGACCTGCCAGGGCAGAGCAAGGGCTTACCGAGCCCTGAGACATGAGGGGTGGGAAGGAGACAGGTAAATGTGTCCAGTGGCACTGGGACCATGCTTCTCTGCCCCTTCCCGTGCTAGGATGGTGCTCTCCCTCTTTCTGGGATCTCCCTCCCTGCAGGACCACCACCCCTCTGCCCAGAATTTGGCCTTGCCCTGTGCCAAATCCTGGGCAGAGAACCCCTGAGGGCAGGTAGACATCCCAACATGGCCTGAGGGAAAGCTTTGACCCCAAGCTGTGCCAGCATACTAAAAGATGCCATAGGGCATTGCTTCTGTGGTGGGAGGGCAATGGCAGCATCCCCTGGGCTCTGATGACCTCCAGAAGTGGGTTGTGCCTGTGTTATCTCCATCCCCGTGGACAGTCCCTGTCTCTTAAAGCTTGTTCAAACCAGCCCTTTTTCTCCTCGGGGCTGGGATAACATCTCAGCACACAGCCACAGGCCCTCCTGGCTCCGCGGTAATCACCCAGCGCCACACTAGGAAAAGCAGGGAATTAAATTCAGGCCCTTGCTTTTCCCCCAGCAAGCAGATGCAGCAAGATGGTAGTCCTGCAGAGACTGTATTCGGGGCAGGGGGCAGAAATTTCAGTCTTGATCTTCCCCATAGCAGTTGCCAGTATACGGCCACCGAGCCCGGGACCCGCTCCCCCCATCCAGCCATGCCTCGCTGGCTTATCATTTCCAATCCTATCAGAAACAAAACTGCTGCTGCTTAATGCTTCATTACAGGCTGTTATGTGTCTCCTGCACTGCCCAAGAGAGCAGCAAGGAGGGCTCTGACTCTATTTAATAACTGTTTCATGGTTCCTAATTGACAGATAAAAACGCTACTAACTCAGTTTCATCGAACATAATCCATGGGCAGGAGCGGCAGTGCCCTTCTGGAGCCTGGGCGGCAGCATGAGTTTTGACCCATTATTTTGACATGGGAAATCCGTAACGCACCAATCTGCCGTTGCGATGATGGGTTTACGCCTCACTTTTTTCTCTGTTGGTTTTGGCTTTTACAACCTTGGGGGAAGCTGTTGGGGAGGTATTTGGGGAAAGGTAGCCGAGGCAGACAGAAGAAGTTAGATGGTGGCTGGTGCTTCATTTCGGGGAGCCATTCCCACAAGGGTCTGCAGCAGCCCCAACACAGTGCTTCGCAGTGAGAGCTGGCTTTGCAGCACATCTCCATGGGGCTACGTCTCTGGTCACCGTGTCTCACATGGGCAGGTCCCCAACCCCAGGATTGTCAGCCTGTGGCTGTCAAGCTGAGCCACGCTTGTACCCGGGGAAGATCCACCAAGCCTTTTAGCTCCAACAGGAAAGCACCCATACTTGCTCAGATGAAACAGGAAAGGATTTACTCTTGTAAATTTGGAGATGTCGGGAAACCAGGGCATTGCTTTGTGCACTGCACGGTTAGCAGGATCTCATCAGTGCCTGCGGGTTTCTGCCTTTTTGCTGGCGCAGGTGACCAAGTGATACAGACTTTTTCCATGCTCCGCGCTGAGAAACGCCAGCCAGACAAGCCCCTGCTCTCCCCAGGGATGCACACGCAATTGCACGGCCAAAAATGCAGGGCCAGGATGTGCAGATGTGCAAATAGTAACGAGGAGTGTTGCAGAGGTGGGATTCAAAAGCCATGCGCTGGACCTGAAACCTGCTATTCAACCCAGACACCTGGGGATTTGCTTTATCGGTTCCCACCTGGGGCCAGCACTTGAAAAAAGTCTTTGGAAATGAGATTTTTCAGGGCTTTCTCCTCCCATCACAGAGGCTGGGAACTTAAATACCAGCTGGGAGTTTCACAGGCGTTGGTGACCACCAGAGGGGTTGAATTGCACCTGGGGTGGAAGCCGAGTCATGGCATGGGCAGAGGTGGAGTTGCAAAGGAGAAGTGATGAGAGCCTGTAGCTCTGTGCAGAGCAAAGGAAATCTGACCATGGCTGAAGGCATCCTGGGAGGATAAGAGGTTAATTAGTAGCGAGCACTTCAGGGATAACACGGAAGATATTGATTTAAATAAAAATCACCATAACGGCAGCTCTAACAGGACCCTGTGGGTCACTTGGAGGAGAATCAGAGGCAGCAGAGCTGCAGTGCTGGCACACTTGGAGCATTTCCTAGCTGCAAATATCCTGCTGGAGAGATCCAGGACTGCTGCCCATGCTCCTGAGTGGGCAGGAACAGGGACAGGGACAGGGGCTGCACCAGGGTGTGCGGCATGCACCGGGATGCCTAAAGGGCAGCACTGCAGCGAGGTTAGAGGCTCGACCCACCATGACCCTCAAGGGCAAGCAGGACCGTTTGCAGCACTGCCAGGAGCCGCAGTGCCGGGAGATGGATATCCGTGATCTCAGCCAGTCGCGGGGCCGCAGTGGAGGTCAGATTCCCATGGTGTGAGTCAGCTGCATTCCTCCCTAGGGTCAGCGAACTGCGCCAGGCTTCGGCAGCCTTGGCTGTCTCCAACCTCGACGCTTGCGGTGATTAACTGCGCTGAGGATGCTCGATTTGGCTGGACAAAGCAAAGGCTAAGGGGCTCCAGCCGGCTGGGGACAGCTTCAGCTGCTCATCCATGGGAGAGGAGAAGAGCAGTCTCTTGGTCACCCTTCATACCAAGAGTGCTTTTATCAATGGGGTGTGAAGGGGTGATAAAATGCTACCAGCTATCTCCACAGACAGCTAATCCATCGCTATGGATTTGTTGTTAGGGAATCCGGCAGACCCATACAGTTCTTGTAGCCGGCTGTAACTCTCATGCCGTGGTACAGCCACCTGCAATGCCAGCTGCTCTCATCATGATACGGAGCCGTGTCATGCCATGCCATTGGCAAATGGAGACATGATGCAAGGTAATAGCCAAGTGGTTGAGATAAAATGAGTCTCAGCATGTAACAGAAGGGTTTCTCCACTCCGGGGATTTTTCTGCTTGAAGTTTTTGGTTTGCACTTCTCTCTAAATGAGTGTTTCCTCCTGATCACTGTGCTTCCATGGGAATCAGGCATTTTGCATAGGAAACCTCCCGTGCCCTTCAGCTTTCCCATAAATATGATGGGCAGACCATCTGCAGGATCTGCAACACAGACACCATGGGACGTACCAAGGTGGCTTCGCATTACCAGACCTCTGTCACGGAGTCCTTTCCTGCTCAAGGGAATTTAAACCACCTGGAGCAGCTACCTCATTGAGGACATGGCTTCCCTGAGGCTAGCCAGCAGCCTGGTACTCATGTCGTATGCAAGGCTCAACCCAGCGCATTCGTGCATTACAGTGGGTGAATGGAGATAGCAGGTCAGCCCGGATCCTGCCCACTGGGTTGTCTTAGGAGTATTCCAGACCCGATCAGCATCAGTTGCTCCCTGAGGACCAGAGAAGGTGGGCAAACCCACCTGCTTGATATAGCTGCAAATTTTGCCACTGCTGGGAGTGGGCAGATGCCAGGAGCTGTGGCTGGAGCTCCCGGTGCTTTGTGCAGGGTTTCTGCACCATGATACCTCAGTCTCCACTTGCACTCGGGCTCTGCACAGTCATTCGGGTTTAACATCCCTGTGACTGATGTGCGTGGGTTTTTTTCCAAATCAGCGCGACCTTCTTGCAGGCATGGAGCTCCTGGTGCAGTGCTGCCAGTGCTTCGCGGCCCTCCAGCAGCACCCCAGTGCTCTGCACCCCCCTTAAGGTGCTCATTTCAACATGGAAAACCCCAGATGGGGCAAAACTGACAGAGATGCTGCACAAGCAGCCAAAATCCAGCTATCTGGGGCTGCACAAGCCCTGCTGTCAGTGAGTCCCAGCTGGTGGTACCATGAGCCTGGGGCCAGGCAGCATCCGCAGCGGGGATAAGGATATTTCCAACTCTCTTAGAGGCCGGTTTGCAATGCTGGGATACTCTCCAGCCAAACCACTTGGGTTCAGATTTCCACTAACGCACCTCATTTCCTTGTTTGTTTTAATCTCCCAGAAAAAATGAAACCATCGGCTGCTTTGACCAGCTCCTTGCTTGGAATTAAATGACTAACTCCTAACCACTGGTGGTCCTGGGCTGGCTTGTCCCAGAGAGAGGGTGATAGAGAGTAAAATTACAAAGAAGGAGCTGCGGCCAAACAAGCAGCCTTGTCCCCCAGCACTGCAGGTAACTGACCCCAGTGTCCTCGTGCCACGGGCAGAGGCAGGTGTGTGCATCCCCTACAGCATCCCTCTGACATGGGATGCGAGGGAGATGTGGGGAACCGCTGCCATCACCTGACCTGCTGTGTGGCCCCTGCCAGGGCACTGCCCTGAATGAATCTCTCTTTGAAGGGCAGCAGAGCTGCCAGAAAAGTATTCAGCGCTGATTTAGAAACTTCCAGTGGTAGAGAGTCCACTGGAGCCTTTGGTGAGCTCTTCCAGGGCTTAATTACCTGTGTGTAACAAACATTCACCATTTTTCTTGGTTGAATCTGTGCAGCTTTGTCTTCGTCCACTTGGGTTCACGCTGGCAGATGGAGGGTCAGGACAGTGGGATTGGGCACACCATCCACACCAGTGAGCCATAGCCAGCCTGGCTTTGCACATCGTGCCCACCCTGGGCGACAAAGGCGTTTGATGGGCATTGTGCTTGCAAAGTTAAGGGGCTTTCTAGCACGAGTGCCTTGGCTACCCTCCCTGTACAGCCATGAAAACTCTGCAGACAGTCGTGTACCCCAGGTAGAGGAAAGACTCGATTTGCCTTCCCCAGGTGCCTGCCTGTCCCCATCTAGCACAGCAAGAGCAGAGACAGACTGCTTGGCCCGGCCAGCTCCCTTCCAGGTGGTTCAAGATAGATAAAGGCAACTGTGAGACCATCAGCCCAGCCCTTTGGAGAGGTGAATCCATCCAGCTCTCCATGGCCTTCCTGAAAAGACTCTCTCCCTGGGCTTGGCTCCCGTCGGGCTGTCCTTTGATCCCACTGGTGTCCTTCCTGACTCAGGGCTTGGGGAGGGCAGGAGCTGCCCCACACACCTCCATCACTCTGCGAAAGGCACCCTGGAGGGGATCACTGGGTTGGACAAGCACGAGCTTGTGAATGTTTGAGCAGAAACAGATTCTGGGCCAAAGTGGTCAGCACGGGGGCATTTCGTTAAAGGCACATGGGGAAAGGGCTCTGCAGCCACAGGCAGCTGCAGGCAGGTCCCAGAGATTGCCCAGGCATGACCCCCATGGGCAGATCATTAGCATCACTCCTGTATAACAGCGTCAGCAGGGTTTCTAACAGCCTCGTCCCAATAGCTGCCCGGCAGCCGCTTTAGCAGTGCCTTGCCCCCACACACCAGTGCTCAAGAGCTGAGCCTATGACTCAAGTTTTCTAAATCCTGCCCTGTTTCATGCCTTGAGAGGCATCCCACATCTTGGGAGGCTTTTGGTCGTGTTGGGGCCAACATCCCCATCTTGGGTATAAACCTCCAGCTCAGGCAGAGCCTTCCTCCCGTCTCCAGCTCTTTGGGATTTCGGGTGGCTTTCCTTACCAAGATCTATCCGTAGAGTTACTTTTAATAGCACGTACGTGACGTGGAGTGGGATAGACCACTCTGGCTCTGGCTGGCACGTTATAAATCTCCTCGGGAAAAAAATGCAAAGGGCCAGGAGGGTGGTGGGTGAAAAAAAGCAGAAAGACCATTTTCCCAGAGCCCAAAGCAGGCAGGGGTGGGGAGCGGGAAAGGCAGGGTCGTACAGCTCGCTGGGGCAGAGTGTGCAGTTGTTTATACTGGAAATGAGTTTCTGTTTATTGCAAGCTATGGTGGGGAGACCACAAAGTGAACGTAAAACAAAATGGGAAGGGTGTGGGGAAAGTCAGGGGAGGGGGAGCGGGTGCCTTTGACAAACTCCAGAAGTCACGTCCAGTAATAAATCAAGCTGGGATCCGTCCCGGGATACAGGACCCAGAACATCTGCTTGGGCTGCGGGGAAGCCGGGCAGGCGAGGAGGGCTCTCCCAGCCCTGCCTGGGGCCAGGCGGGGGATGGAGGCTTGGGCAGCTCAGCCACCCATGGGTGCTGAGCCCAGCGATGCTCCCTTGCAGGCAGAGGTGGACTGAGCACCCAGGTTCACCAGGACGCAAGGGGAGATGCACACGGGGCCGAGGGATTTAGCAGGAATCCTCAGTCAGCTTCTCCATCCTCAGTGGCCATCCCTTGCCTGCTCTGTGCCTCCATTTCTTTGGCTGTAAGGTGCCACAGGGTGCTTTTCTCCCATTTATCACTTCTCCCAAGCTTTGCAGCAAATACCACAGGGGAAGGCAACTCCTGCAATGTCTCAGAGCTGGAGCATGGTGTAGGTGCCACGGGACAGGGAGGTTCCCTGCCCTCTCCTGTAGGAATTAGTGTGTTAATGGGGCTGCTGGTGAAATCAGAGACAAATCTCTCGATAACCCCACTGGGGCCAGCATCGCATCCATTCTTTGTACAGGCTTTGAAGGTATTAAGTGCTAAGGATTTTGGTTTGACATCTGAATCCAGCTGTATTGTTGTGAGAAGCCCTTGCAGATTATTGCTCTAGACCAACCTTTCATATATAATCTATTGCCATGGGTTTAGTGCTTTGGAAGGAGTGATGGACGTTTGTTTTGCAGATTTAAGCATTCCCCTCCTCTTCTTCCTTTTCTTTTCCCCTCCCTTGGAAAACGGATCCTATTAACCGTTGCAGATCACACAACACATGCCAATACATTTGCAACCCATTTGGCTCACAGTGAGGGCTGCGTTCAAGCTACAAACTTCCCCAAGGGTCCAAGTAAAGCATCAGGATGGGGAGGAGAAACAAAGACTGTGCGTCTGCCCTCCGGGTCCTTGCCCAGTTCTTGCCTTTCCAGCCCATATTAGTGCAGAAAGCAGGAGAGAAAGCCACCAAGATGCATGTGTGAGCTATGACCTCAAAAGTCATTTGCATTTCATTATTCCAGGCCGTGGCTGAGCTGCTCTGCCATAATGCCATGGGTGCTGCTACAGGAGCTGCTTTCCAAAAATGCCTGTGAACAACTTTCTGGGCATGGAGCAGGTACCAAGCTGTACCTCCAGCATCTCCCTGTTGCAGACAAATCCCAAATCCTCCCATAATGGATCCTGGGCAGGTTCAGCCCTGCGTCACCGCTGGAAAGGTCAGAAACTTTGGCAGAATCACAGCACTTCTCCACTTACTCCAGGCATGCTGCCTTCCTTCCAGTGCTGCTGGTGGCACATGTGCCATGGGACAGACCTAGCTGCATTGGCATTAACCCAGCTGGAGCTGCTTTCTCTGCTTCAGGAGAGGACAGCAAGGTATTTGGGTAAAAACAGACTGCCCTGCTCTGTCTGTATTCCCCCAGCACATCCTTGCAGCTCTCATCTATAGCCAAGCCCCTGCTCTCAGACGTGTCCCTGCTGCTCACCTCATCTCAGAATGGTGCTGAGCCATCTGCCTGCATTGAGAAGAGAGGTGTCCCTCTTGCAGGAGGCATTTGCGGTGTACACAGCAGCAGCATGCTCCCAGTCCATGACAGGGCAGTGGGGCTCGTGAGCCAGGACACCGCAGCATCCTGCTGCTGCTGGCAAGATCCGGACCGTGGAGCTTGCTCTTCTCCAGCAGTTTTCTG
Source organism: Fregata magnificens (assembly GCA_013389945.1). Classification (NCBI taxonomy): domain Eukaryota; kingdom Metazoa; phylum Chordata; class Aves; order Suliformes; family Fregatidae; genus Fregata; species Fregata magnificens. The sequence goes on from WAAD01039684.1 coordinate 546,844, forward strand.
TGCAGCGCTTCAGAGAGTGCAGAAAAATCCTTCAGTGACTCTAATAATGTTTTCCTCCAAAGCTCTAGGGTATTTCCCCCCCGTCCCTGTGAAGTCACGCTTCAGGTCTGCTGAAATCCTATCAAATAACTCCTGAAATCCCCTGGAGCCCCTACGACAGTTTATTGAGAGTCCAGCACTGTTTGACCTTGGAGGGGGTGAGAAAGGCAGGGGATGAAAGAGCACCCCTGGGCTTCCTTGCCAAACTCCTTGATCGTGTTCTGAGCCTCTTGCTGAGACCACAACCCAGCCAAGAATCAGTCCCAGCCCATCGATGGGGTATGTGGGCACCGTGCCCTTCTCTCCCCTCTGCCCCAAGGTCTCTTGAGGGTCTCTTGCTGTGCTGGGCAGTACTGCTGCACACACAGTGTGGTGCCTCCCCCAAAAAAGCAGCATTGCCCCAATCACCTGTGCCCGGTGCCTGTCCTGGCATCCTGCCCCCCTCGCCCTGCCCAAAAGAGATTTGGGGACCTCCAGGTGACAGCTCAGTCCCCAGCTCTGGTGCTTGGCATTTGCAGGAGGGCTGCCCGCCCCAGGGGAGCTCTGTCCTGGGGGTTCCTGCCAGCCCTCAGGAAATAATTAAAATTTTTATAACAATATTTTTTATAACAATAACTTCTTGTTATTTGTTCTTTGTTGGAAGCAAGTCAGAGGATGTATGAGAAGCCACTGTCCTCCATGAGGAGGGACAGGTTGTGCCGAGCATCCAGGTTATTGCTGCCGGGACAGGGCCGGCAACGATGCCGCTCTTGCCACTGATCTGCTGCCGATGTACTCAGGAAAAGTGCGTTCGCTTCTGGGGGTTTTGTTATTAAAAGGCCATCGATAAATTACAGGGAGTCCAGAAGAAAATTGATTAAAGGATTAGATGATAGCGTATGACCTAAAGGCGAGATTAAGGGAATTTAGTGAGGTGCTCGCTGCAGAGTGGAGCTGGGGGAAGTGGGGAGGGAAGAAAATGAAAACAACCTTGCAGAGATTTTACAGGTGACGATTAGAGTGGGTGAGAACAGTCGCTGTGAGTAATCGAATTGGTTTGTGCCTCACGCTTTGTTTTGCAAATTGTGGGCTTTCACGCAGGTGGGAAGGGGCTCCCTGAGCCCCTTGAGCTGTTGGAGCTGTCTTGGCCATGCACGCCAGGAGCATCCCGTGGGGTTTGCTCACTGCCACTTGCGGGGATTTAAGCATTGAGCCAGGATTTGAGGAAGATGAGCATCATTTTCATAAAGCAAACGAGCCTTTTTTTAGCTCCATTTCTTTACAGATGGGCTGAATAATGGGACCTCCCTTGAAGTCAGCTGAGTTAAGGATGCAGCTATTACTTCCAAATGCAGTGAAGTCTGGGTTGTGTGACTTACATCATCCCAAGGATCTCATTGCCGTAAGATATGAATGAGGCCAGGGCCTGATTCAGGCCTGAGGATAAAAAAATGACGTTCGTAAAGAGAGCAGTGGTGTTAAGCAGTGGTGTTAGCTGAGCTGGTATCTCAGCCCACCTCTTCCAGAAATACCACAAGGGGTTTCGTCCCCTTGAAGGATGCCCTTTGGGTGACCTGCAGAGACTGATGCTCTGAAGTTAGGCTCCCTCCTCCTTCCTGCCTCCACCCCATGGTACCAGCAGCACAGAGGAGCATTTAGGCTTGACCTGAGGACCTTCCTGCTGTTAGTGACATGCCTGACTGGTTTTTTCTCAAAGCCAGAGAGTGTGCAGCTAAGGACTGGTGTGGAGACCTCATTTCCTGGGACAAAGTAAGCGTCTTCCCTGTTTCATGTCATTAATGGGCTAGCAGCATCCCTGAGCAGCCTGAACAGCACCACCAATGAGAGCCACACCCTGGTGTGTCCGTCTCGGCCCCATCCCCACCAGAGTCCGATGCTGTGATTTTCCAGGGTATATTATGCAGGAGGGCAAGTGGGATGGGCCAGGTGGCTTCACTAGACACGCCAAGGAGGCTGCCTGCTGCTGCGGGGACTCGCACGGATTCGGGGTGGGAACAGCATGGAGAGAAGCCATATGAGGCTCTTTCTGGTCCTGTGTCAGCTCTCTACAGCCAGCTCTGGCATCTCTCGGGGGACCTGTGGCTCCAGCCTAGCTGTTTTCACAAGGTGCCTGCAGTTTGTTTCCCAGCAGGACTGCGCCAATGACACAAAGCTGGGCAAAGCCCCCAGCATTGTGGGGGCTGGGACTCTCACACACAAAGGGCCGCATGGTCCTGGGGGCTGAGGGACAGGCATAGGCTGCAGATCAGCCCCACGGAGCAGCGTAGCATCTCACCAGGAGACCAGTGGTATGGGGCAGAAGGGCAGTCCCAAGAATGTGAGTCACTGGCCAGGGGATGCTGAGTCTGCGTGAGCAAACCTGGATGCAAGCCAGATGGCCAAACACAGGGTCGGCTCGAGGATGAGCAAACGGCTCTGCTGCCTGTGCAGACACCCAGTGCGTGGGGGGTACCTGCACACAGATGCCCACTTTCGGGTCCCCTGTCCCAACTGAATCCAAGGTGGAGCAGCCAGTGTAGGCTGGAGGGCGCCGGGGGGTCTGCCTTGTAAGGGGATGGGAGCACACCCTGCAGCGTTTCCTCTAGCAAAACACGTGGGAGAAAAGAGCAGAGGGTGGTTTGCCGTAAATGCTGAAGGAAAGGAGCTTTTCCTGCAAAAGCCAGTGCCGGTGCAAGAAGAAGGTGGATGGGGGGTATGTCTGGTTACTAACCGCTCCTATCAGCTCCTCCTCCTGCCCAGGCAGGAGAATAGAAGCCCAAAAGTATCCCTTTCTCTCCTCCAAAGAGTCAAAAATCTCTTAATTCTTCCACTCCATTCCCCGTGGGATGAGAGACCCCACTGCCAGCAGGTAACCGCCTCACCGGGGTAGCACGGAGAGCAGCCTGGGGAAGAGCAGAGCACAGAAGGGGACACATCCAGGCTGTATCTCGAGAGGGATGAAGGGAGAAGAGGCATTTCTGGAGAGCCACTGGTTGTTACAGGCAACCCACAGTCCCCTGCTGGGAGTGATAGCTGGTAATATTCATGGCTAGCTTGTTGCTCAGTACATGACAAAGTGCTTGTATCTTCCCTCCAGAGGCTCCTCCTGGATAAATATACAATTTCCAGGAGTTCTGGTGGGACAGCTTTGCCAAGGATACACGGCTGCTGATGGTCCCAGTTGTGTCTGATTGCACCTGGTATTTTCCCTGTCTTCTCCATCTGGAGAGGCCAGGGGAATGAACTGCTTTCTTGCAGCCTTTAAATAAGGTGATGGAAAGGGCAGGGGCATTGCACGGGGTAGATCGTGCAGGGGGTTTGTGCCTGGAGCTGGGAAAAGAGGGAGGAGGGGATGCTGAGTCCCCTTCTGCAAGCTCCAAAGGCGTGGAGGCAGGGAGCTGCCATGGGACAGACCCTCAGGCTCCCCAATACCTGCCAGGGAGCCCTCAGGGGCACCCCACATGCCCCCTGCACAGCTGAGCCAGGGAAGGCACTGCCTTCCTGCACAGCAGACAGGGATGTTCCCTGTCTCTGGCTGGCAGCTTTTCCAGCTGAGCTCCTGGAGGAGATTTCCAGGACTCTGCACAGATTCGGGCTCCCGGGATGCATGTTGCTCACAGCTGGTGTGGGCTGAGACCAGGCACGGCAGAAAACAAGACTTCAGAGCAGTTTGGGACTGCTCTGATCAAGCCTTTTATCGAGGGGCACCAAGGGAGGCAGCTACCTCTCTCTGGAGATCAGGGCTGTGATGTGCTCGCACGTGCAACGACCACAAGCTCCTTGGGGTGAAGAGCAGCTGCTGGGGGACCTGTGTGGGTGCTAGGAACCATTTGCCCCCTGCAATGCCTTGGCACAGTGCATCCAGCCCCATGTTGAGGAGAATGGTCCCCTGGAAGCACAAACTATTTTGGCAGGAACTGGAAAACCCCATGCAATTCATGCCCCACATCCTTCCTGGCCATTTTAGAAGGGTTAGGCTCAGCATTTGGGTGGGAGCTGTGGGGGTGTCAAGCTCTCCTCCCCAAACGCCAGCGGTGGAAAGCCCCATGGCTGCACTGAGAAAGCAAAGAGCACATCAGCCTCCTGCTCTCCACGTGGGGGCTGCAGCCCCTTCCACGCTGGCTGGGCATGGCAGCCTGGTGCCCCGGGATGCTCCAGCCCTGAGCCACGGGCAGGAACACACTCTCCATCCCCGGGCTCCATTTGCCGGCACCTTCCCCTGGGAGATGCACAGTCCCTCACCCTGTGCAGCTCTTCAGGTCTCCAGGAGCTGGACGGAGGCCCGGCACGCTCAATCCCAGAGCAGCCGGTAACAAGGTTTGGTCATTACTGCCCGGGGCTATGTGCGAACCAGTGACCTGGCTCTGAAATGGTTTATGTTACATGCAAATCCCCTCGCAGAGGTGTTGGGGGAGGAAAGCCGGCCTCACCGTGAACTCCCCAGGCTGGAGAGCAAACCCCAGCGCTGCAAAGGGCTTCCCGTGCCCGGTGCGCCGTGCCGTCACGTCCTGCCTTGCTGGTGTACCCTTCCCGGGTGTGCCGCACCGAGCACCGTGGGCCCTGGCCTCGCTCGAGGCCTGGCGGTGCTACCGTTATACACAAAACAATAATCAGCTGCCGTAACGAGGATGCAGAGTAGCTGAGCTGGCTTCCCTGCTGTTGTGCCGGCTCCAAGTAGAAACAGCTGCATTTGGTTTAGTTAAATGTTTTATTTACTCCCAATTATCCCAGATAACAGATTTGCTTTCTTTTGTTCAATATTTAATATTGTTTCGGAGCAAAGTTGCTCTTTGGTTTCTGATGGAGGACGGGAGGGATAGGAGTGGCTTCCTGCTGTGGTGCGGTCCCAAGCGAAGGCTGGAGGCGCCCAGCATCCCTGCTGCGCATCGGTCCCTAAGGCATCCAGCCCAGCATCCTGGCCTGTGGGGACAAGGTCACCTGCAGGAGCACAGTTGGGTTTGGGGTGCCGGTGTGCCGGGCAGGATCTCCAAGGACCTGCAGCTGGGAGCAAGGGGGTCTGTCATGGGTGCTGGGTGCCTGATGGCTTCACCTGCCTAAATCACCTTCCTGCAGCATCCTGCACCTTGAGGAGCATCTCTGGAGAGGGCTGCCATGCCAGCCAGTCACCCAACCCCATGCCACGGTCGCTGGAGCCCTTCTCTTGCTCTTTCCTCTCGCTGCTTAACCAGGCTTGCTCGCTAATTTTTCGAAGGCTTGAGAGCTGTCAGGTTTGAAGAGCACCTCTGCTGTGCTGTGAATAGCACAACCCCATTGCAGGATGAAGCAAACTCCGGTGAGCCTGTTATCACACTGTCCTGCTGCGAGGCAGCTTTTAGGGCTAGGAGCTAGCACTGCGATTTGGGTTTAAAGCGAGGCTCTAAGGTCTCTCTTCTCTATGCATAACGCCTCGCCCAAAAATTTACAGCACTGCCTCTTGACGCGCATGCTGAATTTTCTGCAAGGGAAATGAGAAAATCCATAGCTTGGTTTACGAGCCCCAATCAGTGTAAAACAGGGCCTTTTAGAAATTTATCTTTTGCTGAGTCCACCTTTTTTTCTGGCCCCTTCTGGGGAATAAATTCTTCCTCTTTGAGGCTGGGGAACTGGCTCCTAGATGGCAGCGGGGCCGGGGGACTTTGGTTACAACTGCAGGTGTCCCTGGCCCATTTCGGGATCTCCCGGGGAGATGCTGCAGCCTGAGGGTTTCGGGGCTGGGCTAGATGCTGGCTGAATGTGGGCAGCTCTGGTGTTCAGCTGGGATAGCTCACACTCCAGAGGGATATATCTTCAGTGTCTAATTTCAAGGGGAAGGAAGGTCCCCCTGAAAATGTCCCTTGCTAAGGTTGGGGTGGCTTAGACTGACTGGAAGAGACCTAAACCCTGTCTCCATCACTTGCCCAGGTCACCCAGGAGGTTAGTGAGGCACAAGCCCGTCTCACCCTGTGCCCCTGCACCCCGGGCTCTCTAATTCTCTCTCACATGAATTTTGCTGCATTAATTTAAAAAAACAAACTTGCTTAATCCTTCTTGAAGAAGCGGTGGTTATGAACATGAAGTTCCCAGAGCACAGAAGCACAATGCAGGGGAGCATCGCCTGCCTCCATACCACCCCGCCACTGTCCACTGCACCCCTCCTCATCCTCACCCTTATCCAAGAACAGCCTGGATAAGGGGTAACAGAGCAAAATTGGAGCTTCACCTCCCTCTCTTTCTCCAGCAACGAAACGCAGCTGCATCCCAACATTTGGGGCAGTGGAAGGGACTGTCCCCAGCCACAGTCATGCTGCACTCCAGCACAGCTGGTGCATGGCAGGTGGATGCTCCCCTGATCCGCTGGGCAGTAGAAATATGATTTATTCATCATTGTTTCCTTTGTTGTTTCCTACCAGCCTGCTGCACACAGACAATTTTAGAAAAGCGGTGTTAGATAAATAATACATCGTGCTTGCAGCCAGCGTGTGCATAACAAAAGCATCTGCGTAGCTGCATGCGCAGATGTGCAGGGTGTGCTGCTCTTGGGCACGCGTGCCCACGTGCTCGGGGCTGGCATCTCACGTTGTCCCCATTGTGCCCTCCAGCCTCTGCAGCTTTGTTTTCAGACACTTGGCTGCCTTTTTACTTATCGGCCCATACTCACCACCTGCAAGGTCATAGCTGTGGTGCAAAACAGGTCAGCGGGTGAGGATATGGAGGGCATGTCAGGCACAGGCCAGAGAAGGGGCAGTGATCCTGCCATGGGCACTTGGGGAGAAGCAGGGGTGCTAAGAGCAGGAGTCTGGCAGCAGAAGAGCATTGGTGCTGGGGTTGTTCCCCAGTGTGGGGTAGCATGGGCGTCCTGCCCATGTGCAGGCAGGCTGTGTCATGGCTGTAGCTATCGCACAAGCACACACTGCTGTCATGGATCCTGGAGGCTTTGCTGGCCCAAGACCTGGATGATGACTTATGCAGGTGACCCCACAAACACGCTGTAGGATCAGTATCCCCCAGCAGCCCAGTGCCTGAATGTGCCCCGAGTGCCCAGAAGAAATACCTCCTACAGAAGTGTTTGAGATGCCTCTTAAAACTTTTATTGGTACTATTTTTTTGTATCCCTCCACCTGTGGAGCAAAGGATCTTTAGTACGTTCAGCCCTCAGCAGGAGAGGAAAATTATAACTGATCCATTTCAGAAACCTCTAAAAATGACCTAAAATAACTTCTCTCTATATAAAAATGCCACGATTTTAATGTCCATTATCTCATGACCTAGCAGGGCTAGGAAAAACTATTGTAGATCATTTTTAGTGGTTTCTAAAATGGATTGGTCACATTTTTCCCCTGCGCAGTGGGACTCAGGGTACAAGGACAACTGGGCTTTAGAGATGGGGAAGGAGACAAAAATCTGTGTCTGTGCTGATGCATCCAGAGCTGTTTCATCCTCGAGGACCACTTGTTGTGCTCTGCCCAGCTAAGCAGAGATTCTGGAGCTGGTCAAGTGACGGCTATTTCGAACAAGCCAGAGAGACAGCGGTCAAATGGATGCAAAGCCTCGTACACAGTGTGGTGGGGACAATCCCGTCCCTGCCACTGGTCTTCTGTGGGGTCTGCAGAGACGATGACCCTAGCACCAGCTTTCGCTGCCTGTTGCAGCTCCAAATTTTGCTGGAGGATCGCATGGCTTGCAAGTGGCGTGCCGAGGTGGGATGCACCTGGCTCTGGCACAGCCTTTCATCCCCTTGCCCCGAGCTTTTGCAGCAAGGCTGGTTGCAGCCCAAGCCGCTGGGAAGCTGCCACGGCCGGGCATTAAACACGCCAGGTTTGCAGAGAGGACATCAGCAGAGCGCGCGGGAGAAGTGGCTTCCTGCCATGCGAGAGGTTAATAGACGGATTAGAGAGGGCAGGCGCTGTGTGTGGTGGCGAAAGGAAAGGAGCTCTGCCTTTACGGAGTTCAGCAGCTCCATGAGGCGACGGGGAAGTAAATATTTGCCAGGATTAGGGAGGCTGCGTGCAGGAGCCCGGGGAGAAGTGCCCGTGCAGGGGCAACGTGTTGCTTGGGCTGTTTTTTGCATCAGGCAGGGGCTGAGAGCTGGACGTCAGCTGGGGGAGGATGGAGGAGGTTGGAGTGGGACACCCCACACCCAGAGGCACTGCCCAAAGCCTCAGGGCAGAAAAAGCCTTTAATGCTCCCTTGATGGCTTTGTTTTCCTCTGCTGCCTTTCTTGCTCTCTCAATTGGCCCGACTGGCTGGCCCACCTCCAAAGACAGCATTACGGAGCGCCGGATCGATTGGAGCCTGCAATTTTATTTGCTCTCTTTAAGAGCCTTTGATGGGCAGGATGAGCTGAGCCGGCGAGGGCCTTTCCTGGGAGAGGAGGGGAGAGGAACAAAGTTGCAAGCCACCGTCTCCCATAGGGAGGTGGGGACCCTGCCACCAGCTTGGAGAAGACACTGTGGCAGGGTGGGCAAAGGCAGCCCTCCCAATGTACAATGGCAGCTGAGAAGGGGCTTGCGGCCCTCTCCTTCGCGGTCCCTGGCAGTCATGGTCACGGTCACCTGCATAGCGTCGTGGTCACAGGACATCACACTGGCTCTGCGCTCTCCCATGGGGCGGACTTTCTGCCCATCATGGTGGAAAGTGAGGCAGTAATGCGACATCCCGCTCCCAAAATGCCTGTGGCTGTGGGACTGATGGCTCTTTGGAGAGATGGAGGTGGCAGGAGTGTCCCCATGAGACAGCTTGTCCCTGTCCAGAAAGAGAGGGCGACGGCTAGGGCGAGACAGGCTTTGTACAGCAGCATCCCTTCAGCTGCAGCGGGCTGAGGATGCTGCATGGGCACCGGGGTGGCAGAGATACGAGGGTCATTTTGTCCCCCTTCCCCAGGCTCTCCTTCCACCTCTGGCTTGCTAAAAGGCACCGGAGGATGAAAGGTGGAGGATGCTGTGTGCACAGAGGCTAAGGGCTGCATTTGGGGCCCCAGTCTTGGAGCAGAGGACAGGATCTACAAGGCATTCAAGGCTGTGAAAATGGGGCATCTTTAAAGGCTGCTGCAGAGTGGAGATGGAAGCGGGAGGCAGTTTGGGCAGCCCCCCTTCTCCCAGCAAAGCAAACCTGGAGGCACAAGCCTGCCCCAGCCTCCTCAGTGGAGGAATTAGCACAGATCACCAAGAGCCGGATCAAGCGTAATACTGGTGACAACGGAGATAAATTATCCTCAGATGGACTAATTGCGGCTCAGTAGCAGTGCAGCATCTGGGGCCGTGTGGTTACGGCGGAGCCTCCTCATCGGGCAGGAACCGTGCGGGACTCGGGGATGCTCGCTGAAGGCTCGGCTGACTCTACCCGGCTTCCCGGCTGGCTCCTGGCGTCGTGTGGGACAACTGAGCACAAGCAGCAAGTGGGCGAAAGGCCCACGGTAGCATCCCCAGCATCCTCCCCCCATGCATTATTTCCAGCCCCCAGCCAGGTTTGCTGGGTGCCAGGTGGGTGCTGTTAGCCCACACTGCCACCACGCGGTCGCTCGGACACCAAAGGCTGTTCCTAAATCGCCTGCACCCCTTCAACCCCTCTGAAACACCTCCTGGGAGCCCCCAACCCCTCCCATTGCCCCCTGCGAAGGGCGATGCTGCCCTGTGCCTGCTCCCGCCCCACGCCGGGGGCAGCTGTGGGGCAGGGAAGGGGTTAAGTAGGCAGTGAGGAGGAGGAGGAGGAGGATGGAGCTGTAGCAGGAATCAGGCCCTCATCTCTGGCCTTGCGATTAGCCACTCTGTTTTGCTGCGGAGGGTCTGCTTGAATAATTTAGCTGGGAGGCTCATTAACCAGGCTCTGGCCTTCGTCTGCCAGCTGAAGGCTGAAATAGCCATTAGGAGGAACACACGTCCTGGATCGGCGTAGCCTCCCCTCCCTGCCAGCCCCCTCCTCTCTCTTCCCCTCTTCCTCTCCCTCTCCTTGCTCCTTGCTCCCTGACTCTGCTGCTGTTGGCTCTCTTGTCATCTCCTTGCTCCCTCTCCAGCCCTGCCCCAGGGGTGCCGGCGTGCATGCAAGCACTGTGCCTCAGCTTCCCCTCTGTAGACTGCAGTAGGATGCTGCAGCTGGAGCTCATGACATCCATCCAGAAAGCTTTTCTAGCAAAAGCCATCACTATTTTCTGACCATGGGCTCTGCTGTGCAATGCCAAGCCAGGATCCTGGTGGCCCACCCTGGCAGTCTGTGCTTACAGCAAACCGGCTTGGTTGGCCCTCTTCAGAGGGCGCGGTCAGGTTGCTGTTTCCCATCAGGGTCCTGCTCTGGTCCTAGACACATCCCCAGGCATGTTACGCCAGTGAGGTCTGGGCTCTGCCTAAGCGTGGCTGAGGAGACCTCCAGGAGACCAGCAGCTCTGCAGGGCTACGCGCCATGTGGGGGATTTGCACAGACATGGCTGCAGGGATGTCCCATTTTGCATTGATGTCTTGAGGCTTTGGCATCCTCCTGGTGCTGCCAGCTCACCGGTGCAGCAAGGGCACCCTTAGCAGACTCACTGCATCCTTTACTTCTCTGGCATGGCATGCAGAGGGATGCTAGGTTGGTGCTGGCTTCCCTGCACCAACATCAGTATGGTCTGCTCCATAGCAAGACATGGTGCATGCATGGTGCTGTGGGACTTGTGATTTGCCCTTGCAGCCCTCAGAGGAAGGAGTTTCCCAGCCTGGGGGTGCTCCCTGAACTCTTGCATCACTGCATCCCAGTTTGTATCTCACTTTCGGTAACGGCCATGGGTAGGGCATCTGCCTCAGCACCAGGGAGGAGAGCGATTAGCTGTGTGGTGGGGAGCACTGCCAGGACCATGGTGGGGTGGTGAGCAGCGGTGTTTGCACTGAGGCTGCCAGCTCTGCTAGGTTTGTTTCAAAACCTCTGCTTGGAGAGAAGAGCGTGTCCTGGGACATACTGGGTAGATGCATGGGAATGAGAGCTAACAAAGGAAGGGAAAGAGGGACCACCACAGATTCAGACAGCCTTTCTGAGAGAACCTGGGTGCACATCCAGCCCAGGGAGTGTATTTTATGGCAAGGGAGTGTATTTTATGGCAAGGTACTGTGCCAAGGTGCTGCGGTTAGAGCCAGACTCTGCTTTTAGCAATGCAAGTGTCCGGGTACTGAGAGGAGCTGATTTCAGTGTCAGTTCAGATAAGACTTTTACCAACCTACAAGGGCAAAATTTATCAGCTGAAAGGTATCACATCTCATGCTCCCGCACGCACCAGCCCTCAGCATTTTGCAGAGTCTTTCTGCAGCTCTGGCTGTGCTCCTGCGAAGAGCACAGAATGCACGTAAGTTCAGGAAACCTGAGTGCAGTGTGAACACTTGTTTGGGTTTAAAATCCTCTTCTGCCTCTAACTTCTAGGACCGACTGACGAGGCCAAAGGAAGGCTGCTCCCTGCTGCATGCTCTCATCCTATCTCCAGTTGCCTCCACGTCTCTTGGGAGGCAGGGCCCTGGGATGGGATGCTGCTGAAAGCATTAACACTGCCAGTCCTCCTGCAGAGCTGAATTTTCTCTGCTGGTTTCAGGTTGCTCCTCCTCATCTTGCCATTGGCAGTCCTTCTTCCTCCCTTTGAGGACCTCTGGTCTTTTGGAGGATCATCCTGCAACAAGTTTATCACTCCCCAGGGACATGGCAGAGAAAGTCCTGAGCGCTGTAGCTTAATGGGGTCAAGAGAGCCGCACCTCCTCCCCATCAGCGATGTCTCTGTCACAGACTTGAAGACAGTTTCCCCTGGTACCTGCCAACCTCCTCTGTCACTCCATCTCTCATTAGAGCTGGTGAGCTGCCTGGGGAGAAGACGAGCTGCTGTGCATAGCCCAGTCCAAAGCAAGGTCTCAAGGGGGCCCTCAGCAGCGGACATGGGACAAAGGCCCCCAGATGCTTCCAGCAGCTGATAAACACAGACCAGCCTCCCCTTGCAAACTGTGTCCCCTCCCGAGCTGGCAGCAGCTGAGTGTGGAGGGACATCCCCTTGTTCAGGACCTGGTGATAACCCCACCTCAACGGGTAATTGCTCTTTCTCTTTCCCTGGCAGCCCCGCCGAAGGAGCCAGTGCTGATGTGCCGGTCCAACAACTACCCGAAGGGTTTCTACTGCAGCTGGCATCTGCCTACTCCCACCTACATCCCCAACTCCTTCAACATCTCCGTCATGTAAGTGCCTGGGAAGGAAGGGTGCAGTGGGGTGAGATTTTGTCCCTGCAGCCTGGACCAGGTCGCAGGTAGCGCCATGAAGTCTTGGGGTAGTGCGTCTGACCTGTCTTGAGTGTATGGGATCGGTGTCCCAAAAATGGGCCTGGGAGAGGATGCTCCAGGGACATCCAAACTGGATGCTTGGCTCTAGGGCTTTGTCCCAAGAAAGTTCCAATTTCCCCAGAGGGGACCAGGAAACTCCCCAGCTCCCAGGTCCCCTTTCCATGTCTCCCAAGTCCATCCTGTCTGCACCACTTGTCCACAGTGGAGGTTGTGCCTGCTGTTTTTTGGTGCGTTTGGCACAGCCTTGCTCCCTTCGGCCATACACTGGCTGCAGCCAGGCAGCAGCAGCGTCCCTCGCCTCAAACTGGCCATGGCATGGCATCGTCCCCCGCCCTGTGCCCAGGTACTGGCACAGCCCTTGTACAGGCTGATACTGTGCATTATCTTCCGGAGCTTGTGTCACCAGCAGAAAGGCGACCCTGTTCCTCTCACAGGAGGGACGGAGCCAACCCCAGTCCCAGCAGGGTCTCATCCTTTCCTTGGGGCCAGCATGAGGACATTCACCACAGTCTCTGTGCAGGCTTAGGATAAAACATCACACACATGAGCCTGCAAAATTCCCCGGCAGGAGGAAAGGAGCCCTTTGGTTGTGGCAGGGGCTGGTGCATGGGTACCGTGGGCAGAGTGGGGACGCAGCGCTGGTCCTTCTGCCTCCTCCCTCCAGTAGCATGGGTGCATCCCCACTCCGAGCACTGCTCCGCAGGTAACAGCTCTTCTCGCCTCTGCTTTCCAGGCACGGCACAAGAGAGATAGTCTGCGAGAAGGATGTCTTTCCCAAAAACAGGTGTCACATCAGATACCTCCAGGTCTTCTCGACAGTGAAGTACAAGGTGACTCTGACAGTCACCAATGCTCTGGGCAAAAACTCCACCACTCTCACCTTTGACGAGTTCGCTATAGGTAACTTCCACGGCAATGACTGGCCTCTCTGAGGCGGTGTTGGGGTTGGCTTGCTCTGCACACAGCGTCACCCACTGGATTGATGGGCCAGGGAAGGGGCAGGGTCTCCAAGCGGAGCCTCTGCCTATCCATGCATGAGATGGAGCTGGGGTCTGAACCATGCCAGCATCCTCCCCGTGCCTCCCTGATTCTCATGGCCCTGCTGTAACTGATGCTGACACCTGAGGATCCTGGGGGAGCCAGGCAGGATGCTCACAGGCAGTCCCCATGCTGGTCCCATCGGTGGCCTGATGCCCTGCCTGGTCCCATCACCAGTGGTCCAGGTCTCCCGTGGGTGCTGAGCTCCTCCCTGCTTGGGGGCTGGGGAAGTGGCTGCCATGTACTGGGGCAGAGGGCTGTGAAACTGGTGTGGTCCAAATGGCATTGCCCTTCTTGCCCCTATGAGTGTTCCTAAAAGAGAGGTTTGGTGTTTGTGCTGGAAGCAGTCATGGGAATTAGGATTGGAAGAGAAATGAAAATGTCCCATCCTTTTCCCTACATCCCTAGGCAGGATAAAGCCGTCTCAAAGTCATCCTCCACCAGCCCTTACCTAACATGCTCCTAAAAACCCTGTTCCCCCTTTGCACCTCTTCACTGCCCCGCCCGTGCAGTGGGTGCTGTGCAATGTGGGACAGGGAGCAGCAGGCCCTGGGGGCCAGGGTGGCCGTGCCACCGGCTGTGTCGCCGGCATGCTGCCCGACCATGTCCGGACCCATGCTGCGAATGCTACTCTGACTGTGAAGGACCGGCGTGGACTGAGCAATTCAGTGCCAAGCACAGCAAAGCAGAGAGCTGGGCACAGCGCTTTTGCCACCAGCCAAAGCCAGATTACAGCCGGTGCCATGACAAGCCTGTCCATCCTCAAAGGACAGGAAAAATGGGAGAGCATAAAGTTCAGAAACACGTCAAAAAACAATTTGGTGGTTACGTGTGGCAATTACTGGACCAGAAAAACAAATAAATAAATCCTTGAAGTGCAGCCAGCAGTCAGTCTTTGCCTTCAATGTGCGGCATGTCCCAGTCCCGAGCGTCTGGAAGTGCCAGAGTGCAAGAAGAGGAGCTCCACTGCTATCCCAGATTGTCCCTTTCTACTCCAAATCCTGGAAAACAACAAACAAGAAACAAGGTGTCAGCTCCGAACAGAGCAGGGAAATTATTTTGGAGCAGGGGCTGTCCTGCCATGTCCCTGCAGCCACAGTGCGTATCTGAAGCTTGTATTCGTCAGCGCATTGTGAACGTTGATAACAAGGCAAGGAGTTTCACAGGGAAGTGGTCAAGTTTTGGTCACTTGGGTGCCTTTAAATGGAAATTGTTGTGTTTGTGGAAGATACACTCCTTAAAAATGAAGGTAACCTCCAGCCTGCAGGGCCCAGGGCAGCAATTAAGCTGCATTTTCCAAGTTCCTTGCATTCCCTCCTGCAGGAGTTCAGGGCATCGTCCTGTAAAATCTGCATCCCACCCATGCGCTGCCTAGCTTCCCAAACATGTGGTCCTCCATCCAGCACACAAGGGCAACCCCACGGGGAAGCACACCCAGCTGCGAGCCCCGGGCATCCCGGCACCAGCACAAGCCGGATCCAGCTCAGCAGTTTGAACTCAGCCCAGGTCGGAGGAGCGTTGAGTGGAGGCCAGTGCTGCCCCAGGCCAGCAGTTAGCATGGGTGCAATATTGCTTCCTCTTGCAAGAGCACCTGAGCAGTGCAGGGTGCCTGGCCATGTCCTGGTGGTTGCGGTGGGAGGTGAGACCACCCTGGCACCCCCTGGCAGATGCTCTAACACCCTCCGGTATGGCACTCTGGGAAGGGACGATAGGCCAGTGCTGATAAGAAGGGCTGTGTCCTGCACCCCGGAGCCAGCCCGCTCCCATAAACACTTCAATATCTAGCGACCTGAAAATCTCCAAGTTCTGTACAGCTATGAAATTCTCCTCCTCAGGATTTGGTACCACCATGGTGCATAAGAAGCCTAGACACGGTGGTGACTGAGTGTTCAAGCAGGCAGTCGACAGGCTTAGCGGAGTCGTTACAGGATGAACTCAGCTGCCACTGATCAACAGCCACCCACCCTGAACTGAGCTTCTCCTTGTGCCACCCCAAGTGCACTGCATTAGTGTATTTTGCCAAGCAATTTTGCACCAGGTTGCCTGCTCTCCTTGCAGAAGCTTCTGCATTTCAATGTCTCTTCTGGCTCTCTTCTCTGCAGCCGTAGGCCTGGGGCTGTGTCCCATTGTGGTGGGTGCCAGCAGTGTGGATCTAGCACCCAGCAGGTTCCCTGGGGATCTCTACCAGCGTCAGCTAGGCTGAAATCTCATCTTGGAAGTCGTGCTGGGTTTCAATCTGCTAGATGGGGGGGGTGGAAAACCTATGGCTCAGGACAAAGCCATTGCATCTGCTTATTGGAAAACTGCTGCGTGGGAGCATTGTGACATGTGCACGCATCCTGCTAAAATGGAGAGACGGTGTCAACCAGCGACTGCGTGATGCTTCTTCTAAAATCCCAGGGCCGGGGATGTCAGAGCCTGCCTCGCGTTTTCCGCTTAGCCTAGAGAAAACCATCACACCTTCTGCATGGAGGTTAAACCCCAGGCGTGAAGCCCTGATCTCATGGCCTGCTGGGGATGGAGCAGCCTGGAGCCAACGCGAGAGCAGCGCGGGGCCAGCAGCTCTCCCTCCCGGTGCTGGCTGGGCCAGGAGCAGACCCGCTGCCGAGTCAGACCACCCACCCAGCCTGGGCAAACACTAAAAGCCCCCTGGGAGGAGTGACCTCCTTTGGTTTTGCTTCCTCTGTCCTTACTCCCTCCCTGGAGCCGGAGCCCCCAGCAGAAAATCCCTTCCCCAGCCGCTCAGAAGATGGGCTCTAATTGAGTGGAAAATGACTGGTACTTTCTTTTGCTATCCCGAGCCCACGCCTTGCTGTGCTGGTTATTAGCAGCCAGCTGCAAGGGGTCACTCTGCATTTCCATTTTCAGTCGTGACTGGAGGAGGTTTTCTAGCCCTCTGGCCCCCATCTCTCATCGGTAGGAGATCCGGGCTGCCTTCCTCCCCATCTCACTCCTGGAAATTATTTTCATAATTACGTCTTCTGCAAAGGTATCAATATTAATAAAGGTGAGAGTGGGGAGGGCTCTGCAAAGCCCTGCAGACATCAGGGATCCAGGGATGGGAAAGGGGCTGCAGAAGCTGGAGAGGAGAGGGCTTAGAGGCAGAGAAGGGTGCCAGGGAGGAGTGAGGTGGTGTGTCAGGAGCTGTGCACTTCCCTAATGATGACTGGGACAGAGTGGGGACATTTATGGCCCTCCAGGACACAACCCCACCTTCCTCGCTTGTGTGTCAGCCCAAGAACCAGGTAGCCAGCATGTGCATCCCCCAGGAAAGCAGGGACATTGCTGCCACACAGCAATGCCAGCACCCCGCCTCAGCGCCTTTCTCCTTGTGTGAGCCCGGGGCAAATTAGCAGGAGAAGATGCACAGCTTTAAAAGAAGGAAGGCAGCCTTGGACGGGGCCTTGCAGGCATGGGTGCATTCTCCAAATTTGCCACCCATCCCTTGTGTGACCTTGGGAAGATTGTTTGATCCTCCCAGCTCCGGCTCTGGGGCAATTAAGACGCAGAGCATCTCGGAGGGGCTGCATGAGGACAAACGTGCCTGTGTCTGTACAAAATTCAGTCTCTGAACACGGGTATACAGTTGCCTAGGCAGAAGGTCAGTTCAATTCATACTACTTAGGGAGGCAGAATTAAATTACCTAGACTGACATTTGGCTAAGACGTGGAGTTTAATATCCCTCTGCTCGTGGAAAATGCCAGGGGATATTTAACGGCCGCAAGGGATCCATTTTAGCGCTCGTTGGAGAGATGGGATGGGCCATGGGCCCCTCCATGCTGCGGGGTCTCAGCTGCCTTTCTGAACTGCAGGCTTCATTTCAAGATGTGTCTAACACCAGCCAGGGGTGATGGATAGCTAAAGACTCGTGGTTAAGCGTGAGCATGCAGAGCATTTACGAAAAGCCCCTCTCCATGGCTTTTCTTGCACCTTGAGCCCTCTCTTGGATGCAGCAGCCAAAAACCAAGCGGGAAGAGCTGTGAGCTGCCTCCTGGCCAAGTCCCCTTCCCAGGAATGTCTGGAGATTCTGCCTCAGCTCTGTGGGATAATATTACATCTGGTTTTGTAGCCGCTTAACCAGTACTCAGCCTTATGCCCATCGTCCATTATTATTATTACTATTATTGCTTTTATTACATTACTGCCTGCAGGCCCCCTTGACGAGGACAGGGCTCTATTATGCTGGCTGATGTACAGCCAGACAGCCCCTGCCTCACCATGTGTGGGCTAAATGGAGGCAGACAAAGGCTGGGGAAGGGGGAGCGCTCATCCCCGAGTGCGGAGCAGGGACCCAGGAGGCTGCAGAGGATGAAGGACTCCTTCAAGGTCACGCAGAAATCAGGGGGCTGGGCACAGCCTGTCTCCCCTCACTCCTCAACTGGCCCCTGCGGGAACGGCCCCGATGTTTCCCACGATGGACACAGCGTAATGAGGTCTGTCCTAAGAGACATAGGTCTGTCCTCACTGGACCGGCTGCCGGAGGTGTGGTCCCCTCTCCTGGCTCTTGCATCCCCCCCACCTTGGAGGGACGTGGTAGGAACAGCTTTGGCTTTGTGCTTTTGGACAGGCTGGCACTGCTGCACTTTCTAGCCTGGGCAGGAGTCCCACGGATGCGGGGACACATGGGGAGGTAGCAGGGGCTGCTGGTTTTCCCATTAACCTGCAGCACCGTTTGAAGGCTCGCTGCAGCCGGGAGCGCAGCCCCCTTGGATGGCTGGGCTCTGCCGTGCTCGCTCAGAGCCAGGGCAGCCCTCCCCTGCGCCCTGGGAATGGTCTCCAACCCACAGGAGCGGGGCTGGGGGTAACATGCTTGCAAAATGTGCAGGTGAGTCTCACCTCAGCATCAGGGCACCTTTTTTTTTTGCTTTCCTCCAACCCACCACAGTGCCATCTCTCATTGCTGCCCAAGCACATGTGCCCTGCCCGACACAACTGCATTTAAGCATCCCTCTGGCATGGCTCCAGGCTGGCATGCCAAAAAGCAAGGCCAGGCTCCCTGTGTCACCCCAGGGAGTATCCCATCACATCCATCCCCAGCCTGGCGCTTTCCTTCCCACTTCCTTGCTGCGGAGCCACAGTTTGCAGTCATCTGCATTCGTTCAGCCGAACAGACTTTTGTTTGCAAACTGAGCCCGCCGAGCCAGCGCTGGATTTATACTTTTCCGTATACGTTTGGACTCCAAGTCCCTGTCGATGGAAGCTGATGTCCAGCCCGAGCCTGGGGATTCAAAGCGAATGGCGGAATTGCACAGCCATCTGGAGTAGCTCAGCACGGCGCAGCCCCAGCAAGTCATCCCTCCTGCTGAGGATAAAGCTGTGAATGGAAAACTGTGTCTTGTCCTGCTGCAGAGAGGCGTCAATGGGAGCCAGGAGGTGGCACTGGGCACCTGTGGTCAGGCTCATGGATGCTTGCTCACCAGCCGCTCCCCGAGCCTCTGGGAGCATCCTCTGAACACCGGATGCAGTGGGGATGGAGAAAGCTGTCCAGCCCTCCTTGCACCCACCGCGGCAGAGGGAAGGTGATGGGAGGCAGGAGAGGCTGTTGGGGTGGTGGTGAAGATGACAGTGAAGGAGGACTGCAGCAGGGTGTGTGCCCGGGTGCTGAGCGGGAGGGCTGGGGAGAAGGGAGATGGCGGTGGGCTACGTCTCGGGGGGAACAGGGCCAATTCTGGGTCCCACCAGGGTGGTTGGGCTGTGGCTTCATTTCAGCAGCCCCTCTCTGGCTCACCCACGGCCAAGAAAGTGGGTTTG
Source organism: Fregata magnificens (assembly GCA_013389945.1). Lineage (NCBI taxonomy): Eukaryota > Metazoa > Chordata > Aves > Suliformes > Fregatidae > Fregata > Fregata magnificens. The sequence continues at coordinate 565,906 of WAAD01039684.1, forward strand.
AAAGCATCACAGGCTGGTTTCTCCTAGGAGGAGCAAGCAGTGGTGGTGCAGGGAGGGTGTCTTCCTGGGGACAGTTGCTGCGATGCCACCATCATCCTGAAGCAGAGATGGCAGTGAACAGCACACACGTGACTCCGCTTGCAGCAGACTGGCCCCACAACAGCGCCTGGTTCCATCCAGCTTCAAGCAGAGGGAGAGATGCCCTTCATGCACAGGGCAGGGCTGCAGGCAGCAGGCAGGCAGGCTGGCAAGGCAGCAACTCACTCACCACCACCACCTCCTTCATCTCCCAGGGGAGGCAAAGCCCCTGTGTGGACATCACCTCCCACCTGCAGCAGCCTGGGGGCAGCATGGAGGAGAAGACCTCTGAGTGCAGGGCAGGAGCTGTTCCAGGTGGAGAGGGGCTCCTCATGGCCTCAGCATCCCTCTTACATGCTTGGGAGTGGAGTTTGATGCTGGCACCTACACAAGCTGCTGCTCAAGATGGTCAGAGCCAGGGGACCATTATTCGATCCAGAGATTTTCAGGCCAGGAGGGATCCATTGGCCTGCATGTGGATTTTGGAGGGGGTTGAAGGCCCTCCTGGCACATCAGGACTCATATGCATTGCTATTCTTAGAGTGCACAGGGAGCCCTCTTCCACCCCAGGCACAGCTGTGTGCCCAGCTCCCCATACCCGGCTCCTTCCTGGCCATGAGAAAAGGAGAATTGTGGGTGTACCCGTATCTCGGTCTTTTTGTAGCTTTGCTACTGCAAATTGGGAGTTTGAGCTGTTGGGAGTTGAGCAAACGCTTAGTGAGGAGCAAGGCTTGCTCTGCAACAGGCAATGCTGTTCATCACAGCCTGTCTGTGATTTGCTCCCAGCACTCTAAAAGTAGCTGGAACTTCAAAGCACATTGCATAGCTCGCAGCCAATTAATATTTGCTTGAAATACTTGTCAGGTAGCAAGAAAATTTCCCTGTATCCCAAAAGCAGAGCAGGGCTGAGAGAGAGATACCTGGGGTGGAAGGTGACCACAGCAAATATGATGTGCCAATGCTTTGAATCCCCAAAAGCCCAGCCCTAAACCTAAGGGCCAAACTCTGCCATGTTACTGCGAGGTAAGCAGGTTTGAATGTGGGTCAGACTCCCAGAAATCAGCAGGTGTGAGGAAAGTGCAGGATTTGGGCTTAGTGGGCTCCTCGCCCTTACCCAGGTAGCCCTGGGGAGGAGGAGCTCTGCCCTGGCCAGGTTGTTTCCGTGTGTCTCCAGCACTGGCACCTCCTTGATGATGGTTATTTTGAGCCAGGACAGCCATACCACTGACCTGGACAAGAAAAGGTGATTTGTATCTAATTAGCCTGGGAAAAAGATGTTCTGTGTGTCGGTTGCACCCCTTGCAAAGCATACGGTGCAAAGCCCAGCCAGCTATGCCAAGGGGGGTAAGGAAGGATGCCACGTGCAAAGCTTTACCAGCCACCCTCTTCTCTTCCAGTAAAGCCGGACCCTCCGGAGAGCGTGGTCGCCAAACCCGTGCCCAATAACCCTCGGAGGCTGGAGGTGTCATGGCAAAACCCCTCATCCTGGCCTGACCCGGAGTCTTTCCCACTCAAGTTCTTCCTGCGGTATCGGCCCCTCATCCTGGACCAGTGGCAACACGTAAGTGATGCTGAGCTGGCTGGGACGGGAGGGAGCGGGGGGAGCTGGTGGCTGGGAACAGGTTGCGCTGGGAACAAGTGGTCAGGGACCAAAAAAAAAGTCTATTTACTGCCCAGACAACCCAGACCTTTTTCCTCTCCTTCTGTGTCTCTCCTCCCTTCTCTCTTCTTCTCCGTCTTTCTTTTAACTCACATTCTGCCTACAAATGGCTCTGCAGGCTCTCCCCGCTCCGCATGTTCATCCACGGCCCCTATCTACTTTCCATACATATGTTCTATATAAAACCTGCCAACGAGATGTAAAAGGCATTTAAAGTATAAATGTCACCACATTTAAATGCGCCTCTGCCACATTTAGATTTTGAACTGAAGATAAAACACCGCTCGCCGTAACTCAGAGCACAGTCACGGAACGATTGCCATGATGTTATCGTATTTCTTACTTTTATTTCTTGTTTCTTTAAAAAAAAAATAGTCAGTGAAATCCTTGGCAGCCCGGAGGACAGACTTCATTTGTTAGCTGCAGGAAGATAGCAAATGGGGGGTTTTTTTGCCTCTGTGTGCTGCTTGTTTGCTCAGCTTGTGAAGGAAAGTAATCTGCTGCTCGAGGAGAGGTGCTGCTATGCTGGCATGGCTCATCCAGCATCCCCTCTGCACCGAGCTGGGCCAGTCGAAAGCCAGTTAGGTGCTTTGCTTGATAAAGCTTTTTGTCCCCTCAAAAAAAGACAAATAGGAGGCAGCACCTAGTCCCCGGGGAGCCCACCTGTGTCGTGGAGTCAAGCACAGTCTTCTGCCAGCCAGATCTTCTTGGGGAGAGAAACAGCTGAGAGAGGGGATGGGAGGCTTTGGCTGTGTCTCTGCAAGACGTCTGTGTCTCAGCAACTTCTACTTTTTGCATTGGTTGGGTTTTTTGACAAGGCAGCGCCGCAGGTCGTGTTTCAGATTGAAGCGTTTGCTGATGGCTTTGAAAATCAGAGAAGGGTTGGGAGAGGGTTTTCCTGCTTGTCTCTTTGCCCTTCGCTTCCCTCCTGTGAGTGGGAGAGCATCCACGGAGTATCCTGAGGGGTAAGAAAGCAGAGGTGGAGTTTGGGCATTAGGTTGCTGTGCATATTTTTTTTCACTTGGGGGAGAAACACTCAAATTGTAGAAGCTGTGACAAAAGGGGAAGAATTAATGACAAATACCAAACACCACGTCAGTTTTTTCAAGGTGTGAAACTGTTGTGGAAAAAGCTGATGTTTTTACCCTGCCACAGCCTGATCCAGCCAAGCACCCTGAAAATGCAGGGGTTTGCACCCAAAAATGGTGGGAGAGCCGGTGGGCTGCCTCCCACCTCGACACCCTCAGAGTCCCTCCGTTACTGGGTATTAGGTGTCATATTTGCGGGGTCAAGCTGTGGCAGTCCCCTTGCCGCAGGGCCTCCAAGGGGGCAGCGTGGCCTCTCCGTCAGTGCTCTTGGGCAGGCAGTAATGGTGGGAAATACATGGAGGTGTTGGCAGGGCCACCCTGGCTGGAAAAGGCAGTTCTAGGGCAGTAAAAACTTGATTTCTCCTATTTAAAGATACCTTGAGCTGCATAGAGAGCTCGAGGTACCAGCCCTCATGGTGGGTGCAAGGAGGGCTGGGAAGGGCTCATCTCCCAGCATCCCAGGAGGGCACAGCAGTCCTGGGTACCACTTTTAATCAATATCCGCTTGCAAGAGACATGTACCCTGTCACTGGCTGATGGAGAAGTGTGTTTGGGGAACAATTTGCTCGGTGAGCAAGTGCAAGCATTCAGCGAGTGAGGTACCAGCCTTGTTTTCTGACTCTCTGCCCCGCCAGCTGGGTAATGAAAAATCTGATTTGTGGATGATTTGAGGAAAACTGCCACTATTCATCAGATGAATTATTTGCGAAGCCTAATTCAATCAGCTCCCAAACACCAGGGGATAGCAGCGCTGCAGCAGCCAGAGCTGCTCCGACCCCAGACCCCCTTGGCACGCTCAGCCTGCTTAGCCCAGCCGGGCATGCTGCAAATGCAGGGGTTTGCACCCAAAAATGAACCCCGCTGATGTCAGCATGCTGGGAGCATGCCCAAGCCACACTGAGCTCTGCTTTGCTTGACCTATTACTTGTTGGCGTCTTGGGGGGTGTTCCCGTTCCCACAAATCCAGGCAGGATAGGAAAGGACGTGGTTTAGTAGGGCCAAGCCTAGCTCAGCCATCCAGCTCATCCTGCAGTGGTGGTGTTGGGTCTCTCCTCAAAGGGGCAAGTACCCTGAGAAAGGATGCAGCTGGTCATGCATGCCACGCTTGCATGGGGGTGTCTTAATTCTTGCCGAGGTGAAGGTCTCCTGCCACAAGCTGCCCCCCATCTTGGCTCTTGCTGTCCCCACTGGCTGCCAGCACAGAAAAGCCATTGCACATAACCTGCTTGCTCACAATGGGGCAGCTTGGGAGCCCGGCAGGGAGAGGAGAAGTCGCCGCCAGTAGCCAGGAGGAGCTGGGCAACCTCATGCTCTGGCACTTCCCTGTGTGCCCAGGGTCCCCACGCTGAGCCCCGTCCCTGCCTCCTCATGGCAACCCACCCATGCACCAGCTGTGGGTTTTAAACATTTCCTGCCTCCCCCTTGGCAGCCCCGCGGGAAGCCCAGCATCCCTGCAGGAGCAAACCCACAAGGGAGCACCAGAGACTGCCCAGAGCCAGGAATATCCATGCAGGCCTGACTCGCATGTGGCATTTCTTGGCAGAAGCAGCAGCTCCCCTTTCTCCCCTCCACCTCCCGTTATCTTTGCAGGGTCTGATTTATGCACAGCACCTCGGCAGGCAGGACCGAATGAGCACTAATAGGATCAGATGGATGTCGAGCTGTCGAATACCATAGGGCCTGATTCAATCAGCGTCTGCTTTCTCCTAGGCTCTTCCTTTCAGGATTTTAATAATGCCAGGGCTTGGCACCAGAAGATGAAGCCATCCGTGGCGGGAGCAGTGGATCTTATCGAGACCGCTGCTGCACGAGCTAGCCATAAATGCAGTTTTTCCCCCAGAGAGAGACAGGCAATGCTTGGTCCAAGCATCCCCCCCCATCAAGCAATATCTGGGGCTGACCCAGAGCTGGGGGGACACCCTCATCCCCTTCCCAGCACTTTGCAAAGGTGGGTTTGAGCCCCAGCGTGCCGTTTGCACTCCCTTCCTCCTGCTCAGCAGCGCCTTTCTGCTCAGGCCACTTAGCAGCTCTTGTGTTGCAGGGAATTATGATGATGTGCTCTGGGAATTATTATCGTGGAGAGATGATGATGATGAGTTTCCACATGAGCGTGCGACGGGGCACGTGCCAGATGCTCCTTGCACCATCATGCCGCCCCACAGCAGCTCCCTCGAAGCTGGGCATGGGGGTTTCCTGGTTGTTCGGGATGCAGCCATGTCACATCGGGTCACATCAGGTGGCCACTCGCTCCCCTCCACTCCGCCAGCACGGAGCTTACTCTGAAACTCAAGCAACTTTAAAGTCACACTCCTCCCTTTCTGGAAGAGTGGCTGGTGGTTTCTCTTCTGCCAGAAGAGAGATGGGATATTTGTAGCCTAAACAGGTTTTTTATTCTCTCCTTTTGGCAGAATCTCCCCTTCTGTCTCCTAAATATAAAACATTAAATGTTTAGGGTATCCTTTATTTTTCTTCTGCTTTTAAGTTTGTAATTCAAGCCAGATTAGCGTGGTTTCCTCTTCTGTTTTATAGCCCCATCCTGGCCCCAAGCGAGCTCTCCTAATGCTCTCAGATGTTCCTCTAATGGCTTACCTAGGCTGGAACTGGATACCCTTTCCTAATGGATTGCTAATAGCCTGTTTCTGGTTTTACAGGCTCCTTCAGTTAACTCGCAACAGCAGCGATCGCCACGCTCACAGATGCGATCTCCCCGCAAGCACGTCTGCATGCTCACCCCTAGATGCAGGCGGGTGGCCAGGCACCATCCCGAGCATCTTTGGGGAGCCCAGGGCAGGTCTTGCACCCAATTTGCTCCCACCCTGTAGCGTTTGCTGGAGCAGGTTTTCCCCTTTTCCCAATTTCTGGGGGGAGATCTCATGCGCTGAGCACTGACCAGCTCGGTGCATGTCCCAGGAACGTGGCAAGGCTCAGAAGGTGTTTCTTAAGCAGTGTCAGAGCTGGCAGCCAGGCTGAGGGAGGATTTCCTCCAGTGGGTTGCCAGCAATTTGCAGATGCCGTCGCGAAGTCTAATTGAACCCATTGGCTGCGCTGACAACATGAAATGTTAACGAACCATGAGGCGGGCTGCGCCTCAGATCTTGAGATTTGCAGTAAAAGGTCATGAGATATTTAAAGCTAATAATGTGGTTGGGTTCTCTCCTTCCTCTTCTGTTTTGGAAGCATTAGAGCCACGTCTGTGAGCATTTGCAAAGGCTGAAAACGTCCTTCTTTGGAAAAGCAAGCAGAGGTGCTCCCACCATCCTGGGATTTTAGGAGCTGGGGCCACAGAGCCCACGATGCAGGCGTCTGTGCCAGCTCTGATCTGAGCAAATGATGGGGATTTGGGGACAGGAATGGGCAATTTGTGGGTATTGCCAAATATTTAGTGGTTGGGTTCATTGGTGTGAGGAGGACATGGTCATCTGGGCCAGCCACTGTCACTCATGGGTTGGCAGTGGCTGCCAGGGTGGGCTGAGGCTCATCTCCCAAGGCAAAGCAACATTTTTCGGTCAAATAGGTGAATCTCACAGGCCATCTCTGGAAGTTCCTGCCTTGGGGCAGCCTGAAATAACCTGAAACTGTGTGCTAATGCGTATCCTGCCTGCAACGGGCAAGGGGGAGGGATGGACCTGGGGAAGGCAATTAGTGCCACTGTCCTCTGCAGCCGCATCCCCGCTGGCGTGGTGGCAATGTCACTTTGCGGCGGGTGCGCTTTTTCGCACCCATTTGCATCCCCCCCGTGTCTCTGCCGTTTTGCCGGTGCTCCCCCTCTTCGCAAGGCAACCTTGGCAGGGAGGTCACCCTGAGTGAGCTGGGTTACAGCTTCACGCCTGGTAGATTTTATTGCGGCACTTCTCTCCCTTCCCCTCCCCACTGCAAAGTCAGTGATTAAAAAAGAAGGGGAGAAAAAAAGGAATTAATATGTGGGAGCAAAATGTTGATGCTGTAATAGTGTCACTCGCAGCTCGGCGTGGGATGGGCAGGGCTGGAACAGAGTGCCTTGGAGGAGGATGGAGGTGGGAAATGCTCAGAAATCACCTTTTCCATCCACCCCCAGCTCCAGGGATGGAGCCGGGCTTGGGACCCTTGGCTGGCACTGCCTGGGTGCTCTCAGCCCTCAAGGGAACTGCTAGTGACCTAAAACTACTGAGCACCCAGCAGGATCAGGCCTCCAGAGGCAGCCTTGATGGTGCCACTGAGCAGCAGAGCACTCATGCACGCACCCGTGTGCCTGTGCTCACCTGCATGCTCGCACAGTTACAGGCGGGCAAGATGGTGCCGGCAAGCTCAGCTTTCCCTGCCTGCGTGCAGACCATGCCAGGCAGGTGCCCGTGTCCTGCAATGCCTACGCACAAGCTGCACCCATCTGCCTTCACCCCCAGCCCGCTGCATCAGCGTGGTAAATGCATCTGTGGGTAGCGGATGCCGGTGCTGAGCAGGGTTAGAGCTGGTGCTGAGCACCCTGAGCATCTGCGATCCCATCCTCCCCACAGCCACAAGCGAAAGCGAGCTCTGCCAGTTGTCACTTGGCAGGAGGGGACAGCGCATCCGGAGAAAGAGTCCCGTTATTAATGAGCTTACAGCTCCGCTTTCAAAGATGCTCTTTATTTTAAGCCAGAAGGGAGCCATTCAACCACATCTGGTGTGACACAACCCAGGCTGCAGAGGAACCCTGCGATAACTCGTCCTCCCAGACCGGCAGCAGGGCTGAGCTATGTGCTGCAGCAGCACAGCAGCCTTCTCGGGGGGGGTGACAGCAGGGACCACAGCTCAGACCCTGCTGGGCTCCTCCGCTACCCGGCTGGCAGAGAATAAGGAGGGTCATTCACTTTTCCCAACGTTTTAGTTATTCCAGAGTCCAGGCAGAAAGTTTTGTCTGGGGTTAGCCCAACTGATTCCTGCGGCGCTGTGGAAGGAGGAGGTATGTGGGGGCTCGTTTATTAGTAATGAATGTCAGACCTATTTGCTCTCCAGACGTGGCTTTGAAAGAGAAAAAGCAAAACATTTCGTTTCCTCTTGACAACATCTTTTCACAGGCTGCAGTGGCTGTTTGCAGTGACCCTCCTGCGCTTCCCAGCAGCGGGGCGGCTTGCTTGGGGGTTACCCCTGATTTTGGTTTAGCCTGTTCCCCAGGGCAGGTGGGAGCCTGCTGGGATCCCCCTGAGATCACGGGGACTGAAGGCACCTGAAACAGCAGCTACTCCTGTAGCATGAGCCCCTGCAAAACTCCTTACAGCCAGGTGGAAGGATCTGGCCACTTGTTGCGGGGAAAAGAGGCTGTGAAATCGAGCCCACTGAGGTGCCCCATCCCCCTCCCAGTTCCCATTTTCCCCATTATCCAGGATAACCTGGGGAGCATCCAGAGGTGGAGGAGGCTGCAAGGACGTGAGATGCATGGCAGACCCGGGCCATGCTCTTACAAGGGGTTTCCTTCCGTGTTCCCCCACTCACTGTGGGCGGCACACGCTGTGTGAGCAGATCAGCTTCACCCTACAATAGGCAGGGTGCTTCTTTTATTTTGGGGAAGGCAGGCTCACCCAGGTTCGATACAACACCTGGGACAGGCGCGTGGTCTCTGTCCTGGCATGCACAGCGGTGGTGCATCCCTGCCGTGGGACTGAGGGGTGCCAGCACCCCGTCCCCACATTGCCAGCCCCCCGGCAGCAGAGTACCCCCTTCCCACACCGGGAGCCATCCTGGGGAGTGGGAGGTGTCAAGGAATGGAAAGCAGAGCCACTGCCACAATGGGGGAGCCGGCAAACACATTTTCATGTGGGATGCAGAGAAGGAGGCATCTGATCCCCCCTTTTCCCCCTCCACCTCCTTCCAGCACCAGCTGCCAGGGCAGGGATGGTTGGGGTTTTCTTCCCCCCCCATCCCCTTCCAAAGGCCATCTGGACTTCAGACCTGCCTGTGCATCACCCTGTTTGCAAGTAATTGCTCTCTGGTCTTGCTGGACCAGGAGCAGAACCTGGGTGGGAACAGAGCACAGTGACCTTTTTTACTGCTAAAACCCTGGCAGGGTGGGCTGGGGGCAGAGGAGCAGGGCATGGAGTGTCCAGGGATGGGGGGAATGGCTTCCTTAACTCCTGCTGTGCTGAGCACTGCAAGGCAGTGCCACCAGTCTGTGGGCAGGGACTGGGACAAGGGCACACATGGATGTCCCCTGTTGGGATGCATGGTGTGGATAGCTCATGTGGATGTCCCCAGGCCTCCAGCACATGTACAGGGGGACCAGCACGGACAGGGGGAAAGCCAAGGGCTGGGAAATCCCCCCCTCCACCTGCCCTGGGTGTTTATCCCCATCACATCAATGAGGCACTGGCCCCTGGGCTCATCCTAGTGCTTGGGGCTGTGGGTGGGCACTGGCCGTTCCTCAGCAGCCCTGTTACCTTTCCAAGCAGACTGATGGGGGAATGCGGCCGCAGCAGGGAATGGCATCCCAGCCCACGCTGTCCTCAGCAAGCTGTTGGCTGAATTACTGGGTTCAAGGGCTTTTTTTTCATTTCTCTCCCTCTCTCTTTTTTTTTTTTTTTTGCAATGCTAATAGCTCTGCATTGCACTGGCTACTGATCTCTCATTAATCTGGGCAGCACTTCACAGCCAGCCAGAGTGACTTTTGGCAGGTGCACAAAGGCAGGCAGCGACACGCAGACCCCCCCCGGCCAAAAAAATTACCATGCAGAGCCTTCCTCCAACTTTTGTCTCTGTGTGGCGGGGACACAGATTAAGGAATTTCCCCCTCTGCCTTTGATGCTGTGTGTCCATCCATCCCCCCATGAGCTCCCCCGTGTCCCGCCCCCCCAGGCTCTCCCTGTCTGTGTCCAGTTGGCTCTGGTCCCTGTGTGCTTTCCCATCTGCTGCTGCAGTTCTGTGCTGAGCCATGGGCACCCACCCAGGGACTTTCTTACCTACCATGGCAAATGTTGGATGTGTCACCCAGCTGCCCAGCTCAGAAGTGCTGCATGCAGACGTCGTATGTGTGGGGAGAGATGGGTGCTGTCATTTATGCCTTCTCTTTTCATCTGCTGTCTAAAGAGGAGCTTAGGGCAGCATCCTCCCAGGTCCTACAAAGAAGGTCCTCCAGGTCCTCCAGCCTGGGTCCTGGGGGAACATCCCCCCCCAGGCAAGGCACAGCCTTGACCTCATTGTGCCTGTGATGCCCCATCTGCAAACACTCAGCTGCAGGCTGGCTGCAGCTGGGGAGAGGCAAGAATTGCTCCCAGGGGGAAGCACTCAGCTGGGAGGGCTCTTTGGGCTGGAGAAAATGCTCCGGATGGAGCAGTTGCCTGGCCAGGCCAGCGGGACCTCAGTGGGGCTGGCCTGCCCTCAGCCTGCTTGCTGTGGAGCTCAGTGAGCAACCAGGAGGGCTCAGAGGGTGCTGAAAGACCTAGAGGGACCCACACACCAGCCAGATAATCCCAGCATCTTTCCGAGCCCTGTGCTCATTCCCTGCTTCCAAGGCACACCCAGCCCAGCACAGACCAAGCTGGGAGAAACAGGCTTGCAAGGGGCTGGCAGCTCACCCAGCATGGTTTCATTAATTGTCATTAGGAATTAATTGAGCTTGATCACCTCAGCATTGCCGTCCAGATTGGTGGATGCCACCGAACAGCTCTGGGCTGATCCCATCCAGGCGGGTCCCTGCTGTGTGTCATGCACAGTGCTGCACACGCATCCCGTCCCGCTGTGCCTGCAAGCAGCATGCCTGTAAGCAGCAACCGGAGCTGGTGGCAGAGGCAGGGGACAGCATGAATGCCAGGGTCTGGGTGGCAGGGACAGATTCACTGTCCTTTGCGGCTGTGGGGGGGTGCCCTGCCGAGCACAGTGCTTTGCACAGGCCAGGTCATTCACAGCCTGGTGGGTCTCCTATCCTGCCTACCTGTCCCTTGGTGCCTGGGCCATGAAGGTGTGTCCCTATGAGAAGAGGATGCAGAAGGTGCCTCCTCAGCTCTGCTGGGTACAGCGGTGGGTGCCAAAAGCCTGTCCTCTCCAGGGACCCTGATCCAGCTCAGGTGTTTGTCCTGGGCTGAGGAGGGCTGGAGCTTCATGGGGTTGGTGGGATGGGTCTCAGCCAAGACCCCCGCGGGTTGGAGGATGCACAGCCGTGTCCTGCAGGAGGGACCAGCGTCCTTCTCATCTTCTTTTCCCCATCCTCCCTTCTGCCCAGACCTCACAGGATTTCAGTTTTCACCTATCCCATAAGTGAAGTGGGCCAAAATCATTTTCCTGCAGGATGGGCTGTGCCCAGCTCCAGGATGGGAACAGCCACCCCCCCCAACATAGACGGTGCCAGGGACCTGCGAGCTGCTAAACAGGACTGCTCTAAGCCTGACCCTGTTATCTGGATGACAGGCAGCATGTGTGACCCCAGGGCTGGCTCTCAGCCTCTTCGGCATGCTGGAAACTCAGGGAGACCGGTCATGGAGCCCCACCAAGGTTGCTGGGCTTGTCTGCCCCCCATGCCAGGCTCCCTCCAGCCAGGCTCTGACCTTGGACCCCCTTGGGGTCATGCCAAGAAGCTGCCTCCATGCTGATGGGTCGGACCCAATGGTGAGACCCATGGTGTGGTGGGAGGGTGTCCCCTGGAAAGTAGGGGTGGGCTTGGGAACCAGTTCCCCCTGTGCTTTGGCTAACAGCAGTACAGGGCTCGGGCACATCTCAGCTTGCCACAAGCCCTGCGGTGAAACCGCCGGCATCCCCTGCTTGCATCACACCGGCGCCGTGGGCATCAGCCCCAAGTCAGTGGTGCGAGGAGAGGCAGGACTCTGCCTCCCCCCATCCAGCCCCAAATTCTGCAGCCGTGGGACAGACACATGCCTTTCTCCATGCTGCTCCCCTGCTGATGTTTGGTAGCAGCTTCATGCCTCGCGGGCAGCAGGAGGCCCTTTGCTCCCCGATGGCTGGGGGGGGCTGGCTGGGCCTGCCTCCAGATGTGCTCCAGATCTGGGGCCCCTGCGGGCTCGGGCTGGGCGGTGTGAGCAGCTGGGAGCACAGAGCCCGAGGGCCCTGCTGGATGCAGCTCTGGGAGAGGGAATAGGGAAGGAAAGGCTCTCACCTGAAGCAAGAAAGCAAAAGTGCCCTCCTCCCTGGTAGGGATTCCCCAGAGCGGCTGTAAAAGCCATCGAGGGGCTGCAGATCTATGGTGGGGTGTTGCATGTGCTGTACTGGGGGTACTGGAAAAGGGCTGGGTCTTTCTCAGGGTGGGTTCCTGCTTTTCAGGTACCCTGCAAGCAGTGGGGTGGTGAGATTAACCACGCCGGCCACTGGCCAAGCCATTGCACGCATCCCTGGTGTGCACACCATCCGTGCGTGTGTAAAGCCGCATTAACAGGGCAGCCTTGTCCCACAGGTACATTGGCCCGGCTACCCCTGGGCACCCCAACAGTGCAGCTTTTCTCCCTTTGGGCTTCAGGATGTGATCGAAGACCAGGCAGAAGTTTTCAGCTCCATCTTGCTCCTGTTGTTGAACTGAGTTCTTAATAAAACTCAGCTGTTGGTGCTCCCTGGGGCAGTGGGATCCCGTGCCTGACCTTCTCCTAGGTGGCTGGGGAGATGTGGAGGACCCCACGCAGGTTGCACTATGAAGTTCTCCCCACCCGTGAAGTGCCGCTTGTTCTGCTCAGAGCATCAGCCCCTGGCTGGGCACCGGCGCTGGCAGATGGCCTGCATCAAACCTGCAGCACCCCTCATCCCCTCAGCATCTTTATTATCAACGTGTGTCTGGAGAGGAGGTGGTTTGTGTCAGCCAGGGCATGGGGAAGGACGAGGGGTGCCCCACGTCTCCCCCATGCCATGCACAGGCAGTGCAGGGGGGAAATGAATCTGGCAGCATGTTAGTCGTCAGCCTCAGAGACTGGGTGGAGGGCAATCTCCCACGCAGTCTCTGTGGGATGCTTCTGCCCTGGTCCCTCCATGCCTACAGGACCCCGAAGCCAAGCCCGGCTCCATCCCCAGAAGGTCATTTGGGTGCTGAGCCCTCCTCCTCTGTCACCCGGGTGTGTTTGCTCAGTGGTGGCCGTGCGATGGGGATGCATTTCTACCAGGCACCTGCGTCTACCTGTCCTTGAGCCAAGCTCCAAGTAGATCAGAGATCCCCAGAAGGTGTGGACGCAGTCCGGAGTTAAAGCATTGCACCAGCAGCCACATCCCCAGGAGGACGACAGGACGTCCTCTGTCCCAGGCAGCAGTGACAACAGGACAGAGGGAATTTTTCTAGGAAAGATGGCTGGACACAGCTTGATCCTTGTCCAAGAACCCAGCCGGAGGGTTGCAAGCCAAGCCGGTGGGATGCCAGCAGGCGCAGGAACAGGGTGGCCAGAGGCATGTTGGTTGGGGAAGCCTCCTCCCAGCACTGGCAGTGATGCCCAGAAAGCGTGTGCACACATGCCAGGTGCTGCCCTGGACGTCCAGCTCCCAGCCGCCCTAACATGGCCGAGCGGAGCTTGCCCGCACATCAGCTAGTTTCTGGTGACCTCTAGAGGAAGCCGCTCCGCTCCAGCACCACGACTTTGGGAGCGGGACAGGGTCTCACCAGACCTTTGGCTTAGCTGCAGCTGGAGCATTCTTCCCCTGCATCCCTGTCCTGGGGTCATACCTCTGCCCAAAATCCCAGACCCCTTTCCAAAGTGCTGCGAAAGTCTCATTATCATGCTCTAGCCAAGCTGAACATTCTGATTGTCTTACACCTCCCTGTGCCGGGGGTTCCTCTGACTGCCCTCCCCTCCCCGCCACTGCCTGCAGGTCGAGCTGTCAGATGGGACATCACACACCATCACGGATGCCTACGCTGGCAAGGAGTACATCATCCAGGTGGCGGCCAAAGACAACGACATTGGCACGTGGAGTGACTGGAGCGTGGCTGTCCATGCCACCCCATGGACGGAGGAGCCCAAGCATCTCACCACGGAGGCCCAGGTCACAGGTGAGAGCCCCCCACCCGTGCAACAGGCTGTGCCTGCAGTGGGGGGCAACCCAGGAGTGACAGCTGAGGGTCCCCCCGTCGGACTCCTGCAAGTTTGGTCCCCAGCCAAGGAGATGCACCCAGCACCTAGGGGGGGGCTGCAGCCCTTCACCCTACACTTTGCCCCCCACCCATGGCCATGGCAGCAGGTGCAACCATGGCCTGAGGGGTGCTGACTCGGCTCACCTGGCTCTGGCACCCTCCTCGCCAGGATGCTTGGGGTATGATAACAAAGCTGGGGTGGTTGTTATTATTGTCATTATTGTTATGATTATTATTATTAATAANTATCAGCCCTCCATTTCCCAGAAGGGCTGGAGTGGACCCCGTGCCGGTTCCCCCAGCTGGCACCAGTGGTGGGGCTGGGGGAAGCACTGGCGTGCAGGCAGGCAGGCAGGCAGGCAGGCAGCGACCAGACTTCTACATCAGGGCCGTGCATGTCAGCTGCCCAGATGTGCATGTGGCGAGCGGGGGTGCTTAGCTCCCCCACCCTCCAAGCTCTAGCCTGGCTGAGTGTGTAGATCCCGGCAAGTGTGTGTAAGCTGTGTGCTGCCAGAGCCATGCACGAACCTCTGCAGGCCCTGGCAATGCTCCCTGCATGGGGGTGCAGTGGGTGCAAGCCCCGCTGCCAGCAAGTGGAGGTACCTCCTACACCCCCTTGCAGAAACAGCACCCAGTAGAGCACCTGGGGATTAAGGCAGCACCAGGAATTTGCAGCCCCTCATCTCTAGGGGGGTAAACCCCCGCAAGGAGTGCAGGCACACAGTGCTGGTGTCAGGTTTTGGGGTTTGCTTCTATACCCGCCTGCATCGTGCTAAATGCAAATACCACTTCAAATGGCACCTGCCTGCTCCCTGGGCAGGCACACGCACGTCTCTCTCACACATGTCCCTCGCACACATGTTCCTGTGAATGCAGCTGGCTGCAGCCATGCAGGGCTGATGTGGAACACCCTGGCTCCTGGACTGAGCCTCACTGTGACACCTCAGTGGGGTCTGAAAGACGCCAAGACGGATCCCCTGTGGCCCCCAGCGTCCCCCCCAGATTGTCTGGCTGGGAGCACTCTGACACCCTCTGGATGTGACCGAAGCTGCCTCAGCCTGACTGCCCGTCCATGCCCTCCCTGCAATCCTGCAGCACTCTGTGGGGACAGACACCCCATCTGGTCCCGTACAGAGGAGGGCAAGCCCTGTGAGCCAGCCCAGCAGCTGCAGCCATGTCTAGGGTGTTCCCTGGGTGCTGAGCACTTGTGGCCATGTCATCATGACCTCTTAGCCAAAATTCTCACAGAGCTGATGCACAGAGCAGCCCAGCTGGATAGGATGGGGCCGGGAGGGATGATGCCCAGCTCTGCCAGGTGGTGGAAGCATCTCCAAGCAGTAGGTCCAGTGTTAGAGCAGGGAAGTTCTCATATGGACCACCATTCCCTGGCTCATCATCCCAGCCCCACAGCTCAGCCCTAGCATGGCATGACAGTGAGAGGGGCAATTTGGGTGTGGGATTGTGCTGTGTCCCCACTGGTGGGGAAGCAGGGCTGCCCCTACGGGACGCATCCCAGGGCACCCCGGCTCCCTTTGCCATCCACTCTCCTCCCTGCAGAGACAACGAGCGCTAGCACCTCCTCTTTCATGCCGCCCCCCACCACCAAGATCTGCGACAAGGGGGCCGTGGTGGGCAGCGGGGCCGTGGCAGTGTGTTGGACAGCTGGACTGGTCTTGGCTGCCTATGGTGTCCTCTTTATTTAGTGAGTATCCCCCAAGAGGGGGGGCATGAGAGGTGGGGTGTGGGTGCTGAGAGGGGGCAGGGGCTTGGGGACCCCTGGCGCTCCAGCGTGGTTGGGAAGGGGGTGCTCCAACTAGGCTCTGGGTGAAGGGCTTTGAGAATGAGCCATTTGGGTTTTTCTTGCAGTTTTTTGTAAATGCACTAAATCTGGCTGTTTTTCCAAATTGAGTGTTCTGGTGGAGATGTCAAAAATGGCTTTTCAAACATTTTCTGCAAAGCCTGCAAAGGGGTCGGTCTTCGATGCCTCGTTCTCAGCAGCCATCTCCGCTCCCCACCGCTGATGTTTTAAGAGGCAAAGAAACCACGTGGACATCTAAGACCTTTCCATAGGGATGGAAGCAAAATTGTCTGAGATCAGAAGATTCAAAGATGCATCTCAAAAATGTCCTTGGCTTGGCTTAGAATGGAACTGGCAGCCCAGAGAGCCCCAAAATGCCCCGTCCCTCTCTGGCCAGGGCTGCTGTCTCACTGCGTCCCCCTATACCCTTCTCCTTCACCCATGCTGCCCGAAGACTGGGAGATTGATCCTGACGGCAGCCATGTGTGTCACTTTGGGGGATAAAGGACGTGCCACCCACCCTTTGGTGCCCAAGAAGGAGCCATCACAAGGCAGCTCCCATGGGTGTGTGGTCCTTTGCTCCCCTCTGGCTGTGTCATCTCCACGTGTAATGTTAGCGGTGGCAATGGGAGAGGTGGTGGCACGCAGCCAGGGGTGGGTGGGCAGGGTCTGGCCCTGGGAGGAGGAGGTGGAGGTGATGGGTTTGGGCACCCGGGTTCTGGGAAGGGGTGAATTTCCCCATGGAAATTTACGGCCGAGCCTGGAGTGGGACCGGTGACCCCTCTCCTCCCTACTTGCAGATCCCTGTCTGTCCGTCCGTCGCAGCCCAGCGCAGACGCCNGCCGCCGTCCCCTGGGGAGCCGTGAAATCCTCTCCCAGCCCGGAGCGAGGAGACGCACTTGTCCCCCCCATCCCCCTTTCCCCAGCAAGGCGAAGCGAGCCCGGGCACCACGCCGCAGCTGAGGACCCCACTCATACAGCTAACCCCCCCCACGCCAAAGACGTGCCCGCCGCCCCGCCACCCACCCGGGTGACAGGGAGCGTGACGGCGCACCGAGAAAAGGGGATATGAAAATGGGGGGGGGGGTGAGGGGAATGATGCTCCCAGCTGTGTACCCCCTACGGCAGAAGGGGGTCTCCCAAGGCCCGGACTCGCTTCCCTGAGCTCTTGACTGCGTGGTGAAGCCGGAGGGGTGCATGGGTGGGGGGTCTTGGTCCCCTCCGAGGGGATGATGGACTGAAGAACTGGTGGCTTTCACAGATGTGGTGGGGAGCAGAGAGCTGGCAGGGTTTTAATGGAAAGAAAAGGAAATGGAACACCAATAAAACCCCCCTGCCCCTTGCTGAGCACCTGGGAGAGCTGCCCCTCCAGCTCCACCCCCACCACAGCACCCTGCAGGAGCCTTCGCCACCCCCAACCCCATCCCCCCATCACCCCCAAACCTTTAACCA
>WAAD01039684.1:582997-597036 GCA_013389945.1 Fregata magnificens
TTAACCACGTTGGATACAGGGAATCGCCCCCGTTGACGTTTGTCTCATTCTCCAACAGAAGCAGAATAGCTCTGCTGTTGCCTTTAGAGCTGGAGCCCTGCAGACCTGTCCCCTGCTGTCCCCCGCTGTCCCCAGCTGTCCCCGTGCCTGCTCTGCTCTCTTCCTCATCCTGCCCCAAGACCTGTTTTGTAAAGACACCTCCTCTTGCCCCTGCCTGGACCCAAGCGCAGTATTTAATACCGTACGTCCTAGTATTCCCACTGTTGACATGCTGTATTTGAATTTTTTATAGATGTATATATATAAAAAAAAAAAGAATCAAAAAAAAAAACCAATAGGGGGGATAAAAAAAAAGCTCACACAGAGACAACGCACACACACATGCACCAGGAGAGACGGTCTTCATTAAATGATCATTTCATGATGACTGGCAGCTCTGGGTTTTATTTCCCCTCCGGCTGGAGGGGGTGGGTTCAGCTGCCCACTCCCACGCGTGGTGCTGGCTGTGATGGGGAGGACATGGGGATGGCAGTGAGGGGGACACAGACACCCTGGAGCCTGCTCCAGGGCTTGAGCCCATAGCATCATCTCCCTACGGGGTGGGGGGTACCCAAAAATTGCCCTTCAGGACATCCTGAGAAGGTGCAAGGGGGATGCCCACCCCTGAAAACTCCTGGTGATGTAAATGGGATGGTTGTCACCACCATGTGGCACCCATGCTGTGACGGGGAGGTGCCACGTGTTCCCGTTCACAGGCCCTCGGGGATCCCATGTGTCCCCAAGCTCTGGCCGTACCCTGACACCTCTCAGGGAGGCAGGAAGATGGAGACCTGCCTGTGCCCCGCTGCAGCCTGGAGGCTGGAGATGGCACGTAGTCCCAATTAATGCATTTTCCTTGTCTGATTAATAATTTCACATTAGGAAAATGCCACTGGTCCAGATGCTCTGAATTAAACTTCAATCAGGGGGGAGCTCACATGGATCCGGTGCAGGGGCAATGGGTGCAGCAAAGCACACTGTCGGGCTCTGTCCTCTCCCCATGCACCTTGCTTGTGAGCACCAACTGGAGCAAGAAATGTCATCAAGCTGCAGTTTGTCCCAGGGGAAAAAAAGCTTGGTTTCTTAAGCAAATTGCCTGCCCAGTGCCCCAACAGCGTCTCTCCAGTTGGGAGATGGGTGGATGGATGGATGGGTGGATGGATGGATGGATGGATAGATGGATGTGTGGATGGATGGATGTGTGGATGGATGGATGTGTGGGTGGATGGATGGGTGGGTGGATGGATGGATGGATGAATGGATGGATGGATGGATGGATGGATGGATGGATGGATGGATGGAAGGATGGGCGGATGTGTGGGTGGATGGATGGGTGGGTGGATGGATGGATGGATGGATGGATGGATGGATGGATGGATGGNAAAGCCTGAAGGCAGCACCAAGCTGGTCACTAGCTCCCACCAGGCACTTGCTATGATTTTTGCCATGCTGGGGATTTATTAGATGAGAGCTCAGTCCCACGGAGCCCTGCCTCCAGCTCGGCCATGCCGGCAGCAGCGCTGCCCCATGTGCTGGCTTGGTTCACTGGTTAATGTTCCATTACCAGACAACATGCCTCCATCATTTATTAATGTTTCATTAGTGTTAAAAACATCTGGTAATTAATTATGCACTAATTATGGATTCACAGTGCTAAAAGCCAGGGTAATCTACCATAGCAGATGGCTTTTCGGGGCAGGGGGAAGGGACAGCTCTTAGCAGAGATGAAAATGTCAGGCCCAGCCCTTGCCTAGGGGAAGCATCCCAGACAGACAGATTGCCTTCATCTCCACCCAGGATCTCCATGCCTGGTCCGGAGGCGTGCTGTCTCAGGTTATTAAGCAGAGGAAACCTGTCCCTTTCAAGCTGTTTCAGGGATCAAGGGAGCAGTGCTCCCACTGCCCAGGGCCATTGTATGAGAAGCCATCCAAGAGCGGTGGCTTTTGCACACAGCCCCTGTCACCCTCCGACACCTGGAGTTGGCATGCACCTGGAGCTGGCATGCAGCCTGCCGCTGACTCCGGGACGCCGTTCGTCAGACCCTCTGCAGTGCCTGGCCAGATTAAGCGGCAGTCCATAAAGCAAGGGGTGTCGTAAAAGCCCACTCGTGAAGTGCCTCAGCAATATTATGTACAGATGTGCAAAGATGTTTCTAACTGGGGAAGGTCCCAGGGGAGCATCCCTGCCAAGCAGAAAATCCATCCACTTAGCAGTATAAATCCATACAGGAAGAAAGAGGGAATTACAGTGCTCAGAGAGACCTGTGCATCGCATAAGATGAAATCCAATACGTCAGCCGGGTGCAATGGGTCCCTGCATCTTCCCAGCACATATGTGGCAGTAAATCCCACCTTAGGTGTTATTTTCGGCTGTTTCTGATGCGAGAGCAGCCTTGCACTGAGCTCCCCAGGCTCTGCAAGAGGGACCAGAAGTGTGACTGGAAAGCAGGGGCTATTTCCTGGCCGCAAGGCCTTGTAGGAAGCAGAAAGCCCCCTTGCTTGAGCGATAGGCTGAGCAGTGGAGCGGGTCCAAATCACCGCACCTCCTGCATCCTTCCCTGAGGCGGGTGCCAGCAGAGATCTCATCCTCCCCAACCTAATGGTCGGAGAAGCTCCCTGCTCCCACACCAGCCTCCCAGGAGCCTGGAGCCCCCAGGTGATATCAAGCTTATTTATCACAAATTAGGCTGACAGTGCTGAGTTGTCAGGCTTCAATAGGGCACCACACTTTGGTGGAGCAGCAGGCATGGTGCTGTGCGTTTCAGCTCCGGCAGAGCATTAGACAGTCCCACGTGAGAGCGGGGAGGCAGAGGGGTGTGAAGGCAGGCTTGGCTGCTGAGGAAGCACACTGATAGCTGCACAGCCAGACCCAAGCACTAGAGCATCCTGCCGAGCTGGGTGGAAATGCCAGGTGGGATCCATCAAGCCAGCTGGCAGAGGAGAGCTGCTGTTTATTTGCATAGGGGTAGACCTGGTCCGCAAGGGGCAAACGTCCTCCTCCATCTCAACAACAGGGAGAGGTGGGAGGTGGAGGCAAGCCAGAGCTGGTGGAAAGGTGGTCCCCAGGGTGAGAGCGTGAAGAGCAGCATTGGCAAAGGGTGAGGATGCAAATACTCAGCTTGACTTGGAGGACCCCAAAAT
Organism: Fregata magnificens; assembly: GCA_013389945.1. NCBI lineage: Eukaryota > Metazoa > Chordata > Aves > Suliformes > Fregatidae > Fregata > Fregata magnificens. The sequence goes on from WAAD01039684.1 coordinate 586,177, forward strand.
CCCCTGGTCCTCAACCCATAATGGTGTCAAGTTGTGCTGGTTTTGGCTGGGGTAGAGTTAATTTTCTTCATAGTAGCTAGTATGGGTCTATGTTTGGGGTTTGTGCTGAAAACAGTGTTGACGATAACACAGGGATGTTTCAGCTATTGCTGAGCAGTGCTTACACAGAGCCAAGGCCTTTTCTGCTCCTCACNAGCCCTGCTTTCCTGGAGATGGCTGAACACCTGCCTGCTGATGGGAAGCAGTGAATGAATTCCTTGTTTTGTTTTGCTTGTGCATGTGGCTTTTGCTTTACCTGTTAAACTGTCTTTACCTCAACCCACGAGTTTTCTCACTTTTACCCCTCCGATTCTCTCCCCCATCCCACCAGCAGGGAGTGAGCAAGCGGCTGTGTGAGGCTTAGTTGCTGGCTGGGGTCAAACCACGACAGTCCTTTTTGGCATCCCTGGGTGGGCTCAAAGGGTTCGAGATAATGACAGATTTGATTGGAATGTGCTAGATCAAATTCATAGCTGCTGTTGCTTGTTACCTATTAATCGACAGGCTCCTGTGCTTGCCATGGGGCTTGCTTGCCTTACCGTATATTAGAGTCCAGTGCTCGTTAGTGGCTGCTTTTTGCTTTCGCTGCTTGCTGTACTGCTGATCATCTTACCGTGCTGTGCCTGGGAATATTTTGATAACAGCAATGGCCATGCACCTGGCTGGCAGATGGCCAGGACATCACTGCTGTTTCTGTGCTGCTGTACTGGACAGACTGGAACTCCAGTGTGAACTCGGGTCAAAGGAACTATGTGGATGAGTCCACATGGGAGCAGGACACCCTGAAGCATCTGTGGCCGTGTATAAGTCCACACCAGAGCAGGTACATCTCGAAGCATCTGTGGCCATGGTTATGTCTGTGCCACAGCAGGTATACCTCTGAAGGGATTGTGGCCCAAGGATAAGTCCACGCTGGAGAACGTACACCTCGAAGCACCTGTGGCTGTGGATAAGTCCATGCTGCAGCAGGTACACCTTGAAGCATCAGTGACTGTGCATGAGGCCATGCTGGAGCACCTCAAAGCGTGTGGCCATGGATAAGCCCATGACAGAGCAGGTACGGCCCAGGAGGGACTGCAGCCATGGGTAAGGCCATGTTGGAGCAAGTTCACTTCTGAGGAGACTGTGGCACATAGATAGGGCTCCACTTGGAGCAGGTACACCTCTAAGGGACTGCAGTCTGTGAATAAGTCCAAGCTGGAGCAGGGGCAAGGGGAGGAATTCATTGCAATGTTAAACCTGATGGTCTGGCCCAAAGGGACCAGGGGTGGAGATTGTAATAGATATACCTTTACATTGTTGTCACCTGGGATTTGAGTTGCATGTTATGGGAATTACTATGGCAGGAACCACCTGAACCAATGCAGGACAAGCCTTACAAGAAGCAGCGCAAGTGCAGCAGTGACCCAACCTGAGCTGGCTTTGGTGCCCAATAACTCCACGCAACACACCACCTCTCCTCCTGAGTGACCACCATAACAGATGGAGCCCAAAGTCATGGACTAAATGAACTCAAAGGACATTTTGTAGACATTTGTGGGCATTTTATGGACATTTTACAAGGGTGGTCCATAGACTGAGGGCATGATATCTGCATATTACATCAAAGGATAGGAAAGGGGGTGGTGGTTAATGAGGATATATTGGATAGTGTGGTGCCTGAGCATGACATAAATGGTATGGAATAAGGGGTGAAGAATGTGCTGGTTTTGGCTGGAGTAGAGTTAATTTTCTTCATAGTAGCTAGTATGGGTCTATGTTTGGGGTTTGTGCTGAAAACAGTGTTGATGATAACACAGGGATGTTTCAGCTATTGCTGAGCAGTGCTTACACAGAGCCAAGGCCTTTTCTGCTCCTCACCCCACCCCACCAGCAAGCAGGCTGGGGGTGCACAAGAAGCTGGGAGGGGACACAGCCGGGACCGCTGACCCCAACTGACCAAAGGGATATTCCATACCATATGGCGTCATGCTCAGCATATAAAGCTGAGGGAAGAAGAAGGAAGGGGGGGACATTCAGAGTGATGGCATTTTGTCTTCCCAAGTAACCGTTAGGCGTGATGGAGCCCTGCTTTCCTGGAGATGGCTGAACACCTGCCTGCCGATGGGAAGCAGTGAATGATTTCCTTGTTTTGCTTTGCTTGTGCATGTGGCTTTTGCTTTACCTGTTAAACTGTCTTTACCTCAACCCACGAGTTTTCTCACTTTTACCCCTCCGATTCTCTCCCCCATCCCACCAGCAGGGAGTGAGCAAGCGGCTGTGTGAGGCTTAGTTGCTGGCTGGGGTCAAACCACAGCACAAGTCCAGCAAAATAAAAAAGGCCACCCCAAACCACGGGATATTGGTTCAGAAAAAGCCCACGTCTCCTGTACAGAGATGTAGCACTGGATGCCCTCAGCAGGTTATAGCCTTTTTCCAGGACTTTCTTCCCCACTGGCAGGAGGGATGGTTCAGACACCAGGGTCCCAGTATGAGGAAAGGCTCCTGCCTACTACCAGTGGTGCAGGAACAAGCCTAGGATCTTTGAGTGATTCAGCCATCACCACACAGAAAAGCAGACATAGCTGCAGGTGGGGTCCCTGGGCATCCCCACAATGCTGTAGGGCAGAGGCCTGTAGCAGCAAGAGGTGACAGATGGTCACAGCAGACTGCAGAGGACAGCCTTGGACCATCTTATTCCTTAGTGGCTCCAGATCAGGACTTGGTGCCTCTCCAGAACAGGCCGACTGTTGTTTGAAGAGCCTCAAAGCAGTGGCTCTCCTCTTCCTCATGTCCATCCTGAATGGTTCAGCCTCTGCCCTGGCACTGTGTCCCTGGTCCCCAGACACCTCCGCCTGCAGCCTCATGCCCTCCCTCCCCACCAGACCAGCTCTGACACCTCCTCACCCCCCAGCTGCACTATGGCCAGATGGACAGCACCTGCCATTGCCTTCCCAGCTCCCCATCACCTCCCCAGTAATTGTGACCTCTCTGCCCACCTCCAGTCTGCCTCAGTCCCCTGCCTGCTCTGGCCAGGGTGACCAGCATGGACCATCTGCTCACAGCATCCGAAACCTCCCTGCATGCAGACACAGCAGCCGAGCGCAGCCCACCCAGCTCAGCTGCAGCACACAGACCTGACCACACCAGGGTCCCCTAATAAGCAATTGACTCTTTTTTTCCTCCCTTTCAAGAAAAAGCCAAGCATTAGTTTGGCTTCTGCCACTCTGTTTATCTAATAGCATCGCTGATTGATTGTCTTATTTATAACCCAGATCCGGTGTCTGGGCTGCTCGTGGAGATGGGGTGATTGATGGAAAAAAGACAGCCAGGAGGGGACTTAATGGAGCCGTGTGGCTGAGCAGGAGAGTAGTGGCTTAGGCATGAAATGAAAGTGTCTCCCAGAAGTCTGGGCTCCTCTTCTTCTTTCCTGCACGGTTCCCAGGGAAGCTGCTAAGTGCTGGGAGAGAGCAGCGTGCTTCCTACACCCTGCCAGGAGTGATCAGAGACCATTCTCACATCTCCTCCAGCAGCCTGGAGGAGGACAGGCCAAGGGGACACGGCCAACAGGGACTTGGACTGCTTCCCAAGAAGGCCTCATATAGACTCTGGGAAGGTTTCCCCCTTCCAGGATGGAAGGGGTGGTTTGAAGGTGTGGGACAGCCCATGCCTGCCCAGACATCAGCCTGCTGTCAGGACGCCTGTCCTGCAGGCTGGAAACCAGGTCCTTGCATAAGCAGGTGATGCAGAGAGGAGCCTTTCCCATGGGTGACAAAGTGCCACTGGGTTGGGGTCTTGCCCTCCTGCAGGCTGGCAGCATCTTCCAGAGGTCTCAGTTTTGTCCAAGGCTGGACTGGGACATTCCCGTATCCCTAGGGGAGGTTTCCCCGTTCCTCACACCTGGTGGGCATGAACCCCAGCAGACTTACCGACCCACCTGTGTGAATCACCCCATGGAGACAGTCACCGCCATAAAGCACCAGCAGACAGGGAAGGAGCCACAGTCCCAGAAAGTGACATGCCGTTATTCAGGGTGACGCTGGGCATGTGTGACAGCCTGGACATGTCCCAAACCTCCAGCCTGCAGACTCACCCCAGAGCAGCCCGTCCCCCAGCCGCAGGGCTGGGTTGTGGTCAGGAGATGGCTGACATCTCCAGGTCCCCAAGAAGGCATTCAGCTTTGATCTGAGCCAGAACTAAACCCTCATCTTGTCCATAAAGATCAGTTTGGGAAGAAAAAACAACATATTGGTTCAGTCAAAGTATTTCATTGCTGTTTAACTATCCTCATTTCATGTCTGATTGTAACAGATAATCTAATGCAAGCCTAGAGCAAAGCCAAACACAGTTGTTTCATTATGAAGAACCCCATCAGCCAGTTTTGACGTGGCCAGACCCCACTCCCTTGTTTTTTGTTTTTCTTCCTTTTTTTTTTCCCACATCTGAAATTTGAGCAAAATCAAAACGGCTTCACAAACATTGCCGTTCAAGCAGACCGAATGAAACCGGCTTGGGGACAGGTCTCCTGTCCACCAGCCAGTGCCTGTTAAGTTCTATCCAGTGCCTTATGGTAGAGATTTATTGCTTCCAGGAGAAACCCCCCTTGGAAAGTCCCCCTGGACCATTCGACATGAGCAGGCTGATGCATGCTCCCTTCATCCAAGATGTCCCCAGACGTCCCTCCGTGGGTGATGCCACTGCCACCTCACCATGCAGTCGGGGCTGTGGGGGGAGGAGGGGACCAAGACGGGGAGATCCTTGCAGGATGTTAGAAGATGGAGGGGCCCCTGAGCAGCAAGAGCGGAAACGGCCTTTGATGTGGAGCTCTCCTTTCACAAACACAATGAGTTGCAGAGGAGTTTTATAAACATGGCTATTGTTGCTCCGTCCCTTTGGTGGGAACAGATGGTCCGAGCGCTCTGTTTGGCCCCCCTCCCCTTCCCTCACCCCCCACCCCCATTAATAAAGCCCCGGCAAGTCCAGCACCGCTAAGGTTTTCCCAAGGGGGATCAATAAATAAATGTAATAACAACAAAGGGGCCCATGCAGACGAGATTGGGTTACAAAGAGGCCTCGGCCCCCCTCCTCCTTTCCGGGCGAGAGTCATTGCGTGCAGGCACTCCGGCTGGTTTGGGGAGAGGTTGCTCCATCCCCACTGTCCGTGGGAAGTGGGGATGGGATCTTCCCACCAAAGGAGCCAGGCACCACCTGGAAGTCCCCATCCTACAGTCAAGGATGGTGATGTGTAGCCACCTCGCAGCCTTGGCCATGGTGTCACCATGGCCGATGTGGCCCCGGGGACAGGCTCAGCCACCGGCCCTGGAGGTGCAGCAGGCAGGTGCCTTCTTCTTCCAAGATTTCCTCACCAAGTCGTTGCTCTGGGTCCTTTCCCAGCAGGATCCTACCCAGCACAGGGCACTCAGGAACAGGTATCCAGGCTCCACCTTGGCTCACTTTCTGCCTTGCTCTTGCCTGACACTGGACCAGGATATTTTCTGGCCAGCTGAAAAGCATTGGTGACTCTTACCTGCTCCTCAATGGCATGATGAGGTTTTATGCAGGGCTAGATACTAACGTTTGCATGGATTAAACAAGGAGAGAACAATCTGCAGACAGAGTACCCACATGGAAACCACCAGCATGGGTGCCACTAAACCCTGCCCATGAGGCTGCAGGGCAGGAGAGCAGCTTCTCCAGGAGGATCAGTGGGGTTTGAAAGTGGCCACAGCATCTCAACAGGCTCTGGATGCTGAAGAAGTCATTCTCAGGCATTCCATCAAGTGTGCTCTCCTTTGGGGAAGGAGGAGACCAGCTCAACAGAGCTTTCCAGGGATTCATGTGCTGGGGAATGGGCTGAGCCTGGAGCAACCCCACGGGCAGGGACTGGCGGGAACTTTGGTGATGTGCAGGAGGGACTGAGAGGGTTTGGTATGGAGGGCCATCTCTGAGCCCTGCCACAGCATCCCTGCTCCAGGCAGGCTGCTAGCAGCCATTGTCTGACCTGCTCCCCAGCTGCTCCCCGCTGCTCGGAGGTGATGGGATGCCGTTTTTATCTGCACAGGACGCCTGCAGCTGGGGGTCAATGGGACGAAACGTGTCTCACACACGCACATGCACACACTGCCGCCTCCCCTCCAAGCCGCCCTGGGAATCTCCTCCTCCCCCCAACCCCTCGCTCATAAAAAAATTAAAACTCTTGATATCATCTCACATAAACGTGGATTTGAGGCCCCGTCAGTCACCAGACACGTCCCACAATCTGCACTGGCTCCAGACAGCTGGAGGGGTTTGCTGGAGGACCAGAATGACTTCACGCCGCCTCCCACAGACTGGGGTTACCCGGAGTGCTTGGTGCGGGGAGGGGAGCCGGGGGGCCGGGAGCACTCAGCCCCATCCCCACCATGCTGCCACCACGTCGTGTCCTGGACCCACCAGGACGGGTGCTGGTCCGGAGAACAGCCCCAGGGACTGATAGCGAAACGCGCCCGGGATGCAGAGGCTGTCCCCGCGGGCACACGCGAGGCAGCTGGCCTGGGCTCCAGTGCCGGCGAGGTTTATGAGGGCTGACCCCTTGTACCGAGTGCCTGGGGCAGGATAAATCCCACTCCGCCTTGGAGCGCAGGTGCACGGGGCTGACAGAGAGGGGAAGGGACTACAGATGCATGGGGGATCCGGAGAGGGGGAGCTGGGGCCGGCCTCAAGCTGTCTGTTGCTTTGGGTCCATCCCTGCGGTGGGAACGGTCCCCTCCATCTGCTCCAGAGCTCATTGCATTGCCTTGTGGGTGCTCTCAGCAGGGCTGCCTGCAGACAGCCTGCCATGGCGATGCCCAGGGGCACAGAAAGATCTACACCATGTCAGTAGATGTGCCACAGGATGCCCAGAGGAGACTCATGGCATTCTGGGTGACAGTGGGTGACTGCTGGCATCCCCTGGGTACCACAAGTGTTTGGGTACCTGGATCCATAGCTGTGAGACTCACATTGAATTCACCCCGGGTTTAAGTCCTATCAAGGACCTCCTAGCCACTCTAATGAAGGAAACAGGCAGGATCTGGAGAGATCATCTAGTCCCTCTTCCTCCTGCCATCTCCGCCAGGTGGCATGAAAGGAACTGTGCCAAGTGCCTCAGGACAGGGTGCCGGTCATGCCCCCAGCAGTGGGGGCTCCTGCCCTTCCTCCAACGCTGGGAGACAGTTGAGATTGGCACTGAGAAAGACACCCAGGATCAGACACAGCCCCCGATCCTGCAAGCACAACCCCGGGCAGTGGGTCCTGCTGGGGCTGGGATGTGGGGAGCATCGTGCACAGGGCTGGCAGGGAGCTTTGCAAGGGCAACAGGAATTTCAGCCCATAGCCCACCTCCCCCGTTTCATGTAGCACTGATCTGAATCCTTGCCTCAGGAGCCAAGCAGGGGGCTGGGAGCCTTTCTCTGACTAAATTATAATCATCTTAAAAAAAAAAATAACACAAAGCAGGCGGCTGAGCTTGAAGGTGGATAAATGCCCGGCACAGAGCACCTGGCTGAAGCCAAGTGCAAGCCTGGCTTTGGACTCTTTGAAGTCAGTGCATCTTCGTGCTCTCAGTGGGTTTGGGGCTCAAACCCTCTGTGCGTGCCTTCTACCAATACTTGGGTAATTTATAGACGTGCGAGGCTATCCAGAAAGTTCCTCTGTGAACCTCCAACATCAATCCAGTCCAGCTGGCCAGGTCGTGTTTGCCTCCCATGAACAGCTCAGTAGGAGCACTGTACAGCACAAGTCACCCCCAAAAGCAAATGCTAACACTTGGTGTCCAAATCATGTTCATAGACCTACCGCATCCCTCAGGCACACCATCCCCTTGCTGCATGCTACCTACTCCACCTCATGTGCAACCCATTGACTAACAAATGTGCACACCCTTTAATTACAGCACGGTGAATCCACTTAGTGCTGTTTTGTTAGATAGCTGTCTATCCGAGGAGCTGGAGCAGTACTTACTCAGCTCAGCAGCCTAAGTCTCTGGATTTTCAGGCCTTTAATATTCGCTCTGATCTGTTCATAAGTTATTCATAGGGAGTGGGAAATGCCTCACAAGAGAACTCACTCCAAATTGCAAGTGCTTCTGAGGCATCTTGCAATCTGCTTGCACAGGGAGAGGAGGAGAAAGTAATAAATAAATGATTGTTTACAAATTATTTACTTGTCTCCACTAATTTCCATGCTGTTTACCTGGCAGAAGTCTGAAGTCAGGAACAATTACAGAAGACTTTCTCCTGGCCTATCAGTGGCTGGAAGTTGTGCAGCATGCGGGGAAGAAAGCCAATGCAGCAGAAGAGCAAGAAGGAGCTAGTTTTGGCTGCCAGAACTGGCCATTGAGTACAGTCTCACTTGGTCTTCACACTCCAGAAGGGATCATTGTGGATAAGGTCTCGGTGTAGCACGAGCAGGTAGCTCCTCCAGCCACCTCTGCACAGCCAGCTGGCGCCATCCCATCCTAGCAGATCATAGAATCATAGAATCATTACGGTTGGAAAAGACCTCTAAGATCATCAAGTCCAACCATCAACTAACACCACCATGACTCCTAAACTAGGCCCTGGAGTGCCACGTCTACACCTTTTTTGAACGCCTCCAGGGTTGACGACTCCACCACCTCTCTGGGCAGCCTGTTCCAATGCCTAACCACTCTTTCAGTAAAGAAATTCTTCCTGATGTCCAATCTAAACCTCCCCTGACGCAACTTGAGGCCATTTCCTCTCGTCCTATCGCTAGTTTCTTGGGAGAAGAGTCCAACACCCGCTTCACTACAACCTCCTTTCAGGTAGTTGTAGAGAGCGATAAGGTCTCCCCTCAGCCTCCTCTTCTCCAGACTAAACAACCCCAGTTCTCTCAGCCGCTCCTCATAAGACTTGTTTTCTAGTCCCTTCACCAGCCTCGTTGCCCTTCTCTGGACACGCTCCAGCACCTCAGTGTCCTTCTTGTACTGAGGGGCCCAAAACTGAACACAGTACTCGAGGTGCGGCCTCACCAGTGCCGAGTACAGGGGCACGATCACTTCCTTACTCCTGCTGGTCACACTATTCCTGATACAAGCCAGGATGCCGTTGGCCTTCTTGGCCACCTGGGCACACTGCCGGCTCATGTTCAGCCGGCTGTCAACCAGCACCCCCAGGTCCTTTTCCACCGGGCAGCTTTCCAGCCACTCTTCCCCAAGCCTGTAGCGTTGCATGGGGTTGTTGTGACCAAAGTGCAGGACCCAGCACTTGGCCTTGTTAAACCTCATACCACTGACCTCAGCCGATCGATCCAGCCGGTCCAGATCCCTCTGCAGAGCCTTCCTTCCCTCGAGCAGATCGACACTCCCACCCAGCTTGGTGTCATCTGCAAACTTGCTGAGGGTGCACTCGATCCCCTCATCCAGATCATTGATGACCTGTCTCCAAAGTGTCCCCCTTTGCATGACATCTGGGCAGGCAGCCAGCAGTCCCCAGACAGACCACACCGCAGTGCACGTCCCCAAAACCTGGCAGTGACTAGCAGCAACAGCAGTGCAGGGCTGTCTTTTCTGTCCCAGCTCACCAAGATGCATCGAGTCAAGTCCAGGATCATCAAGGTGTGCTGAGGGTCATAGAGTTCTCAGGGACACAGTTGTCTGCAGAAGATGACCAGGCCTTGCTAAAAGTCCCCTCTCTGCTCCCGAGCAGCCAGGGCTTTGTGGGGAAGACCAGGAGAAGGTCTCTGTTGTGAACTATGCAGCGGAGTGAGATGGGACAGGAAGGCTGGCCTGTGTAGCCATCAACAGTGTTGGGTCTGCGAATGTGGGAAGGATGATGCTCACAGCTCATGCCCCAGAAAGCAAATGGGAACTCTGCCCTGGGGCAAAGTCACCCTAGCAGACAATGGCTACCTGAGGCAGGCAGCAGAATGAGCCTGTCCTCCTACTTAGGACCATTTCAGACTTCTCAGTCCCATCTTGAGCTAATCTCGCCCAATAAACCAGTGACAGAAAATCACAGTAAAGAGGGATGGGGAGCAGGAAAGTTAATTACAGTTTGGGGAAGGAGAAGACAGTCTGTCAATGTCAGGAGAGTAGGACAGGCTGGGAACTGGTCAGTCCCAGCTGGGCTGATGTATCTTGCAGACGTCCCCATGCTTCATTCCTCTCCTGTTGCTCAAGGGTTTGTGAATTCCCTCCAGGTGAGCATTTAGATCCTGTATCCTTCCAGGTTGGTCCTGGAGCATCCTGGGAAAATGTGGCTCTGGAAGAAAACACAAGATGCCCGTAGGGTGGAGGGGGATGCGCAGACTGTGAAATGCCTGCTGAAGCTTGAACTCGGACTGCCAACGACTGCTGGCAAAACTCATGTGAGGGCTCAGGGCTTGGATAATGCAGTTAATCAGTGTGTGATGAACCCACCTTGCAGGACGGTGACCCACAGGAAGTAGAATGACATTGTGTATAAGGAACTGATTAGGTGCCCAGAAAGAGCAGGTGGAAGTCAGATTATCTGGCCGCAGCCTGCTGGACAGAGAGACACCATTAGCCAGCATGAAAAAGATGTACAAGATGGATAGACTCATGCCAGCAAGACCCACGAGCAATCTGTCCCCAGTGATCATGCCTGCCTGTGCCATGACCATACCCGGGGGACAGGCAATGGTGTCCAAGTGCTCAGGCTGCAGGAGGCTGAGCAGGGCTGCAGGTACGCCAGGGATGGAGGGGGAATTTGGGATGCTTGTTCCAGACCCATGCTCTCACGTGTAACATGGAGAGAGAAAGCTGTCCGCAGGCTGCGGGACTCCTCTGGGGCCCCGTCTCCTCCATTCCCCTCCCTGGTCCCAGCCACCCCTCACCCCCTC